>CM060963.1:171059199-171271699 GCA_030765045.1 Tenodera sinensis | reverse complement strand
AATTACTGTCTAATATATTATAGAAATGAGCTGAGCTTTTTGTCGTAATGTTTTAGGTTTGTGAGCACCTTTAAATGTATTATACTTCACTGCACTTCACTATACTCGTTCAGTTAGTTTTTTGAAAGAGTATTCACTTTAGTCACATACACTTATGAACGTTTCAATCTAAAGTCTTGAACATTTCATTTATAAACTGGATTGTGCGTGGTGATGAAATCACTTTTCGTAGCACTGGACTAGGATTTCTCATACACGCCGATCTGTTCCTGGCTTGCAGCCTACAGTGAAGTGAGAGATGTAGTATGGCTGTTTGGTTGCCATATGAGCATGGACACATCGTGAGGTTGCTTTTCCAATTCTGTGTAGATGTCGAAATGTTCCATGGTTGATAAGGGACTGTGTGAGTACCAGTTTGGAGCTGTTTCTTGCCTGGTATGGACCTTCGGGAATATGAGTTTTGTGTGTTGGCCTTTGTATGAGAATGTATACCGACTTGCAACATTTTGCACCGTTCCATTAACTTAGGTTGTCTAGGATTCTTGCGATTATCAACATTGTTGGTGATGGCGCATCAAATTCAACCCTCCTACGTCGTTGAACCTCAACAATATTCTCCATTTTCCAATATATTTGAATACGCACTTACGTTTATTGAAGGGTAAATGCACCGCCATGTTTATTTAAAACAGAGAACGTGTTTCTATGCTTTCCATTCATTTCTTAATCATAAACAACAAAATTTTATTTCCGTCTCAATGCGTTACTGAGAAATAGTGTTTCAAGAAGTGCATACATCAATCAGGGACACTGCAAACTGCAAATGCAAAAACACACAATTACGCCACCAACAAAGCAGAAAGCAGGTTCAAATCCTATATTTCAGATATTCCGGGACCAAAATGTACCATTTAGGAAACTGGAGACCGGTCATTAGTGGTTCCGCATCAGAAAAACAACATTCTTATGCAATATAGTTTCTTATAGCTTGAATGTTATTACTAAGTATGCAATGCAAATAAAATGCTAGGGAAAGCGAACATTGCCGTCAATAGCTATGGTTTTCCACTAGAGTGCGCTCAGCCGCAAAGCATGACCAAAAACCACGTATTTTTAAATCTTTAGTAACAACTGTGTTCAGCTTGTCTAAATAACACGTTATGCAATGTGTCTATTAGTAAGACGTGACAGTAAAACCATCTGTTTGTTTCCTGCTTACTGGCCATCATCGAAACGAGACTTGAAATAGCATATTATGTGAAGAGAGCATGACTACCATTATATTCAAGTTACATAGATTAAGTTTAAAACATTCATAAAATGCTTTTAATATTCTACACTGCATGTTATTACTACTGGTGTCCGAAATTTAAATCGTGTGTCTGTTACGCGATTATACATATGAGAATCGATAGTTCACCTTCAACTGCGAAATTATTGATTTTATTATTATGCTGGCCTTGGCGCGATGAAAGAGAGAATGTTGCATATGCTGTAATCTTTAAAACAGTAGACTTCCAAAAAAGAGAACACGAATCACATATCGGTTTCATTCGTGTCCGGCATTTTCAGTTTATCTAAGCTTGAACTAGTTATTATCCGATTGAACATGCGACAAACGATAGTTTCGCTTTCAGTTTCGTGGGAATGTGCGCAGATGGCAAAGTATTGATTGCTAAATGTGGATCTTTTGATTGGTAGACAGCAGTATCGTAATGAACAGGTGCACATTTGATTGGCGGATAGTATCGTTATGAATAAGCGCATCTTTGATAGGTGGATAACAGTATCGTTATGAACAATACAACGCAATTATAAGACCGCAACTGACTTATGCAGCCGTAGCCACTATGCCATTGATCACGACGGAAGTAATGAACAAAATTAAATCCTTTGAGAGGAGGTGCCTCAGAACTGCACATAAACTATTACCCTCATTTAAGACAAAAACACTATACAACTACACACACACAATACCCATAGATACACACATAGCCCAACTCATGATAAAATACATCCATAATGCACACACCAGACAATACAGAAGAACACTCATCAACACTGCACAAAAAATGAAAACAATAACCAAACAGAAAAAGACAAAAATCTTCCTCTCATAACACTAATCGACGTATACGACAAATACGAACAACAGGAACAAGACAGACTACAAGCACACCTACAACACTTCCAAAACATCTAAACACACAGTAAACACAAATACACAAAATTTAAAAACAAACACATAATCACACAGGCACCCACATATAAAAGTTACCGACGAGCCGTTGCAGCAGACACACAAATTTGACAAAAAATCTAGCATAAAAACTCTTTCTTCGCGGCCAGAAGACGAGCCACGCAGCTAGGGATGACCAAACACATCATCATCAGCTACATAAAAACCGCAACACCAACACACAAACATATACGCACACGCCACTGAAATCCGCCACACGACCATCAAAAACTATATTACTAGGCTGAAGAGGGGTGTCCCTGAACAGCCAGGGCATGTTGAAAGACATGCCCAAATAACTTTTTCCATTCATTCATTCGTTATGAACAGGTGCACCCTTGATTAGTGGATAGCAGTATTGTTATGAAGAGGCGGATATAATTAGGTCCATTACAGTGGCGTATAAGCGCTACGCTTTACTACTTTCTCTACTACGTATAGTAGAGGAAGTATTGTATTCCACCCAAAAATTGGATGTCGAGATTCCGTCGGAAGTATGTTTTGGGGTCCTCTGAATAAAAAAAAAACAAAAAAAAAAAAAAAAAACAAACCACATGTTTGGAAAAAGATTTTGTGTGTGTGTGTGTGTGTGTGTGTGTGTGTGTGTGTGTGTGTGTGTGTGTGTGTGTGTGTGTGTGTGTCAGCCTGCGGACAGCATTACTCAAAAATGAAAAGTCGGTTAAAAACCAAGGTTGGTATTTAAGTTTAATGTCTTTCAAGGATACGACACGAAGAAATTTCCTCCACCCTAAACTACCCTTTGCATGAAAATTTTTATTTTCTTGAAAATGGCTTTAATGATTTTGATTAAAATGACAAATGAAATGTATATTTTGAATTTTATGGCTATAGCCTGTGTAGTGCTGTTTACTCTGGATGACAAACCATAAAATATAGATCAAATCTTACTACACAAAAAATGTAGATCTCCCTAAAACACACAGTCTATGTCAAAATTGTTTTATTTTTATAGAGTGAACCACTTTAGAGATATTCCTTGTTATTTGTGTGAGTTTTAGAAAACAAACTTTCGTCAAATGGAAGATTGTAATTCATTTTTATATCTTAACCGTGCAAAGAGAGGAATCTCAAAGCTTTAAAAGATTTGACTATCGCTCAAAGGCTACTGTGTTCCCATATTCTCCTTGCACCTACAAGAAAATAAACAATAAGATACGTTCTGAAAATGTTTATCTCAACTAACACGAAGAAGATAAAGGAATAGGAGTTTGTAAGGATGGCTGGTACAAGAGTAGAGAAAGCCATCTGAGTGCAACATATCAGATTTTTTCTCTTATCAACCTCCTTAATTTGGTGTACATTTTCTTTTTCAAATTGCATTATATAGTCAAGAATTAATTCCCTAATTTGTTGCCTTTCAATGACAATTACATCTATTCTTTCATAAAAATAAGGTTAGAAAATGTGTTGTGAACGTAAATGTCGCCATTTCGAAACCATCACAATGTATGCGGTTCAATAAATAATTAATTACTCCGGAATATAAAAATCTTCTTACTAGTATTTCTGCACACTAGTTTGTGTCTCTAAACTTAAGCGAACATGAAATATGTATATGTGTTACCAAGTAATAAGTATATTTACTAATTCCTTATGGCAGTGTCGTGAAAATCAAATACCTTGTCATGGCCTACATTGGGCTTTAGTAGCCTACAATAGAGCCATATCAAGTCGCAATGATGAGGTATCCTCTTCCCTTACAATACCTCATACCTCCTAAATATCACTTACAAATCAGGCGATATATCTTAATTATTTTCCTCAATGGAAGGATTCTGCATTCTTTTGTCTTAATGGAGCATAAAATCAGAAAGTCTACACATCTCGCTTATCATTTAATTTTCTGATAAATGTTGCACAGCAAAAGTTTTTAAGCATCACGTTCCGACACATTTTATTATATCAAAACATCGATAGCACGAGTAAGAAGTTATACAACATTTTCTGCGAAACACTATAGTTCTAATCGCATTAGTATAAGAAAGCGGCGCAAATTAACGTTTACCATTAAATCTTTACTTTCGTTTTATTTTATATTAACACCTAGGAAAAGCAACTTTGTTGATGGTTTTCATTGCATTTTACATTGCACACAGAGGGAAAGTGTTAGAGAGAAGGCGATAATGAGAAAAAGTCAGAGAATGAAAGATAATGAAAATGGAGATGGGGATAAAGTGAGAGGGATAGAGGTAAAAGAGAGGGAGAACGTCGGTGAGCGTGAGAAAGATGAATGGAAAGGGAGAAAGAGATGGATAGAAAGAGAGATAGAGAAAATTAGAGGGAGAGAGAGAGAGAGAGTAGAATGTCCACAGTTAAGCAATAACGCAAGCAGAATGTGGGCGTCATACTGCAAGCACATTTAAATACTCTAACATACTCTGAACATACACGCGAGAAAGGCTGAGAAAACTAAACAGATCCTTGACATTGTTTGCAACATGTTGCGAACTGTTTTGCTAAATCTTTAGAAGACTCTAGAGCTTTAGCCTGCGAGCACTTGGCGTTGTCAAGGATTTACAAACCAAAGCTTTGGGAAAACATTACTCAAAGACATGAGCTTCTAATAACCTAAAATATTTTATCACTGTACTACTAAAACCTAGCAGTACAAATCATTATATAAATAGAAAGTTTTATAGACTATTCCACTCATACGTGAGTTGATTGAAATCAACCAATCATGTGTATAACGATTTCAAATTTCAACCAATGACAGCCTTCCTTCGCGAAAAAATTATCACATTTTCATTATCACCTCCTCTGCTTTTCTTATGTTACGATCAGGTTAACAGATGCGCAACGTAATTTGACTCAATACAGCCGCTATTCAAATGTCAAACATGGCTGACTCTCGCTTCGGTGTTTTAATCCTATGTTTGGAATCAATTTGACATATTTTGTATTGAGTGCAATTATAAATTAGCAGCAGAAACTCCAACTTCTGGCATTGCGAACATCTTAACAAATTGAAGCATCAATATGAGAACCTGGAAGGCCGTGGCAATGGACCCTGGTGTATGTATACCTGCTTCTCGTTTCTTTTAAGAGGTTGATAATTACAATGCATCATTTAAATAACATGTCATAGGCTACATCATCCCTAATTCGTGAAATAGTTTTAATAAATACTACCCGTGATAGTCAAATTTTCTAGATAAATTCTCTGGTCACTTCTTGGCTCGAGAATTTATCGATAATTTGGCAATCACTCATAGCATTACTTATGATAATCTTCATGCTATGTAGCACAAAGCTTTTGCGCTGTCTCACGACTGTACACCATTGAGAGTATTTTAAAAAGAATGTCGTTGCTTGTCCCTCTATTATTAAAGAAATAACAACAACAATAATAATAAATAATAACTTTCAGATTAAACTAAACAGTCGAGCCTCGATTATCCGAGGTAAGAAAGACCGACAATACCTCGGATAACACGGACTCTGTCAAAAATCTAGAGGGAAACGTATGGTAAACTGGTGAAATAAATGAAAACGTGGTCAAAGATGTGAAGAAAAGATATCTGCCGTAATATCAAATAAAAACATGACATACATATAAATAAACATAAAATAAAAATACAAAATGAAAAAAAGGCCTACAGTACGTACATACATTATGTACCCCCGTGGACAAAACAAATGAGTCATGTCTGGAAGGCATACTTACATACGTGCCTACATACATTCACATATACATGGCAGATAGTCAGACATACCTACTTGTTGAAAACTGCAAGTTATTTGGTACTCGTGGAGTTGTTCTCTGCCCTTAAAGTAGCCTGCCGTTCCAGAGAAGACCAATTTTTTTGTCACAGTTATTTCTTCAACAAGTTCAAAAATGTTTTCTGTTTAACGGAACTGGCTCGCTTCATTACCACCGCTTCACGCAATCGCCATAGCAGTAACAAGTCTGCTGAAGTTGTCTCTGACTTGCTCTAGGTACTCGATGGTCTTTTCTATAGCTTTGCATCCTTCACTGTCACTAATTTTCTCATTCTCCATTTCAATATCTTCATGTTCACTATCATTTCTTCAGTTTCTACGTTCAGTACCTCTACTATCATCTCACCAGTGACTTCCAAATCGTCTGCGTTGATCCACTCGGCTACATTGTTTTCATGGATTGTTTAACCTGCCAATCTTTGAGCTAACTGTGCAAGGCTGAGGTCGTCGTGTTCTATGGACAAAGTTTCTTGATTTTTCGAGATGTTTAATAACTTCGTAAAACGGACCTCGGTTTACCCGAACTTGGTTAATCGGGGCTCAGATAA
The DNA here is from genome assembly GCA_030765045.1 of Tenodera sinensis. Lineage (NCBI taxonomy): Eukaryota > Metazoa > Arthropoda > Insecta > Mantodea > Mantidae > Tenodera > Tenodera sinensis. The sequence continues at coordinate 171,265,168 of CM060963.1, read as the reverse complement.
TCGCGGCTCTACTGTGTTTCATTTCTAGCTTGTTTTTCTCAGAGTATAAAATATAGCATAGCATATATATGAGATTCCCGTCTGGAATGACACATTTTGGGATATGTGTAAAAGAGAGGTAACGATTGCATTGTAAACACCAATTCTGCTCGTCTTGTACAGTATGTCAAAATGATTAATTGAATAGCTTCCGCGAAAGAAATCTAACTGACAAAACATCAAAAGTTGAGTTTACAATGGAATAGTGATATATTCAATGGATGTCATGATCTGAAGAATACGAAATAATATATTTCCCTTTGAGATCTGATTTATTTTCCAATGTTGGCATTCTGGCAAATAATGATCTATCTGTAAAACAATGACGAAAGTACTGAAGCAGTTGAACAGTAGCAGTTTTGAAAAACAAATAAATGTCGTTGGTGAAAAATAAACCTAACTACATAGAAAGATAATAAAAATAAATCCTTAGGAAAAACCGGGAACCTATATACGAGAAGGAAGGAAAAGACATGTTGCACCAGGGAAATGTATATCGGAGAAGATGAGTGGAAAAACGTTACCTCAATTTTGAATATAAAATTATTTTCTTCATTTCAATATTTATGTTTAAAATTCTAGAATTGATTGGTTAAATTTCATTGAATTCTTCTTCTTCTTCTTCTTCTTCTTCTTCTTCTTCTTCTTCTTCTTCTTCTTCTTCTTCTTCTTCAACACGGCTTAGGCTATTTAGCCTGTTCCGGCTCCGAAGTCTTGTTCCTTCCACTTTTTCTTCGATCGTCCTTTAAGTTATGAAAAGTAAATGCAGTAGTTCTAGTACGTAATTGGGTTAAACTATGCTGTTGACAGTATTAGTGTGGTACAGAAAGCAAGGACCTGCCTAAAGTTGTATAAACCTACAAGGAAAGTCAGCTTATATGTATATCCAATAAGCCAATTCTGTAATATCCATGTATGGATACAGGTAGTATACCTGTATGGAAAAGCGATGTGAACTATGGTCTTTGTAAATAAGAATATTTATCTGAAAAAGAGATCTAACCCAGAAATTACAAATTGTTGGGAAAATGAAAAGAAGCCTTATTTTTATTTTGGGGCTGAATCTTTAGCAACACTTACATACTTAATTTATTTCGTTCTGTTAGAAACCACTAGGAACCTAACTATGCACAATAATACCTTGTTTAACATATTAACAAGTTGAATAAAAATTGAATGGAAAAATTAGGTATCCCTAAAGAATGAAAAACTGATCTAACCTGCACTTCATTTACACCACTATGTACTTGGAAAATATACGTTGAACACTGATACGTTTGAAATGTTGCACTGTCAATTCACAGAACTGTGATGAGCTTACACATATACATACTTACACATACGAGGAGCGCATTGGTGATTGATATTTGGAAAGATGGGACAGGTTAGTAACTTTGCTCAGAATTTCAATTCTCCTTTAAAGTCAATGAATTTCAAAGCCTCTCTGATTTGACTCCTCCACTACCTCTGGAATAGCGTAAGTAGTTTCAGGTTGAAAGAATGTTGAACACATTTCGAATAGTTTACAGCAGCATTCCTACCAAATATTCAGGTCGATATTAAAAGCTGTTTATTCAGCAAACCTTACACATTTCCTTGTTCTGTGAGTTTTATCCAAAAGCTGAACCTTGATTCTGGGACACCACATATAACTTCCGTATCTATTGAAGCAGCTTTAAAGGCTTGCTTTAGGTCTGCATTGCATATTATATAGCTTTAAAAAGTAAAATGTTTAAAGCATGGTCCAGAAATGACAGAGAAGCCAAGGGATGGCAAGTTTCTCTATCGTTCGAAGTGGGGCAAGTCGGTGAAGATTCTTCTCGCCATGTTTCTTTTCTTGCTTAGATCCCGTTTGGCCTTCATAGTGTTATAGACAAAAGAGGCCATACATTTTCTTTTATCTTTTCAAAACACAATATTTATGCTATATTTTTGACAAAATTGTGCAAGTTGCAAAATGAAAAGTCAAATTTGGTACCGATATTGGTGCTTGTCAGACGACTTCATTTCGAAATGTATATCTTGTATTCTCTAGTAATGTCCTCAGAGGTGCTCTTCATTCTGGATGACTTTTGCATAACTGGTGAAATATAAGACATAGACTAAATCTTCTCATCAAAATAGGTATACAATTAAGTCATATACTTTTTTTAAACGAACCATTTCCGAGGAGACATTCCTTGTTCATTGTTTGAATTTTCCAATTCTTATATTTTTATCAAATGGAAAATTGTTATTCATCTTTTATGCTCTGGATATGCAAAGCCAATGGAATTTCAAAGCCATCACATAGCGACTAACTCTTTAAAGATACTTGACTATCGCTTAAACCTATTGTAGTCCCCTATCCTCATTTTACAGCCATGTAAAAAATGACAGTGCATTAGGAGAACAGAATATTTCGTGTTGCAGCGCGGTTTACACAAGTCATATTTCCAACATGCAGCTTATTCATAGTCTCTTATCCACATGTTATCGTCTATTGGACACGCAAATAGGCTATGTCTTGAACTACTACTCGCAAATACAGTGGTTAAAAACATAAATAATGCCTAAACATTTCATGATGGTAAACAATAAGTAAAAATCTGGCTTCTAAATAAAGCAACTAAAGGCAACTAAAGCAGCGCCTCTTTATCCACGTGAAAGAGCACAAACCGTGAACCAAAATTGCGACCTATGTTTTTCAGGTGCCGTGGTCGCTATGAGAAATGGAGAAACAAACATCTGCAAGATGGTACAGAAACGCCTTGAAAATGCCGCGCGGCTTATGAACCCACAATCCTTGACATGCGACCAGCTTTCTCTTTTCATTGCTCGGAGGATGGTGTTCCAAGAATTAGCTGCGAGTAAAGCCCAGGATGTTGGCTTATTACAGGAAAATACTTTCGTAATCGTTTTATATGTATTGTCGTAGTTGCTTAATTTCTTGTTTAATACTTAGTGTAGCCTTCTAGTGAAAATCTGCACTTTTATTTCATTTAAGACGGAAATATCAGTAATCAATTTTAGTTACACTACTGTATGAATACTTCTTTCCATGACTGTAGGTGTTTAAGGAGTTTTTGTATATTCCAAAGCTACTCAAGGGTATTCAAGGACTTTTTCAGTTATTTCGCTCGTTTTATAGCAGCTGAAGCTGTTTCCATGACAAATTAACTTGTTTACAAGGATTTCTCTCATTTTTACAGTACTTCCATGTGGTTTAGTATGGTTTGATGTCTTTTATAGACTTATTCTATTTTTACTTTCTCCACTACGTATACTAAGTATATAGATTGAGATATTTGTTATGAGCTTTAGAAATGTAGAAAAACTTTTTAGCGGTATTTAGGATATTGGTACAGTTACTTCACACACTTTTCGAAGATTTGGGATACTTTTCAGAGTATGCGGGTATTGTTAGAGGTGTTTCTGGCGCTTTTCTGGGAATTTAGAAGCTCTGATGCAGCTACTTTGGCTACCTTTAAGATCTGAACAGCTGAACGTCACTAGCACTAGCACAAGAAAACTCGTAAAGCGTAGGTTGATGGTGTGGGAGTGCCTGCTTAGAACGTTGCACTGCACGCTGCGCAACATGCTGCGCGGTACAAAGCAGTGCAACAAGCGAGTTCCGAGAGTTCGCATCGACCTCCTGGAGTGTTGCTAACAATGGCGGATTACGAATGGAACGAAGAAAATAGTTTGGTTCTTATAAAACTGTATAAAGAAAGAGAGATCTTGTGGAATCCAAAAAACCCGAAGTACTTCAAGAAACCCTTAAAACAAAAAACTTGGGAAGAAGTGGGGAAGATTTTGGGAACAAATGGTGCAAACTGCAAAAACAAGATGATAACACTTCTTTCATCGTTTAGACGAGAGAAGGGGAAAATTAAGCGTTATGAAGAAACTGGAAAAGGTAGATAATACTGTTTAATGAAGTGCGCTTTGACGTTTTTTTGTTTAGAGATAGGTAAACTTTTGTTTCTAATCAATTCAATTTTGTCAACCTTCCAGATGCACCTTACACCACCACGTGGTTTGCATTCCAGGCACTGACTTTCTTGAATGAGAGGGAAAGGCATAAGGCTGGGTTGGTAAGTGATTCTTAATCTCATGGAAGTTACTATCTTTAAGTAGCCGGAAAGCACGTTTTCAGAATTTCATTTCGGGAAAGGGTTCAACGCATTAGATGCATCTGTGAAAGTGTTTTATTAAAGGTTGCTGCATGTGTTCTTTTTAATTCAATGCTACTTTTAAAAATCTGATACTACATGACTTCCTCTGCCCTAGTACTAACCATTCTTATAAAACTCTTATTCCTCTATCTTTTTCATGTTAGTCGAGATAAACATTTGCACTAATTATCTTATTGCTGATTATATTGTAGGTGCAAAGGGAATATGGAAATATAGTAGGCTTTGAACGATAGTGAAATCTTTGAAAGCTTTGAAATTCCGTTCTGTTTGCACGGCCAAGAGATAATGTGAATAACCACCTTACATTTGAGAAAAGTTTAAGTATTGCAAAACTCACATAAAGAACAAGGAATAACTCCGAAACGATTCATTCCACAAAAAAAAAGTATTTTTTGTATAGTAAGATTTTGTCTATCTCTTACAGTTGATCAGTTATCCAAAAGTCACCAAGATTAAACAGAATTACATAGGCTAGACAGAAAATTCAAAATAAATATTTAATTTTCCATAAGAATATCTTAAATACATGGAATTTTAATCAAAATCGTTAAAACCTATTTAAGAAAATCAAAATTTTCGAAACATTTTCCACGTAAAAGATTGTTTAGGGTAGAGGAATTTTCTTCAAAATCTTCGTATCGTCTTCTTCAAAGATATTAAACTTAAATACCGACTTTGGATTTTAACCAACTTTTCGTTTTTGAGTTATGCTTTTCAAACACACACACACACACACACACACACACACACACACACACACACACACACACACACACACACACACACACACACACACACACACACACACACCTTTTTCTAAAACAGCTTTTTTTGGATTCAGTGGACCTCAAAGCATATATTGCCGGTGAAATCTCGACATCGAAATTTTGGATCGAATACAATACTTGCTCTACTTTTGTAGTAGAGAACCGAACGGAATGGCTCAGGCGGTAATGTCTGTAGCCCGCATTCGGAAAATCGTGGGTTCGATCCCCGTGGCCGCGCGCTCTGACATGGGCTTTTCCGTGGTTTCCCCATGTCACTTAGGCGAATGATGGGGTGCATTATTCCATACCACGGTTTCCTTTCCATCATTTTCCTTCATTCCATTTCCTTATCTTTCAGGTGTACTTTCAGGCGTGTAGTGTCGACAGTGACGGGCAGATGGCGTGGATGACTGCGCATGGTAACTGCTGTTCTCGGCGCTAGGTGGCGTTCGGCCGGCCTTGTCCGCCGCCGGGGTTAGGGGGGGGGCGACGCTCATTGCGACACCAGACCTCCGGTGTCACGGCTGCTTAGCGGGCCCCGGCGCCGGGATGAAAAGATCTCAGCACTTGTTAGGGACTTCGGAGGCGGTTCAAACTGCACCGTAACAATCACAAACATAATGATGTAGCAAATATTCTAAAGCAGAACCGCGCCTGCATGCTTCGACTTACCGTACACTGTTGCGATGATGCCGGCTGTGGACAGAGAGGACTTCGAACTAAACCAGCTTATTAGTTTTACACACATTTACAAACTGCTATCATACAGCAATATGTGCGCTCAGTGATAAACGCCACCACTTCTAAAACTTTTTTAAACCATTTTATTTTAAGAGTGAGAGTAAAGAGCAATCCTATTGACTCTCTTACGTGTCTAATCCATCGTCAACGCATTATTTAGCAACAATTAGAAAACAAATTATGTATGCCTGCTTTATTTTATTTGATATAACTAAAACATATTTAACATATTTCCCGGACTAAAATTTTACTGCTTGATGACCATCAGAAGTCGAAAGATTCAATTCGGCTATATAAACAAATAACCTAGAAACCAAGACATGTGCTGCTTCAAGTAAAGAGTCTATTGCGAAATTCATTAACAAAGAGTGGATAAGAAGGCTTTCCCCATATAATTTAGATGTAGCTTTTCATTTGTTCACATAGAGAATTCATTTTTTCTTAATGTTAACTAAAATATGGAAAAGCAATTTTGATTTATTATTGCTTTTTACGGTTTTCAAGTTTTCAAGTATTGTAAAAAATAATTAGCTAACCACGAACTGCAAGTTCTCTCTTTCTTTCAGTTCTTGGTATACAATATACCTACTATTAAATGCACGAGGTGATAAAGAAAATAACATTTGTTGTCCTTTTTCTTAAAAATATATATGGAAATATCTGCTTTCATACTTTTGCTTTTAAAACTCTTTCTCCTTGTTTTGAAGAATATTTTTAAATGTGGATTTCAGTTGTTATGGTGCTGCTTTTTCAATAGCAATTAATATTCCTTTAGCAAAGTACATTAAGATATCAGGAGGCAAGTGTGTGAACACTAAAGTTCTCTTCGTTTCTGACTCACTTCCTAAACAAAAGTGTGTTTAACGCTTATGTTGATCAACCAAGTACCTCATAAATAGTATTCCCTGATATTTCGGTTTCTTCACTAACATCCGCCTACTATTGAGCACTATAACTGAATGCATGTGTAATTTCAGGAGGTAACACATCATGAAGAGAATGCTAAGGGGAAAAATATGCCAGCTGAAGTCTATGACGAAATTGGCGACAGTTCCATATCTCAGCCTGGCCCATCCACAAGCCAGAGGTCTTCAGAAGCAAAGTATGAAATACAGGAACAGGCATCTGGCGTTTTAGCTCCTGCTTCTGACCCACTCAACTCGTCAACTGATGTACCATTACAAGAGGACGAAATTAAGTGTTTTTGTAACTTTTTAGCTAGTAAAATGATAAAATACCCCGAAAGTACGAAAAATGCTGTTCAGCACGCCATTTATGATATTCTATATAAAGCTGATAGAGGATATCTTGAGGCCCAAAATGCCCAAGGACTCGCCTTTTTAAACCCAAAATAACGGACTCAAAAGTTGTTAATATTTTCACAGTATCCTCCTTGCTATAGTCGAAAAGCCTGGTATTTTTTGATAAGTATCTCTAGCCAAACTCAGTGTGCCCTATCATCAATAAACCAAATTTCTGACAATGTTGCCTTAGGGTTAATAATCACATCCTGATTAATCAATGAATTTCAGTAATGTATCTTTGTATTTATATGTGTCTGTAAATGCTCATATGTTAGCGTCTGTTATAAATTAAAGTTAACTACTTATTTGTAACTTGCGACGAAAAAATAAAGATCTTTCTTGTTTGCAATGAATTTCTTAACACTGACATCAAGACAAACATATTTTCAAATAGAATGTTCAAACACTAAGAGAAAATGCATTAGTCAAAAGCCAAATGTTACTTCCAGACAACCTTAGAGCGTGACAGTTTCTCGTATAGTTAGGGTTATGTTTAGAAGCTCAAAATAATCTTAGCATTTTGGTTTAATTTAGTTTAAATCTGTTAACAATGATTCAGCACCTCCTCAGGGTGCTTTATTCTATATACAAACATTTATATGCGAACTATCTATTGAAAACCAGCCCCTGCATACCAGGGTTCAGAACACACTTCTCTTTGGGGCTCGTGGATGCTGTTATAAATGTAACAGCGACTATCTAAACCACTTGATGTGTCCATCAAAGAGCTTGAGAACATTAGTGTTAAAATTTTAAAGGATTCTGTGACAATGCGAAATAATTATTTATACTCTACATTGCCATTATTATACAGTTTATTATTGTTTTATTATTATTATTATTATTATTATTATTATTATTATTATTATTATTATTATTATTATTATTATTATTATTATTATTATTATTATTATTATTATTATTATTATTATTATTATTATTATTATTATTATTATTATTATTATTAGTTTTTGGATTAATTGTTAAAACTATTTGTTGCTGTTTTAAAACTATTTTTGTTGTTCTTCTGTTTCTGTATTCTGGATCCACGTGGTCAACCTCGTGTGTGTGTGTGCACGCACACACACAAACACACATACACACAAAATACATAAAATCATTTGGAAACATCTGCAAATAAAAGATAAATGTGTAAGCTTAAGCCACACATCCCTGAGCGGGATGGCTCAGGCGATAACGTCTGTGGCCCGCATTCGGGAAGTCGCGGGTTCGATCCCCGTGGCCGCGTACTCTGACGTGGATTTTCCGTGGTTTCCCCTTGTCACTTAAACGCATACTGGGGTGTATTATTTCATACCACTGTTTCCTTTTCATTATTTTCCTTCATTACATTTCCTTATCATCTTTCAGGTATGCCTTTAGACGAGTGGTGTTAACGGTGCCGGACAGAGGGAGCGGATGCTTGCGCATGGTAACTGCTGTTCTCGACGCTAGGTGGTGTTGGGGGACGCCTGCGCCACACCCACCGGACCCACGCAGTTCTAGCTGCGGCGGGGGGAGGGGGGTACCTGCGCGACACCCACCGACGGCAATCTGGGTTGATCTTGATACGTAAGATGTTCCGCTACTTCTTTACCCTTGGTAAACCTAATCTAACATAACCTTATGTGGAGTATATCAAAAAGCATGATGGGGGACGACTAAACCGTCGGTGTGCATATGTGTAATGTGTTAACATATGTTATTAATTTGTTGTAATATAGTAACAACAGAAGTATATTATTATTATTATTATTATTATTATTATTATTATTATTATTATTATTATTATTATTATTATTAAACACATTTCCCACATAGTTACCTTCAACATTGGTGCTTTCATCTACGCTGACACAAAGTTTATCTGTTCCGAATATTACTCAGAAATCTTTCATAGTATACAGGTGAGTGATTTTTATGCAATGTTTGGTTTAGGCGGTGTACTTTTCAATAAATCATTTAAACTGTGGACTAAGCAGTTTTTCTATTCCTTTTGCTCTAATAATTTACAATGAAATTCATGACTTTTGGGTGTTGCAATGTCTACATATAAATCCTTATTCATGATAACCGCGTATTTTCCTGTTGCACATCATAAATGGCATACCTTTAAAGAAATTGATGGAACTATTTCGAGTCATGTTCTTCCTTCAGTACTTAATTTTAGATGTCTTCATCTTCGGCATGATTTTTCGTCGTACAGCAACTAAAGAGTAACGTGAACCTTTCCTTGACCGTGACCAGGATAATTAGTTCCAAATATCGTTATGCATGACAATGGACTATACTGATAAAACCAGAGCTCTGACATCACCGTATACTCTGATACCAGGCAACTAATTTCCACTACGAATCCAACCAAGAAGGAAGGGTGAGGGGAGACACTCGCAGGATAACCAGATCAAGGTGACGAAGTGCGCGAGAATGAACGGGTTCCTAAAGTTTCTAGTTATAACATATTCGACGCCGCTAGACTCGTCTGCAAGACCCTAATCATCGTGGTCTCCTGAAGGGAAGTCTACCCGAGAGCTCCTGGACGCCGCACCAAGCTGAGCAGTTCGAACGGACAAGAAACAAAGCTCTGCAAAGCGCATCTCCACCGGCCAGACGCAACCCACCAAACTCCGACGCCTGATTCAACCTTCAACCTACAGATCTAAAAGTTTTTATAGTAAACGAAGTAGTTATGACTGAAATCGTCTGACATGCCAATTCTTATTTAAAATATTCGTGTTATTTTGTAAGCTAGTTATACTTCCAGTAAAACTATTCCTAATTATGTCTCCACAGTAGCACTTCCTAGGGAATAAATACAAGTTTTTCGTATTCGTAAAGACTTACATCCGTCTTGCATTGAGTGCCTTTGCTAATGTCTTGATAATATCACAACTACTTCCAATAGCCACAGCTCAGCATTTTAATAATAAACATCTAAGGAAACTTTTTTTATTTGTTTTCCTTATGCTTTAATTTTCTTCTTATGTTGTTGACGACTTTTAAGATACGTAAGGTTTTATTTTAGTGCGCGCTTATTGCATCTCTTACATAACAGCGGAAAGCTTAGCTAAGAAAAGACGCCTTCCGCCCCCCCCCCCTCCTTCGTTTCGCCTTCTAACTTGTATATCTGTGTTTCTTATTCCCCTTTTTATAGCTTTTCTAGACTTACAATTCATCACCTCTACGGCCAAGGTTTTACTTACTACTGGGGAAGTACTTCAAGATCAAATTGTAAAGTGCCGAATTTATAAACGAGGGACTATTTTGGGACAGATAGTCCCTTTGCTATGATATATACAGACTATTAGAAACATAAAAGTACATATTTGTATTGGTAGGACATTGTACTGAACAATATTGCAGCAATATCTGCTTCATTCTCGAAAATATAATTTTACTTATTAAGAGTTTTCAGGTTGGTTAGTATCTTCAAGGAGGTGTGGTGCAAGTGGGCACGGATCACAATGAATGCTTATCGGAACTGAGTTCAAATGCCTTCTGCAAGGCCAATGACCTCGCACTACCTAGGCCAGTAAATCACGCATTGAGGTGGCAACCAAAGCAGATATTCTATAATAATAGGCGTTGTTCAGTTCGCGGCGAGGTTACGACCATGCAAAAAGCATCAGGTAGTAAACTTTGTGATTGCTTTGTGGAAAATCTGTTAGCCGAAGATGAAAAACAACTAACACGCCGAAGTGGATGTACATTAAGGTATCATTTATAAAAATATTCTCACTTATACCGTTAATAAGCCTATAATATCCTCAGATTTTACTTTCTCTACTACGTATTAGAGCAAATATTGTATTCCGCTGACTTCCTGAATCACACTCCAAAAAGGTTTTGAAGAAAGGTGAGTGTTAAAAAAATTATTTTGTTGTTTAATGACGCTGTCAATTGCCAGTTGTGTGTGTGATTGTGTGGGTGTGTAGGTGGGTATGGATGTGTGTCTGTGTTTGTGTAGGTGTATGTGTGTTTGTGTGGGTGCGTGTGTTTGTTGCGTATGTATTTGCTTCTGTCTGTAAACACCATTAATAAAAATCTGATGTGTTGCACTCACATGACTTAATCTACTCTTGTACTAACCATTCTTACAAACTCTTATTCCTCTATCTTCTTCATGTTAGTTGAGATAAACATTTGTACAACTTATCTTATTGCTTATTTCCTTGTTGGTGCAAGGGGAATATTAGAATACAGTAGGCTTTGTGCGATAGTGCAATCTTTTAAAGCTTTTAGATTCTCTTTGCACACTTAACATATAAAAAATGAACAACGATGATCCATTTCACGAAAGTTTTAAGATTTCCGAAACTCACACACATAACAAGGAATATCTCCGAAATGGTTCACCCTACAAGAAAATTTATTTAGACATAAATTGTGTATTTTAGGAAGATCTACAGTTTTTTGTGTAGTATGATTCGGTCTATCTCTAACGATTTACCAGTTATGCAAAAGTTGTCCAGAGTAAATACGACTACAGAGGCTATAGCTAGAAAATTCAAGATCTACATTTCATTTGTCATAAAAATGTTTCAAACATATGACATTTTAATCAAAATCGTTAGAGCCATTTTCAAGAAAATAAAAATTTTCGAAAAATGTTCCATGTAAAGGGTATTTTAAGGTGGGGCTATTTTCTTCAAAATCTTCGTATGGCATCCTTGAAATACACTAAACTTAAATACTAACTTTGGTTTTTAACCTACTTTTCGTTTTTGAGTTATGCTGTCCACAGACTGACAGACACACTCACAGACTGACAGACACACACACACACACACACACACACACACACACACACACACACACACACACACGGACCTTTTTCTAAAAATGCTTTTTTGGATTCAGGGTGTCTTAAAACATATATTGGGTGGAATACAATACTTCCCCTAATTACAGTAGATTAAGTAATAAGGGGCGACTGACTCACTACTGCCAAAACGGGGGTGTTCCCGATGTGTCTTTTATTGTCTACTGTGTCATTCTGTGTGCTTTATGGGTAACATGTTGGTCTCTAGTTCCCGAAGTCACAGGTTCAAATTTGGCGGAGGGCGATAGCTTTGCTCGAGAGTAAAAATCCTGAGAAATTTCTTGTTAATTTCTGTATTCGTTTCGAATTTGGCGTATTGAGGTTACGGCTGTCTGTTTCGTAAGTATGAATCTATTTTTAACAGTCGTGGTCCTTCCACATCTCAAAGTAATTAGATCTATTTAAGAAAGTTTTCGTTCTCAGAGGTGTTTCAATTTGATTATGATAGCAATTCCTTAAATACCTCCCCAGTATAGCATATACAGCATATTCAAACCAGGCCAGCCCTAAAAAACTGGTTTCGCCATGTGTCTGTGTGTTTGTCTTCGGCTATTGCAAGTTACGAGCGGAGGGGTGGTATTCTTTCAAGCTTTCCGAGCAGTATTTACGAGACCTCAGCAGTGTCAACATTCCTCACCATCCGCTTTGCGCGCTTGCCAAACCTATCTCCTCAACTTTTTCCATTAGACATGCTGTAATCTAATTATTTAATATTTGTGGTTAAACGACACATTTTAGCAACCGATAGAAAAGACACAGTTGAAGTTCTATGCTAATTGCAGAAGTAAACGATCAAGGAATGGTCACATATTGACAATCAAACATTCGGCAAGTATTTTCTTATTTAAGGAACAATGCACTATACAGGAAAATGGGTGAGCTTAACGTCAAGAAGTTGGCGTTAAATTATGAGCACCTATATCACTTACACCTTATGTGTGTATTTTTTAACAGTCTAATTACATGGCCGAAATTATATTCTTTTGGATTATGAAACATGCCTTACTTGCAGCAATGTACCTCAGAAAATGTTCCTACACAGGTACAAAACATTTGATAACTTGTTAGAAAATCATATAACTAAACAGAGGTTTATAAGAAATTTGGATTAAATGTTGCTTGCAGTTTTCTGAAGAAATTCATTTTCTCCAAAACTTTATATAGGATAATTATTATTTATTTATGCCAACAAACTTACTGCAGGTGTTTTTAAACACACGAGCCAGAATCGGAACTGAAAAATGCAATGCCACAGCCGGAATTTGAACCATAGACCTTCCGCTTCACGCGCGGCTGTTCTAACCACTGAGCTACTGTGACAACTTGCCAGTATGACATTGAATTCTAGAACCGATTCGTATTTTTGCCGGTAGACCACAAAGCGAATCTCATATCAGAGATAAATACCCCAAGGGGGACTTATAATTGTAAATACTTTATGTCCAGGATTAAATAACCTTTAGATGGCAATTATTATTTATTTATGCCAACAAACTTATGCTGAAGTGAGATTCCCATTTCGGTGACTAGAACAAAAGGTTGAAAACAGCTGCCAAAAATAAGACAAAAGACAAAAATAAGGTATATAGAATGAATATCTGCGCATCTCGTTACGGGAGTCGAAACTCCCAAACATCCTGCTTATTTGGAGGTTAAAAACTGCTCATTAAGAGAATTTCCAAGCAAAGATCAAAGAAAGAAATATGTCAGCTCTACATTAATTGTTCTACATATGCTGTTCGTATGACAGAGAAAAAGACCCAATAGAGACTTCTCAGTTGAGAAAAGTATATGGATTTTAAAATCCAAACCAATAATAAGGTATAAGTCGAAAAGATTTGATTGATTATATACCAAAGGACATTCCTCATTGATCAATATATAAAGCGGCTTTGGCATAAATCGTGTGCTTTAACGAGGCCTACATTTTTGTGTGGTAAGATTTTTTCTATCTCTTACCAATTATAGAAAGGAAAAGGACTTCACAGACTGTTCCCAGATAATTCAGGATATACATTTCATTGGTCATGAAAATGTGCTAATGTATGGCGTTTTATTAAAAAAATCGCTGGGAACATTTTTGAGAAAATAAAAACTAATGAAACATTTTTCAAATAAAGGGTAGTGTGAGGTGGGGGATTTCTTGCTAAGCTGTTCCATAATGAAAAGTCTGTATCACCCTACTCTCAAATTAAATTGTTTCAGCTTATTTGTATTTGGGAAAATGTTATAGTTAATACTCTTTAGGCACAGAAACGTATACATTGGGACAAGAAGTATAACTGCACAAAAATCCCCTAATTTTTCAAAAGGGAAAATTGTTTTCCCAATACGACCGCGGGTCGCATTTATATAGAAGCCCAAGGACAGCGGATTCAACTGTTAGAAAAACGGTGTTTAAATTAACAAGCTAGTAAGTAAGAAAATGTTATTCTTTAGTAGAAAAAATACGGCGAATTTCTGTAGGATATTGTTAAATTCTTTTTATTGGTGTTTGGCACTATTATTTTAGTAGCCTCTGCGTTTCCAATGTGCTCGAAAGGCTGGAATTAAAAAAAAAAAAAAAAATCACATTCTTCAAATAACAGTGACATCTGTTGTCGCACTACATATTAGTCTGTACATTTTGAAGCAAGCGAGATATTTGCAGGAAGCTCCTCAATCTTTTGTTTCGTACAAAACTTTCTAAGAGATCGGAACGTCTATTGTCTGCTTCTTGCAAGACTCAACTTCCTCATCTCAGGATTTTTAAATTAAGAATCTGTAGTTGCGTAGTTCCTTTACGTCACTTCCTGGTCTCTCCTAATAACTAAGCAAAGTATGCAAATATACTTTTATATCATATGTGAATATTTCAGGATTGAATTTTATATTACGATAAAAAATGTAATGTCTTATTTTGAGCCTTATAAATACGAGATAAGATGTAAGTGGATTTAAACCATTTGAATAAAAATTGTGATTGATGTAACCAGCTTTAACACCAACAATCATAATATTCTGTTTCGAGTCAAGCCTGTAGAAGTCTGGAAGCCCTTTAAAGATGTGAAACGATATGTAGTGAAAAATTCACTACATACCTAGGATCTGTTTTATCTTTTGGCGTATCAACCCTAATTCATAGTTTTACATAAAAATGTTCATCTATTTAGGTAGTTGTGGAAGGCAAATGTAAACAATACGGATTTAAAAAAGTAAAAATGCATTTTTCATTAGAATTACACGATATTTATGTTCTCAGAATAAGGAAGTACCCCGGAGCAAACATTATCCAGGCAACTCCCTGCACTCGAGACACTAACTCCGTCTATTGAAGAATATGCTATCTCAAATCAAGGTAGGTGGACGAAAATGAAATGGAATGTGTTAGCCGTTACTGGATACTCTATGCTGCAGATGCAGATGCTCCATTTGGTTGCCATACATTCTTACACATGCTTCAGCAACTCTCCTGAAAGGATCTGGAACTCTTTCGATCACACCTGGCTGCTCCGGGATTTGGGGACATGCATTGGTCACACGCTCTTGTAATGTATGCACATTGTCGATGGGTTTGGCACACACCAATGCCCTTAAATGTTCCCAAAGCCAAACATCCAATGGATTGAGGTCCGGCAAATGGGGAGGCCATGCTACAGGACCTCTTTGACCAATCCAACCGTTGGATGGAGTCCATTGTGTGGTGTAAATACTCAACACAAGTAAAATTACTCATATCTCAACAGATATTTCTCTTCGGCCATATGTTTATAGGAACATTTATTCTAGGTTTGCCCAATCCCAACTCCTATTGAATTGTCAGGCACTTATAAGACACTGTATAATATTGGAGTGTGGTGCATTTCCCTTGTGATTTATTTACTTGGTTTTGAGAGATCTTTTTTCAACTTTATAAGTGTTTCTAGCCATCATTTAGTAATTTAATGCTGAAGTGTAATTTTAATGGTATATTATTCACAGTTTTTAACTTATTGTGTTTTAAAAAGTGGAAATAACGATGAATAAAAACAAATGTTTACGTTGTAGAAACTGTATTTTAAGTGGCTAAAACTGTGTTAATGCCTATTCGTAGGTATAATTTAGAGACTGTTTTAGCTGTCTAAAATTGGTTTTATGGGCCTAAAATCCGAAGTCTAATGATCACAGTATTTACATTAACATTCTTGGCTTGGAATGTACATATATTTACCGTCCTCAGGGCCACTTTGTTCAGTCGATGAGTTGCCGGGTCAAACTTCTAGAGCTCTTCAGGACGCACGTTTCCACACTGCTCCTTTATATGTACACTGGACAGCATGACATGTCCTTCATAGTTGTTTGTAGCAATCAGCACATCCTTGCAGAATAAGCATTCCACATTGTGCCAGTTATTGTCAATCTGTATGTCTTTCGACAGGGTCCATCCACAATTGTCAGCATTACTAATCTACAAACCGTTTGTCAACAATTACACGTCCACAGATCTCAATTTATTCTGGAATGAGATTTGGCATAATTTTATATATAATATGTATTTTATATATAATGTATAATCACAAGGAATACATTTTTTAGACTTCCTGAATCCATAGACCTTCCACAGAAAAAAATGTCTGTGTTTCTCTCTGTGAAAAGCATAAACCAAAACGAAAAGTCCGTTACATACCAAACTTGGTATTTAAGTTCTGCATCTTCCAAGGATGTGATACCTACCATGATATTCAAGAGAATGCCCTCGTTCAAACTATCCTTTACATTGAAAGTTTGTAGAAAATGTTGTTCCCAAGACGGCCCAAACGATTTTAATTTAAATATCATATGTTTAAGATACTTTAATGGCTCTTGAATTTTCTGGGGATGCCTCTGAAGTGCTCCTCGTTCTGAACAACTTTTACATAAATGGTAAACGTAAGAGGAGACAAAATCTTACAACACAAACATGTAGATTTCGCTAAAGCATACAATTCATGCCATTTTTAGCTGACTAGTTTCAACATTATTGTTAGTTACTAGTTTCTAGTGTGAATTTTAAAATGGTTATGTTTTACTCAAATAAGAAGTCGCATTGCTTTTATCTCCTCGCCATGCAAAGACAATAGAATTTCAAAGGCATCAAATAGTCACCAGCTCTCAAAGAACTTGACTGTTCCCATTATCTTTATTAGGAAATATGTGTTAAAATACTTAGTTCTATAAACGTTTTTCTCATTAAAATGATGTAGATAGAAGAATAAGCCATTTTAAGAATAGTTTGAACAACAGTGAGTACAGAAGGTCATTTCCACACATTCGATTTTTTATCTCTTCGTATGAAGAGAAAACTGAATTTCAAAGTCAATATATAGCGATCAGAGGTTAAAATATTTTACTGTCCCTTAAAGTTTAGTGTTATTTTCTTACTCCCTTTGCACATATAAGACATATGCAATATTGTCATCCTCCATAGTCTAGGGGTACCATGTCTCTAGTTTCCGAAGTTGCAGATTCATACCCAGCGGAGTACGTAAAAATCCGCAGCGTGACTTCTTTCGGAAGGGAAGTAAAGCCGGTAGTCCCGTGTTGTAGATTTATAGTACGTAAGAGAACCCCAGGCTGATACAGAGGCCTCTGAGCAAAATTAAGCGGTCTTTCACATCCAGTATTGAATTGGACGCTGAGAACGACAGCAATTAAGAGCGTCCATAAAAATGTCATAAGGAAATTTCTGTAAATGTTTATCTCTTTTAACATGAAGTGGATAAAAGAACATTTGTAAGAAGAGTTTGTCCAGGAGTACAGAAAGTGTTGTGAGCGCAACACACCAGACTTTTTGAACTGTCACTGTAACTTCACTGATGTGGACCGTGACGAAGTGACGTAGCGGAATAGGCACCTCACTTGTTGGAGAGTCTCACACAGACGCCTCTAATCTCTCGCGGAAACAGCACAACTATCGTCTCAAACACACTTGTACAGCAGCACTTGATGTCACATCAGAAACGCTCCTGTTTCTTAACATTCTGACTCGCGAGAACGCTCGTTTATTTAGCCGCCACAGAATAATCTGGACTGTTCTGGAAGTGGCGAGAAGAGAAAATTCCGGAAGATTCTCGCTACGTGTCTATGGCGGTCCTGGGGTTTACCCTGGCCGAAAACGCTACTTATCTCTGTTTACTTCTCCGTCTGCCTGGCACGGACTTTCGGAAAAACTTGGGCGATAGCCCCTGCGCCACAGTACGTGCCTGACTGTGTGTGAAAAACACAACTCAAAAAGCTTATTTATTGCACTCACATGACTTTCTCTATTCTTGCACTAACTATTCTTATAAACACTTATTCCTCTATCTACTTCGTGTTAATCGAGATAAACATTTGTAGAAATTATCATGGGCTATAGCCAGAAAATTCAAAAGCTACATTTGCCATAAAAATATCTTAAACATTAAACATTTCAATTAAAATAGTTAGAGCCATTTTTGAGAAAATTGGAATTTTCAAAACATTTTCCAAATAAAAGGTAGTTTAGAGTGGAGGAATGTTCTTTAAAATCTTCGCGTCGCATCCTTGAAGGGTATTAAACTTAAATACCAACTTTTGTTTTTAATAGACTTTTCGTTTTTTAATTATGCGGCTCACAGGCAGACACACACAGACTTTTTTTTTCCCTTCCTAAAAATGCCTTTAAAAATAAACAATACTTCCCCCACTTACTACACGCAGTAACCGTAACCCCGTAGCACAACAGTCTATGCCGCGCCGTAGCCGAGTGGTTAGGCCATTCACTTCTTCCCGGTTCGATCCCAGGCAACCGCATGTGGGATTCTTGGTGGACGAAGCTGTGCTGGGGCGGGTTTCCTCCAGGTTCTCCGGTTTCCCTCGCCATCTCATTCCACCGGTGCTCTATCTTCATTCCATGTATCATCAATTTCATCACCTGCGTTGATGTATGTAGTAAAAGCGGGCGTTAAGCACTACAAAAAAAAAAAAAAAAAAAAAAAAAAAAGAAGAAGAAGAAGAAGAAGAAGAAGAAGAGCCTACCTTGCGACCTCTGCGTCCCCCACCTCTGCCCACCACAGGCGACATGAGTGGGGTATAGTACTATTGGTGGGACGTGGCCAGTACACTGGTCCCTCCCGGCCGGTTATGCGGTCTTTTCGATCAAAGACCGCTACTTTTCAATGAAGTAGCTCCTGAATTGGCCTCTCAGTGACCTAATGAGGCCGAGTGCACCCCGAACAGGGTCTCCCAGCGCGATAAATCCCTCACACCGGTTCTAAAAATCGAACCCGGGTCTCCCACTCTGTTATTATACGTAGTTGAGAAAGTAAAAACAGAAAGTCAGTTTAAACAGTACCTTTTAAGCGTGCAAATTACCTAACTGTTTTAAATTTCGCAATATCCCCATCCCAAACAACCTTTACACAAAAAGTATTCGTTGCTAATAACCTTTCCTAAAAATAGAATAACAATTTTTTATTAAATTGTCATGTGTCTGAAGAGTTGAAATGTATGTTAAATTCAAAGTGACATTCAATATTATCTTATTTCTTTATGATTTGTGTTAGCTAAGAAACTGTCAGTTTATGTGAGTTTTTCAGTTTGACGGTTGAGAAAGTCATGTTATACTTAAGACTTCTTATCATTCGTTAAGGCATTGCTGACACTCATGTGATGCATGAAGTCAAGAACCTTGCAGGACTATCATTCTAGTCACATAAGCGATTTCTTCACTTGCCACTTAGACTATAATTTTCATTCATGTCAGTAACGCATTGCCCTGCGCTAAAAATGGCTTGCCAGGGCCGAGATCATCTGTGTCGTTGTATCTAAAAATGTAATCGGAAATTTTCTGTGGCATATTACAAGTTACGTCACTTCCATTTGGTTTAAATGGAAACCAAACCGCATGGGCTTTGTGTGTTTGTTCTGAAAATTAAATTAATGATATAAAGGGACAAAGTTACACACTAGAAGTTCACGATATTATATTTTATAATATGTGAAGAACTTTAATAACTTCTTTTTTAAAGTGCTCCACAACAAATTTTAAAACAATAATCATAATAAAGAGGAAACCCTCACAAAAAGCAAGAGTTTAGCCGATTTTGAAAGTATTGCATTCTACCGAAAATTTAGATAGGAATATTTCACTGGAAATACACGTTTTGAGGCTCCTGAATAAAACGAATTTTTAGATAAAGGTTCATTTGTGTCACTGTGTAATTGTGGTATGCTTGTTAACAGCATAACTCAGAAACGAAAAGTCGGTTAAATGTCGAACTTAGAATGTAATATAAAGATTTTAAATTATACCCCCCCATTCAAAAGTATCCTTTACATGAAAAAAAATTCGTTATTTTCGTTATTTTCTCAAAAATGCTTCTAACGAATCTGAATAAAGTACCACATGTTTATGATATTTTCATAAAAAGTAAAATGTGTATCTTGAATTTTCAGGGAATGGTCTCTTCTGAATGGCTTTTGTAAAATTGGTTAATCAAGACAGAAAAAATTGTACTTCGCAAATATGTGCCTCATTAAATTACATAAATTATGTCAAATGTCTGTGGCGTTAATCATTTCCAAGATATTTCGTATTGGTTTGAATGCTAAAAACAGTTTTTCAAGTGGGAAGCCGCAATTAGTTTTTCTCGTGGTTATACAAATAGCATGGGATTGAAAGCCAGTACATAGCGAAGCTCCTTATAAAAGTTGGGCTATCAGGATTCTTCTTATCCCTATAACCAAATATGTAATGAGTGTTTATCTCAATTAATAAGAGATAGAAGAATTAGTGTTTGTAAGAATAGTCTGTAGAAGTAGAATAGAAAAAGTCATGTGAATTCAGTAGGATCAGATCCTATTTTACTTTCTCTACCTCTCAGAGTAAGAGGAAGTATTGTTTTCCACCCAGTAATTCAATGTTGGGATTTCGCCGGAAATGCATGTTTTGAATAAGAAAAGAATGTTTAGAAAAAGGTTCACGTATGTATATTTCTTTGCGCCGGGTGTTTGTGTCTGTTTCTATGAACACCATAAATCTAAAACAAAATCTTGGATAAACACCAAACTTGGCGTTTAAGTTCGGTAGATATATTTCAAAGATGTGACACGAAAATTTTAATGAAAGTCCCCCTTTACTAACTGCACTTTACATGAAAAAGTTTAGATTTTATTTATTTTCTCAAAAATAGCAAAGTATCATATTTGTAATATATTTACATGACAAATAGAATGTATATTTTGAATTTTCTGTGGATAAAGTATGAAGTCTCTTCATTCGGAAGGAATTTTGTATGGTACTGTGTAACCAGTAAACCATGAGATTATTAAGTGGACTAACACCCACAAAGGAAAAACTCCTTAAACAGCACAGTTTATTTCAAACAACTTTTTGTAGGACCAGCCATTTCCGAGATATTCGGATTTATTGATATAAATTTTTCAATACTTTCACTATTTTCTTAAAGTTTTGTCGGTATTCAGTTGTGTCTCGCATTACCATGTAAAGAATATGGCATTTTAAGGGCCACGTGGGTCGTCTGGTTTTGAACATCTGACTATCGATAAGGTTTCCTCTATCCCCTTGTACCTATAACGAAATGTGTAATGAAACTATGCAAATGTTTATTTCTATTTACATCAAGTAGTTTCAAAAATAAGCTTTCTGGAAAACATACTGTAGAAGCTTTATGAAAATAAACGACAGTGGATAGAGAAAGTCATGTGAAAGTAACAAGTCATATCTTATAAAGTGCTGTAACTATTTAGTTATTTCTCGCAATGCCATGCGAAAAATGTATTGCATATCGAGAAAAATCTACTTGAGTGTAAACTGATAACAGTGCCACCAATTCAGCCCTAATCCTAAATTTTCTCAGTAATACCAGCTGTATCAAAATAAACGATAGTGGGTGGAGAAATCATGTGAATGAATCACATCAAATCTTTTACTTTCTTTGTTGGTTTTAGTCAGTATTATTCATCATAATTTTAGAAATATACCCTACTCTATACTTGGAGGGCGTATCGGTGCGTGAAAAAAGAAAAATACAAGGGCAATTCGGAAACTAAACTCCGTTGCCACGTAGCACGGGAAGAATTGGAGATAATGCCACCATTTTACATCGCCGTGTGGCATAATTCAGCGCGTGTCCGGAGGCGCTGGTGAAAACATCACACATGGCATTCGCTCATCGCAACATTACAAAATTAATGCCGCGCTTGAAAATCCCGCCAAATGCGAGATGCATGGTGTTATAGGATTTCTTTAAAAAAATGCTTAAGAGACTTCTTGTAATTGAAGACATGAAGATCCACCTGGAACGAAATTCTAATGGGACTGATCAAACTGTCCCATTTAAATTTATTGAAAGGCTTCTGAGTTTTTCGAGCACTGAGAAGTCGAGCGTTGTCGTGCAGAAGCACAGTACTGGCTGTCAACATGACTGACTCGCCTAAGCTTTTTAAAGAAAGACGTTTAGTCAGCGCGTTTTCAGTTCGGCCAGCTCCTTTGTGAAGCAACTGCACCCGTGGTCACCAAACAGACTTAGCGGTTTGACGTTATAGCCACTACTTCCCCCGCAATCTGACAACGCAGGTTAGTTTCCGAATTTCCCTCGTAACTTGCAATTTATTTACTGTAAATTTTCTATAATAATTTCTTGCCAACTTTTATATTATAATTTAGAATTACACATTTTCAAAATCTTTTACATTCACTCGATGTAAAACCCATCTATTGTGGTATGAAATTGCTGCTACAGTTTTTGAAAAATGTTCTTCACATACTGTTAACATCTATGTAGTTCCAAAGACATATATATATCTTTCAAAGGTAGGTCATGTACTAAAACAAAATAAGCAAATGCAACATTTGCTTATTAACAACATTTCACATTAATTCCAACATAAATAATGCATTAGAGTTTTTAACCATTTTAACAAACATATTATCCCATCTGGCATGAGGCTATCCCAATACAAGTTACCATAACAGATTTTTAATATAGGTATGTACAAACAAATATTGATTACTTAAACTGCTTTGTAAACAAACGCTGCCAGTTCTGAAAACAATTCTTAATGTATATATATAGCTTTCTAACTTTTATTTTGAGCTGAACTATTCAGTACATCTGAATGTATAAATCAATTACCGTGCGTTAGTCTTGGAATTAGGGCAGGCTTAAACATAACCACAAAATGTGTTTTAGCGAAACTTTACGCTGTTCATTGCAATGCCAAGGAGAGGACGAGCTGACATAGATCGTCGAAGTCGATGAAATGCGCGGCGAGCTACTTCACCTGCACACAGCACTGATAACCATCGAGCGACAGATAATGTTAATAGTTGTATTGACATGTCCGAATTACGTTCGAGAGCGACTGAAAATGAACGATAAGAGAATAGATTCAGAATGCAGTGCGCTCGTGAACGTCAAACACTACGCCAGCGAGCACGAACAATGAATATAACCGATTACGCCGAAGCGGTGCTCCTGTGAACCTGGAGCGACACTGGCTGTGAGAAAGCTTACGAACAACATCGACTTGAAGATTATCAAGGGAAAGTCCAAAAGAGAGGATGTTTGATTCCGGACATCCCAATAATTTCAATTGACTTGCCATTCGATTCCAAACGGTTGCAATTCCTTATGCGTCTGTCCTTCGCGATGACCATCAACAAATCACACGGCCAGTCGTTAGAAGTTTGCGGAATTAACTTGGAGTTACGGTGTTTCGCGCATGGACAGTTGTACGCCGCATGTTTGCGTGTCGGAAAGCCATCATCTTTGTTTATTTACACACAGGAAAAGAATACAAAAAACGTAGTCTACCAGAAAGCTTTGCATTGAACATTAACTGCATTTATCTTTTATGCAACTAAAATACATTAAATTTATTTGAACTACAAACGAGTTTCATTTAATAATCATACAACACTCAAACCGTACACGATACGTCTAATATTATCCATCTCAATGAATTGGAAGGTTGATTAGGATTGATAATCACTTATGAAGAGTTACAATCAAATCAATTTTAGGTGGTACGAAGTTCACAGGGTCATCTAGTATTTATTAAAATGAAATACTTTCGCTCAAATAGCATATTATTATACACTTTAAAGCTGAATCATACAATTTGTTTCCATGCTTGCTTTGCTTCTATCAGTACAATATTTATAGCTCTTAACACTCACAAAAAAACTCCAAAATATATGAGAAGGGCTGCTAGAACTTTTTTTTGAGAAATACGCATACGATGTAGCAACAAATTCAATAAAAGTAGTTTGCTCGAGTTTTACGCCTTTTTTCGGCTTAGAAAAGAACTACTGAAGGTAAAAGCAGTGGCATTTTAAAACAAATTTAACACACAAATTCTTCAGTTTAAAAAAAAAAAATTAAATTAAATAGCAGTAAATATAGATTTTATAAAAGGAACCAAGGCCTACGCCCGACCGCTGCGTCTCCCACCTTTACCCACCACAGGCGTTGTGAATGGGGTGCAGCACAGGAGGTGGGAGGTGGTCAGCGCTCCGGTCCCTCCCGGGCGGTTATGCAGTCTTCTTAACCAGGAACTGCTAATTCTCAATCAAGTAGTTACTCAATTGGCCCTTCAGGTGCCTAGCGAGGCTGAGTGCACCCCTGACCAGGTCTCCCGAAGGGAGAAGATCCCCCCATACCGGTACCGGGAAGCGAATCCGGGTCTCCCGCTTGATAAGCAGCAGCGTTACTACCGCACTAAGGAGACGATCCCTATAAATGCCATAATATCTAGAGTAATCGCGGAATCATTAAAAAGAAATTATTGGACTACACAAGCATAGGGTTAGAATGTTAATAATTTCCTCTTCTTCTTCTTCTTCTTCTTCTTCTTCTTCTTCTTCTTCTTCTTCTTCTTCTTCTTCTTCTTCTTCTTCTTCTGCTCCTCCTCCTCCTCCTCCTCCTCCTTCTTCTCCTGCTCCTCCTCCTCCTTATTATTATTATTATTATTATTATTATTATTATTATTATTATTATTATTATTATTATTATTATTATTATTATTATTATTATTATTATTATTATTATTATTATTATTATTATTATTATTATTATTATTATTATTATTATTATTATTATTATTATTATTATTATTATTATTATTATTATTACTATTATTACTATTATTACTATTATTATTACACATTAAATTAATGTGATATTAAAATATGTAGTACATATAGTGCAGTTTTACTGCAAGCAATGCTTTTATACATATTTAACTTTTAAGCATACTGACATTTTACTGGGAAGTTTAAAGTTCTGATAACATTTTGTCAAAGGTTCTTGAAGTTTAAACGGTATAAATGAGTTAATAAATAGTCTCTAATATCAGTATAATTAAGCCTGTGATCGCATTGCCCAATAAAGTTTATTCTATGCACTCCTGAAGCCATTTATATAGAAATTTTGAGCTTTCCAATCAGATGAAATTGCAATGCGAATAAGTTTAAGAGAGCAATTTGCTGCAAAAAACGAAATATCAGTAAATGAGATCCACGCAGATATAAAAAAAAGAACAGTAGACATTGTTCCCCTAGTCTTTCTCATTTTGACCCGCGCGCGCGCGCACGCACACACACACACACACACACACACACACACACACACACACACACACACACACACACACACACACACACACACACACGTTGCGCTAGATATTTAAAAATGGTGGCGAATATAATTACATTGGCATTTTCCTGTAAATAAGATCAGCAGAGATTAATTTAGATGCCAAAACAAAAATAGGTACGATTTTAGCTATTTTATAAGAGGTTTTGGCACTATTTACAATAAAAATGACAATTCTAAATGCAAGAGTTTGATCAGGTCTTACCTTGAATCTAAGACTACCAAGAGGTGGTTTGGCATAAGGTACTCCTAAGAAGCCGAGATACCTCTTCCTGCTGCGTATGGACGTCAGGTACGTTCCTTTGAGACGACCCTGCTGGACCTCGACCACAGGACACCTTGTTACGCACAGAGCCTCTGCCGCGCTTGTTAGCGAGGCTATTAACACTAGCGGTAGAATCAGAAGCATGACTGTTGTATGCAGGCATGCGCAGTCGACATTTAATCGTGTCACTATGATAAGACAGCGCCAGTCTTGGGTGACTGGATCCCTACCTCAGTCATTCAGGTTCTCTCTCTCTCGCTATTGTTTTGTTTCTCTGCAATAGGTGCGCGCGCGGGTACTGCATGGCGCCTACCCAATTCAGCAGCTTTCATCTTCATCACCACGGCCAAGGAGAAGTAATAGCCCCTACCACAATCCCTGTGAATCATTCGGTATATTGTTGCGTATTCAGACGTAACAAGAAGCTAGCACTAGAACAAAATTAGAAATACCAACACAAAAACAAAATTTCATGGCTTGCATCAACCCTACTGAGACTATTGCAATTGAGCATCAGTTAAAACTAAAATATGAACTAAAAAATGTTAGTCCTGTTACAGTAAAGACCTTACACTAGAAACCTTAAATCCTAAGTTACCCAACTCCTTCTCTGATACCAATTATGGGACTGGAGCAGGTGGTATATGGCAGTTCCTTTGCCTTTATAGAAATGGTGGAACAAATACTACAAATTTTGGAGCTGTTTATATAAAACTGCAAAGTATATTTCCCTGGCTGCATCTTTCAGACTCACAGGCTCCTATACAAGGAAGAGTAACACTCCCTAAAATGGAGAAAACATTTAATAAATTCAAAAGATGATTCAACAAATTGGCAAATTGGGGAAAAATTTGTTTTATAATAGATTCCATCTCATTGTGGAGTGGATGGTAATGAAAAAGCAGATTTTCTGGCAAAAAAGGAACCCAAATTAAACAAACAACTATTATAAAATGTCCTTATGAATCAATAAAATCAATAAAAAGAAAAATAGTTAAAATGATGTAAATAAAATAACACCAAAAAATAAAAGTTCAAATAAAATAATTCCAAAATTAACAAGAAAATCAGCTGTTGCCACTTTCGTCTCATAACTGGACATGATTCTCTGAATAACCATTTCTATAGGATTGGCCTTTCAACCTCAGCAAACTGCCTACTGTTTGGGAAGAAATGATGAATATGGAACATTAGAATCATGATAAGCTTTGAAGATGTATCCTGACATTGTCACTAAATACTGGGAAGCTAGAAGGAGAATGACTTCATTGCTAATTCCTGAACAAGTCACATACACAAACACATGTTCAGATGTTTATTTTTCTGTTCAACGACCTAATAATATATTACTATTATTATTATTATTATTATTATTATTATTATTATTATTATTATTATTATTATTATTATTATTATTATTATTATTATTATTATTATTATTATTATTATTATTATTATTATTATTATTATTATTATCATTATCATCATCATCATCATTATCATCATTATCATTATCATTATCATTGTTATTATTATTATTATTATTATTATTATTATTATTATTATTATTATTATTATTATTATTATTATTATTATTATTATTATTATTATTATTGTTATTATTATTATTAATCATCATCACCATTATCAATATATTATACCTATTTAAATGCAAAACCAGCTCTGTGTATAGTAAATGGAATTCTCAAGCACAAATTTTAGAGGTTCTTCTAAACACATGAGAAGAACTTTTAAACATTTTAAACCGACACTGTGGCCAAAGTCGTTAAGAAACGGCTTTGTGGACGATAGGTCCGTGGTTCAAGTGCCTCCTGCACCGTCTCCCTACTACGCACAGTAAGTAGGCGATTCATTGTATTCTACTCAAAAATTCGATACCGAGATTTCACCGGAAGTGAAGGAAAGAAAAAATGTCCGTGTGTGCGTCTGTAACCAACATACACTCAAAAACGAAAAGTCGGTTGAATACCAAACTTGGTATTTAAGTTCATTATCTTCCAAGGATAGTGTAACGATTTTATAAAGAGCTTCTACGATGTGCTAAGAGATGGCGTGATTCGTTTTAGCCGAGTTGGATCAGCGGTGAGCCTGAGTAACTCTTTTCGTCCACTATTCGTATCTCGGGCGCGGTACGGGTCAACGAATAATTAAATTATTTCTATAGATCCACATTAAAGTGTTTGTTTCCAGGTTGTAAGAGTCAGCGGTGTTGCCGGTGGGCCGCGCTACGGCGGTGCTTGCGCCCTGGAAATACGGTGCTCGGCTGAGAGGGGCGCTGTGGACGGCCGGCCGCCCTTTCAGGGGGACTGATTGATCAGCCGGACCTGGCTGGCTAGTGGCGGGCTCTCTGTGACAACCTGGGACTCTATCGGGCTGAAGAACTTGCCTGCACCTGTTAGGGCTCGGTTGTAGTTCTGCCTGTGATGCGTTCAGGCCGCCTGTAGGGTACCTTCTTATCATCCTCCCTCACGGGGTCTGATGTATGTCTCGTTAAAGCATACAGTTTATATCAAATACATGTTCAGTTAAGCAAAAGTCATTCAGAATGAAGACGACTTCAGAGGCTATTTCCAGAAAATTCAACTGAAAAATAATGAAAAGGGTTCCATGCAAAAGAATTACATTCAATGTATCTAATTCAAATAAGAAATTTGGTACTTACTTTTCATGTTGAATTATCTGTTCACACACACATACACAAACACACACACACAGCTGACAGTTTTCTAAAAATGCGTTTTTGTATCCCCTGGACAATTTATTCCGGGAAGGTTCGATACCAAGTTTTGGTTTCGAATACCATGCTACGTCTACTTTAGCAAGTGGTACAGAAGGAAAATAAATCTGATGTGGTTATAATGTTCTTTAGAAAGTGAGTGCAGTAAATGAATACACATATGTACTTAAGATCTTATAGAAAGACCCACATATAACTGTTAAGAAAAACGCAACGTCTAATATATTAGACATTAATAACACAAATAATAGTTTGTTCCAGTGCCCAAGTAAGATTTTATCTTCAGGTACCAAATATAGGTCTTTCGCAGACCAGTTTTTGCAATTTTTGCGATTACATTAATGACTGAGAGCCTTGGCGACTTCAATGTTTATTTAAAACTCAGAAGTCAGATGGGTAAAAATCTACTGGATGAAATATTTTATACTTGTAGAGGTGTGTTAGAAAAGTTATATACCGGGTGGAGGGTAATGCTTCGGCCACACGCTAACCAGAGATTCTACATGATGAGTGTAACAAATATGTTGAATGCAGTTATTGTCAATAAAGAACCATTTCTCCGAAGAAAAAAAATTGTCAAATATTTGGAATATTTTGACCCATCTAGCTTCTAGACGAATGGATATACATAAATGGTTTATTATTTCACTGGTTGTTGCGCTAGCCTTACCTTAGCCAACCGGACGTTCCAGGAATAGATGAGCACTTTCCCAGGAAGGAAGGGAACACCAGCAGCCTGCTAAGCGCTAGAAGGGGAATTCCAAGCATCACACTCCAGCAAACAGGGCGTTTAGTCCTTTGAGTAAATGTATTATTTCGAAAGCAGTTGTGACTACATTTATTCCAGTAACTTAGAGAATGAATTTGCCACTAAATACCATGAATCAAATGTGTCTTGAACGCTAACATCGCCGAAACCAGGTAGAGCCGGTATAACGTTAGCTCACACCACTCGTCACCACGCTCTGTACTGCTACCGCAGGGGAAGAGAAGCTAATTTGAGGCATGCGAGATGCGGCAATGTTGGAAAGACAACAAACTTTACCTAGTGTTAATAACATAGCTACTGTCTTGGACACTTTCTGTTTCAGTTATCAATGTTAGGTCTTAATGTTTGGGAAATCTGTGATGGAAGATTGTATGTTAGGTAGTGATCTGACATACTTGAGGTTTTGGACTTAGCTAATTTCATAATTCACTGGCTGCTCCGTACTGACCAAGTACGAGAGAGCTACACCTCAATGAATCTTCCGGTTGTGTACTCACTGCCTCTCGACTGACGTCACATGAACTGATAGGCTTGCTCTTCGTCACACCGCTTGAAGCTGTCTTTCACTGACCTAAACATGCAGGTAGCGATGTAGATTTCCAAACTAACGGATTCAGTCGCTTCTGGATTCAAATAATGATCATTTCCAGAACTATCAACGCATTTCGCCCTAAATATTGTAAATCTACTTAAAATATTATTGTAGTACATCCGATAAACAAGGACAAAAATAAGGACGGCAGAACAAAGCCATTCCAGATAGTTGTAGAAGATGTTCACATCCAGGGCTTGTTTACCAGAAGCTTTAAGAAAAAATATATTTTTCAGAGAATTCGCCGGTAATTCGCCTATATAAACGAGTCGGGACGGCGAGAGACGGCAGTTCTTGACGCGAGTCTTTAAGCATTGAGCAAGACAATTGTTGAGAGAGTTTTAAGTGAAACAGTTTCAGTGAGTGTGAGTGTATCGTCGAAGTCAGTTGTTTGTCAGACAAAGAGAGTAGAAAGACAGAGGAGTATGTGTCAAGGTTAGGAGAGGATGTAACAGCTGTGAGTTGGAAAGTCACGACGAATTATAAATTGTGTAAATGATAAAACAGAGGACTGTGTTTTTGTGATTCAGTTTTAGAAGAAAAATAAGGTGACAGAAAAAGTAATAACTTGTGATTTGTCACAGTATACAAATGTATTCAATATTCTAATGTCTGAAAGTCCACTCATATATGTAGCTTTAGTTCACAGAAATTATTAAATACAGGGCACTACGTATTATTTACTCTAGCTATGAAGCATTACCTATAGATTTGTTAGCTCAGAATTCTTATCGTTTTCTGTTCTAAATTAGATAAAGTATGTGTAAAGTAAACGTAGCTATATTTAGTATTGTGTAGAGACCAGCGAATTATATTTTCCTCAATGTAATTTATATCAAGGTCGATAATTGACGTCTAATCAAAAGTGACGACGGCGAGGTTAGACGTGCTTCTTAGACAAAGTCAAGGTAATGGATAAAAAAACTGGCATCTAGGACGTTGTTTAAAATGTTGTGCCCTTGAGTTTCAAATGGGAGATGACGTCCGAAATAATTACACACAGACCTATGCACTCTACCACAATGATTACAGAGTAACAATAGTGATGACTTTTAAAGATTGAACAACAGCTTCCAAGTTTATAAAGCTTGGGGAAGGTTACAATGGAGGCGGCGCACTATTTTATTCATGAAACTTGTCTTTAGTGACATTCTTCAGAACTGAAACTATTTTTAACATCCCTAGTTTCTTATGCATGTCAGTTGTATGTTCTTTCGTGGTGTTATTATTTAGTATGTTTCTATGTGCTGACTTGCTTCTTTGTTTTATCTGTGTTTCTAACACAGGATCTCAGTTCCATATCTTTTTGCTGCTTGTTGTTCCCGATTCTAACTCAGCTGGTATTTGCATGAAAACTTATCTACAGGTGTTGGCGATGGAATAGCTATAATTATCTCATATACAATTACAAGACAATCTTTATGTATAATTGACTTTTTATTGTCTTTATTCTGATTTGCAATTATTTACAGCACTCTGAATTGCGTTTCTCATGCAAATTTCAGATGCATTATATTCTTTTCGCACATTTTAAACCGTTGCTTTTTTCCGTAGCATAAGACTATCGTCTTCCCAAAGCTTGTATATTTTACATTTTGTTATGAGGACAAAGGCAAACTGTCTCAGAATGAAAGACAACTCTTAATACTTGATATTCCCTTTGTAAATCTGATCTTCTGTGTAAATGAAAACAGACTTTAGCAATAATGGCTCATGCGGTTGCGCCTGAGACTTGCACTCTAGAGATCCCGTTGATTATCATTGGACCAACTACTCTGAACAAGGGTATTTTTCGTGAGTCAAGATGGCCGGATGTGTGTGACATATGTGGTGAATGTGCTCTAAGAAGAGAAGTGTTTTTTCGCTGGTACAGGAGCTTGTATCTGAACCTGTTCAT
This sequence comes from Tenodera sinensis, assembly GCA_030765045.1. NCBI lineage: Eukaryota > Metazoa > Arthropoda > Insecta > Mantodea > Mantidae > Tenodera > Tenodera sinensis. The sequence goes on along the minus strand of CM060963.1, from coordinate 171,233,396 downwards.
CCGGATAAGGAGGCTTGGAGGGGCAGCCGGGGACACTCAGCCTGGAGATGTTAGAGACCCGCTGCGTTGCGTCGACCGCCAATAGATCTTGCCGCCCTTCGTCTCTCTCGCATCATCCCTTCCTCCCAGAGGCTAATTTACCTAAAAGCCCTGAAATCCTCCGCGTCTAAAACCCTAACCCCTAGCTAAGTACGTACCAGAAGCTTGATATTGTAACGATTGACATTGCGGCGCTCATCAAAGGAGGCTCGGGGCCGGGCTGCCCCCACCACTGGCGGTACGTGCACAGACGCTCAAGGCCAGACTGTTTATGAGCACGTGACAATTGGAGCGGCAGAACCAAAAGGGTTTTTTGAGATAATTCGAGAAGTATCCGGTCGCCGGCGTACTTGTGAAAGTTCAAGAAAAGTTCGTCCTCATTATATAAGGAGGCGAGGTAACGAGCAGAATAGTTAAAAATGGGAGTTAGAGAGTTTTTAGTTTTAGCTAGCGTGTATGTGTGTGCGGGTGTGTGCGGTTTAGTCGAAAGGAAGATAGCGAAGCAATTAATGAGTGCCAAGTGATTGTATCGTCAAAGTCAGCTGTTTGAGAGACAAAGAAAGTGATGAAAGACAGAAAGGAGTGAGTCAAGGTCACGAGAAGAAAACAGGTGTGGGATGTAATATCACGAAGGACTATATACTGCGTTAACGTCAGTGAAAGAGAACTATCTATTTGTGCAAACATTTGGAAGAAAATAAAGTGAGAAAAGAGTAATTGGACTGGACTTTTGCCATTTTTGTCACAATATTATTGCCTGTCAGCGTAATGCATCTGACTGAAATAAAGTAACGACTATGCATCTGCAACTTAAACTGCTGTGATATATTGTTAGTTGAACGCATTAGATCATGAGAAAGGACCATAATGAGGGTTAAGTATAGAAGTGTAGAGGACAGATACCGTGGTGTATACATGGTTCCATACATGGTTCAACTTCAGGTGGCATTTTACCAACCTTCTCAGCGGGCGTGGACATAATAGGGAGGAGTGAGTCTGGAGCGTCCTATCTTTGTTGTTCGATCAAGTAGTGGTGTATGATAACTAGTGCTAGGAATTTTAGGTGCAAAATTTTGGTTAAAAAGGTGCTTTAATTTAGGTAAAAAAGGTGCAAATTTACCATTTTAATTTTCACTCAATAACACAAAAACCAATTGCATAAATATTTTATATTAACCGAGAAGATATTGGGTCTCGGTGGTGGCAGACTATTTTTCTAAAGAGAATAACCTGATGGACTGGGAATGCGAAATCTCATCTTAGGGTTTCCCCATCACGTGATCATTATGTAATTAAATAACTATGAGAAAGAAAGGATGTAGCCAACTTTAACATGTAACCTTCTATAATTATCTTGAAAAATTACTTAACCTTTCCGACTGAGGATGCTTTCACTGTCAAAGAGTACGTATAGTCTACTCAGCATTTCTAGAACAGCCGGTGCTTCTGCATGACTATTAGCAGATTTTTCATCCCTTATTTGGACTAGCCAGGACTATATGGAATTACAGTTATAATGGGTAACGGGAAGATTCACTATATTAACCCTCTAGAACATTGTATAATAATTTCTTAAAGAACGGGGTAGGTAAAAAAAAAATTAATTAATTCATCACCGGAGTTTAAAACGCTAACCCTGCAACATAGGATAAGCCAGCTAGTACCTACCACATATTTAACATATTTGTATGACTAATACAACGTATATATCGAATTTTCGATGAACAACCTGAGAAGTTCTCTTTTTTCTACATATATTTTGTAGAATGTTGTATAATTGGTAAATTGTAAGAACTAGACGAAAATTTAGCGCACAATAGCAGGTTTGGTCAAAACATACAATTTATGTCACAAGCTTTTTGAGGTAGCAGATATTTCGGAGATATTTGTGGGTTTTGTCTGAAATGTTCAATCCTTTGGCATTCTTGGAACGAGTTCACAATTCAGTTGTTTCTCGTGAAGTCATGGAAAGAACATGGTGTTTTACCAACATTAGAGCGGCGCGCTCTATTGTTTCAGCCTCCCGTACACCCCTCCACAATGAAATGTACAATGTGACATTAGACTATATCGTTTCAAACTTTTGTATCTCCTTGGCACCCACAGCGAAATGTAAATGTAATGATCGTTTTTACTAGAATATTAAGAATGTAAACTTTAACTTCATAAAGCTCGATGTCCATATTGATCAACACCTGAGGAATAGCTCTGCACTTGGCTGCCATCTCCACCATACATTAAAAAGCCAATATTTTGACAGTTGTCCTGAAGGAAATATAATTTCGTATTTCATTGCTCCTTTTCGGTCACTCAGTACTGCCAGGTTCAACATCTGTTAATTACAGATCAAACCACATAGCCAAACAATGCTTCTTTTAGTAAAAAATATTCCGATTTTATGACTAGTGCACAGGAACATTAGAATGAGGCCGTTGTCCTATAGTAAGAATTCTGATAAATCAGAATTTGATTAGTATCCAAGATAGTTTTCATGAAATAACAGCTAGATTTTGCTACACATAAAATCAAACGTTAGCACATTAAGGATGCAGTATTTAAAAACTTGATGTGTTGCCTTCACCTGACTTTCTCTACTCTTGTACTACCTATTCTTACAAACTCTTATTCATCTATTTTAATGTTGATCGAGATAAACATTTAGAGAAATTATCTTATTGTTTATTTTATCGTAGGTGCAAGGGCAATGTGGGAATACAGTGGGCTTTGAGGGATTGTTAAATCTTTTAAAGTCTTGAAATTCCGTTCTCTCTGCACGGCCATGGCATAAAAAGGTGAATAACGACCTTCCATTTGAGAAAAGTTTAAATATTGCAAAACTCACATAAATAACAAGGAGTATCTCCGAAATGGTTCGTTAAAAATGCGTTTGGAGATAATTTGTGTGTTTAACGAGATCTATATTTCTTGTATAGTAAGATTTCGTCTATCTCTTACGGTTTACCAGTCACGCAAAAGTCATCGGGAGTAAACAGGACTACATGGACTATAGCCAGAAAATTCAAAATATGTATTTCATTTGCCATAAGAATATTTTAAACATGTGGCATTTTAATCCAATTCGTTAGAGCCATTTTTGAGAATATCAAAATTTTCGAAAAAGTTTCCATGTAAAGAGTAGTGTAGGGTGGAGGAATTTTCTTTAAAATGTTCGGGTCGCATCCTAGAAAGATATTAAACTTAAATACCAACTTTGGTTTTTAACCGACTTTTCGTTTTTGAGTTATGCTATTCACACACACGCGCGCGGACCTTTCGCAAGACAATTTTTTTTTTTTTGATTCATGGGGCCTCAAAACATATTTCCATTGAAATCTGGACATCGAAATTTTGGGTCAAATACAATACTTCCCCAATTTACTCTACGTATTAGAGAAAGTATAACTGAGAACTAAAATTGTTAAACATATCATATGCCTCAGTTAAAGAGCTCAGATCTATAAAATAGCTTATTTTATGATATATGTTTGAGAATGTGGTTAAAGCTTGCACTATTTTATATGCATTTAGCGCATACGCAGTTACTCATTAGGTTAACTGCCTCAGTATATCAAATAACATACATATTTTGTGGCGTAAAACATTTGAGAAGTCTTTTTGTTATTGCTTTGAATTTCAGATACTTATACTTTTTTTTGGCCGCATAACTGGCCGGGAGGACTGACCGCGTCCCATCCTCCAGTACTGCACCCCACTCATGTTGCCTGTAGTGGGCAGAGCTGGGGACGCAGAGGCCGGGGGGGGGGGGCAAGCCTCCCTTCATGGGCTGGGGTTTAGTTAATTTTAGTTACTAGCTCAGTTGGTTAGACGCTGGCCTACTGATCCCAAGGTCGCAGGTTCAAACCCGGTCCAGACCAACAGTTTTAGGTTGCTTGAAAACGACAGCCCCATGACAGTAGATTTACTGGCATGTAAAGGAGCTCCTGCGGGACGAACTTCCGTGACACCGGGGGCGCTGATATGGTCTTGGCAATTGATAGTGTCGTTAACAAACAAAAATAATTTAATAATACTGTCCCACCAGTGAAGTTGAATACAACATACTTTAAAAAAAATAAATAAAAAGCAAAACATGTTTACATCAAGGTTTTGGTGTCCAAAAACTTCAGTATATATATTTAAAAGTTTTGACACTGTTTCATTAAACAAACATCTGCAGTACATATTTGATAATGAGTGTAACTGCATTACACACTCAAATTACGTAGAAGATGGACAAAACTGCAAGTAGCGTATTACTAAATAAAACAGAACTGTTGACATTGATCTTACTCAGAATTATTATTAATCATTGTTTATACTGTTTTTCATACTTGTGCCATGTACATAATGTTATATACCTACACAAAACATATACTGGATGGCTGATATACAAATGCTGCCATTTAGAGTAATTAGCTACCTACTGAATTTAAAAGCTTTAGGGTGGAATTTTGTTTTTGCTTTTACTGAAAACTTTTGATTACTCAGTTTGCAACAACATATTACGCAGCACTTCATGACACTTCATTTTACAGGGGGAATCCACAAAAGCAGATGAAATACTTATTAAAAATAATAACCCTAAAACAGCACTGTAAATTAAATATATATAAAATACGTAACCTTAAAACATCATTGTAAAGCAATTTTGCTACTGTCTACAGTTTTACATGCAGCAACATAACACTACTTCTAAACTACAGCTACACATTTACATTACAAAGCTAATAGATAATGTATAAATACAAGCAGTATACTACTTACATGAAACAAACTGTTTGTGTTACAGCTGTCACTAATTGAGTTCACTCGAAATTGTCGTTCACTATTTACACTATTCACAATTTTATATATACACCGGCAACTAACACACATAACGCTGCAATTTATAGTAATTAAATACTGAATTTACAAGCTTTACGTTGCAATTTACCTTTTGCTTTAACTGAAAGTTTCTCATTTTTATTTAATTTGCATCCGGCAACGCAACAGTTACGGGACATTGTGATGTTTGAGGTTAGGTTGTAGTATGGCAATAATAACATACGCTACTGGAACAGTTTTTCTTCAACAACCTCTCACCATTGTAATCGTGACACAGATTGTACTTGCAAACAGATAAATTAACCACACTATACGTCTAATGTAGCCATTGTCTTAGATGGAATGCAATAAACATAAACACGTGGAAAGCACATGGCACAGTCAACACGTTATTGGATTTATTTCCCTTCCCTATACTGCCCAAATAAAAGTTTTTAAACACTCGCTTCGCTAATATAAAGACAAACTTACAAAGGAATTATTATAACAAACTATAACTCAAAAGCATAGAAAACAATACGAAGGATAGCGTGTGGAAACACCTCAGAAATGTGTGTGTGTGTGTGTGTGTGTGTGTGTGTGTGTGTGTGTGTGTGTGTGTGTGCGCGCGTGTGTGTGTGACGAACAGGGAAGCTGACCTGATGCATCAACCCCCAACTTGTTTTGATCAAGGTTTTCTTCCTCTAACCTTTGTCAAAACATTATCAGTAGGTAGATTAGGACAGAGCTGGCGCACTTTTTTATGGGCAAGATGGCCGCCATACGCAACCTAAGGATTACTAGGTAAGGTGGTAGGGGAAGCACGACCTTGTAGGTGTTTGAAGCAATCTGTAGGGATAACTTAAGGTCTATAGCAGTGTATGTATGTTTATGAGCGTTCATGGCAGTTGAGTATGGCGTTCACTATATCGATGTGAACCACCTAACGCAAGAGCTTTCTAACTTGATTGTATATGATACCCCCAACATAATGACACCTCGCCCCACATCGCCACGCTAACCTAACCTAACTTAACCTAACCTAAGCCCCATACTTGTACTCGCCTAACCTAAGCTTACCTAAGCTAACCTAACCTAGCTCCCACTCTTTTTACTCTGGTCTTTCATAATTTAACCTAACCTAAGCCCCATACTTGTACTCGTCTAACCTAAGCTCACCTAAGCTAACCTATCCTAATCTAACATGGACTAGCCTAACCTAAGATAGATCCTCTTATTATTATTTATTCTATTCTACTAACATGATACGTTTCTAGACATTCATTCTATCCTCTTATCATTTATCCTATTCCCTCCTCTGCTTATCTATTCTATCCTGTCATACGCTACCCTGATCTCCCTCTAGGAATTTCATAAACATTTTGATACTATTTTGAGTCCTCTGATAGATCTTTTTAAGCACTTTTAGCATATTCTTGATGCTTTTACAACATATTTAACATCTTTTCAGACAATTTTCAGAATTATTCAGTCATTTTCATACATTTTTAAGACGTTTCGCCCCATTTTGCTACAATTTTGCACCCTCTGTTAGATCTTTTAGACGCTTTTAGTATATTCAGGGCGCTTTTACAACATATTTAACAACTTTTCAGACAATTTTCAGAGTTATTCAGTAATTTTCATACATTTTAAGACGTTTCACCCCATTTTGCTACAATTTTGCATCCTCTGTTAGATCTTTTAGACGCTTTTAGTATATTCAGGGCGCTTTTACAACATATTTAACAACTTTTCAGACAATTTTCAGAGTTATTCAGTCATTTTCATACATTTTTAAGACGTTTCGCCCCATTTTGCTACAATTTTGCACCCTCTGTTAGATCTTTTAGACGCTTTTAGTATATTCAGGGCGCTTTTACAACATATTTAACAACTTTTCAGACAATTTTTCAGAGTTATTCAGTCATTTTCATACATTTTTAAGACGTTTCACCCCATTTTGTTGCAATTTTGCACCCTCTGCTAGATCTTTTAGACGCTTTTGGTATATTCATGCTGCTTTTACAACATATTTAACAACTTTTCAGACAATTTTCAGAGTTATTCAGTCATTTTCATACATTTTTAAGACGTTTCACCCCATTTTGCTGCAATTTTGCACCCTCTGTTAGATCTTTTAGACGCTTTTAGTATATTCAGGGCGCTTTTACAACATATTTAACATCTTTTCAGACAATTTTCAGAGTTATTCAGACATTTTCATACATTTTTAAGACGTTTCACCCCATTTTGTTGCAATTTTTCACCCTCTGCTAGATCTTTTAGACGCTTTTGGTATATTCAGGACGCTTTTACAACATATTTAACAACTTTTCAAGCAATTTCGAGGATTATTTAGAAGTCATATTATATATTTTCAGCGTGTATTGAGACCCGTTTAGACTCGTTGATAGATATTTCAGCCTGTTTCCAGATATTCTGAAGACTTTTACGTCCAGTTTAAACATTTTTCAGAGTATTTTAGACGAATTTGACATTATTTAAGGCAATCCGAGAGTTATTCTGGACGCCCCTGTCCATTATTGTTTGCTTTAAGCACTTTGAAGGGTAATGGAAGATAATTTTCACGATATTAGGAATACTGAACCGTCTATTTCAATGCTGTTAGACGTATCTCTACCAGTTAAATATCGTTTCAGCCATTTTAGAGACATTTTAAGCACTATAGGGATATTTTAGACCTAACCTAATCTAATCTGACCTAAGCCCCATACTTCTACTCGTCTAACCTATCCTAACCTAATCTAACCTAGCCTAAGCCCCATACTTCTACTCGTCTAACCTAACCTAACACCTCATCTAATGATTTATTCTTCATCCCTATTGCTCATCTAATCCCTACTCTTTTTACTATATGGTCTTTCATAATTTCACATAACCTAAGCCTCATATTCTAACCTAACCTAACGTTACTTAACCTAAGGGAGCGCAAACCTTCCTATTTATTAACCTGACTTAACCTAGCCTATCTCATCCCATTTTACACGAGCATTATATTCTTCTATAACCTATTCTGACCGTCGCAACATGCCGTTTCAAGCTTAGATATTTCACTTTCTTTTGGAGACGTTCCTCCAACAACTTTAGCTACCTTGAAGATATTACACCCCCCCCCCCCCCCCGACATGCGAACCCTAACGATTTCTGAACATTTCATGGTATGTTAGTGCTATTTTAGGAGTTGGTAAGTATTTTAGCCATTTTTGCGGTATTCTAGAGATTTTCAGGATTTTTTTTGCAGCTTCGTTGGTATTTTCTATGTTTTCACGTCGTTAGTATGGTTTAATGTTTTTAAGGGGTATATGGAGCCCTTTTTAGCGATTTGTTATGCTTTCATGACCACTTTCCATCCTTTTGTAAATGTATGATGTTCTCGTCTAGAGAATTGCTTACAGTCTTTCTAAGACTAACCTAACTTAACCACAAACCTCTTTGCAGACATTTCTTCAACGTTATTTAACATTATACAGGCTTCTTTTTCTGCTTCCTCCGGCTCTTTTCCTAAACTAACATTAGAAGACGTTGTAACCTTGTTATTCAAATAGCTATTGTATCCGTCTTTGTACACTGTTCCAGTATGCTATACATGCCAACTTCATTTAACAATTCTCTTGCATAATTCTGTAGGTTCTAATGGTAACACGTCAAACGTTGCACACATTCCTTCTAAGACTATCCTAACCGAACCTATCCCACCACCATCACCACCACCACCACCACCACCACCACCACCACCACCACCACCAACACCATCACCACCACCACCACCACCTCCACCATCACCAGCGCCACCATCGTTACCATCACCACCACCGTTATCGCCACCACCATCGTTACCATAGCCACCATCCTTGCCATCATCACCGCCATAACCATCACCAGTACCATCATCCTCACTGTCACCTTCACGTTACCATCACCATCGTTACATTATCCACCATAACCTTCACCAGTACCTCCATCCTCACCATCACCACCATCGTTACCATCACCACCACCGTTATCGCCACCACCATCGTTACCATAGCCACCATCCTTGCCATCATCATCACCACACCAACCAACACCATCTATTGTGCAACACCTCCAACACCAACAACAACAGCAACACCCTCACCACTGCCACTATAACGGCCACCACTACCACTACCACCAACGACCACCACCACTACCACCACCAATACCACTCCGTCATCATCACCAGCACCACCATCATCACCAGCCCCCCCCCCCACAACGGACACCAACACCTCTACCACCACCACCACCACCACCATAATCACCAGTACCATCATCATCAGCACCACCATAACGGACACCATCACCACCACCAGCACCACCACCACCATCATCACCAGCACCATCATAGCGGACACCAACACCACACCACCACAATGAGACGTTTCTAGACATTCATTCTATCCCCTTATTATCTATCCTATATCCTCCTCCTCTGCTTGTCTATTCCATCCTGCCATAAGGCGTCCTGGTTTCCCTCTTTGCGGATATAACCTCGAGCATTTACATGTTACTTGTAGAGGATTGTCAGCGATTTTAGGATTTAGAATGTACTCAGACACGATGACACGCATATTTAAGAACCTTTCAGGCAATTTTGAGAATTATATAGGTTATTTATTAGATTTTTCCAGAGGTTTCGTGCTATTTTGATGCTGTCTTAGGTCGTTTTAGAGATATTTTAGCTGCTTTTAAGCTGTTCAGAATGCTTTTGCAACATATTTAAGAACTTTCTAGGCAATTTTATTATGGTTCCTCTGATAGAGCTTTTAGACACTTTTAGTATATTCTTGCTGTTTTTCCGGTATATTTAAGAACTTTTCAGGTAATTTTGAGGATTATGTAGATTATTTGATCGATTTTCTAGAGGTTTCATGGTATTTTGAGCTTGTTTTAGACCGTTTAACAGATATTTTACTCGCTTTTAAGTGCTTTCAAGGGCAATGGGTGAATTTTGTTCACTGCTTCAGTACGCTATACATGCTAACTTCATTTTAACGATTCTTTAGCATAGTTCAGTATGTTCTAATGGCAACACGCCAGACGTCACTTACATTCCTTCTAAGACTATCATGACCTAACTTAACATAACCAACCATCATCGTCACCAACGCAACCTATGCTGCAGCGCCATAACCATTGCCACCACCGCCTCCACCACCAACACCACCAACACAGCCATTACCACAACCACCACCACTACAACTGTCATTACTACCATCATACCCCTTAACTACCAACTCAGCCATGACCACACCCACCATCATCATCACCACACCAACCAACGACACCTATTCTGCAACACCACCACCACCATCGCCACCACCACCAACATCAACACCTGGAGCACCAGCACCACCATAACCTGCACGACTATAACCATCGCAGCACCCCCACCTCCGTCATCACCACCACCACCACCATTTAAGAACCTTTCAGGTAATTTTGAGAATTATGTAGGTTAGTTATTAGATTTTCCAGTGGTTTCATGCTATTTTGATGCTGTCTAAGATCGTTTTACAGATATTTTAGCTGCTTTTAAGCTGTTCAGAATGCTTTTGCAACATATTTAAGAATTTACTAGCCAATTTTATTATGGTTCCTCTGATAGATCTTTTAGACACTTTTGGTATATTCTTGCTGCTTTTACAGTATATTTAAGAGCTTTTCAGGCAATTTTGAGGATTATATAGATTATTTGATCGATTTTCCAGAGGTTTCATGGTATTTCAAGTGTTGTTGGACGTATGTATCTGCTAGTTTAAATATCGTTTCAGACATTTTAGAGACATTTTAAGCACTATGCGAGTATTTTAAACTTTTACACCGACATTTTGATTGGTTTTCAGAATCCTTTGAAACACTTTTATAGGCGTTAGACGCTTTTAATGGTATTTTTCGAGCGCTAATTAAGACATTTCAGCTCCTTCACAGATATTTTGAGGATTTTCAGGGCATCTTAAACTCGTGAGAAGCATTTTTTTCGCCAGTTTGAAGATGTTTTAAGGCACTGAAGCAGGTATTTTTGAAGTTGCTAGGGGTATTTTACTAAGCTTTCTTCAGTAATCGCTTTGTTTTACAGTAGTTGAGGTGCAGTCCAACCTATCCATTCATTTATTGCATTTCTTGTACTTATTATTTCGACTACATTTCACTACTAACCTAACCCAGGAACAATCGTATCATCATCATCATCATCATCATCATCATCATCATCATCAACAACAACTGCTCTATCTCGTAGTCTGACCAAGCTAACCTAATCTAACTTAACCTAAGCTAAGCTCCATACTTCTTTCGTCTAACCTAATTTCTAAGCCCTTGCTTCTACTCTTTTTACTTTGGTCTTTCATATTTTAACCTAACCTAACCTAACCTAACCTAAGGTAGCTAGCCTAGATCCTCCTCTTATTGTTATTTATTCTATTTCATCACCATGATCCGTTTCTAGATATTCATTCTATCCTCTTATCTATTATATATCCTCCTCCTCTGCTTGTCTATTCCATCCTGCCATAAGGCGTCCTGGTTTCCCTCTTTGTGGGTATAACCTCAGGGTATTTATTCGTTGCTTGTAGAGGATTTCCAACAAATTTAGGATTTAGAAGATATTCAGACTCACCGGCATGCACGTTTTCAGGACTTTTTTAATCTTTTCGGAGCGTTGTATTGCTACTTTAAGTGTTTTAAGACACTTTTCGGGATATTGAGAGGGCTTTTACACCAGTTGTAAGTACATTTTTTGAAACGTTTCACTCCAATTTCAATGCTATTTTGGTCCCTCTGATAGATGTTTTTAGTCACTTTTAGTATATTCCTGGTACTTTTTGCAACATATTTAAGAACTTTTCAGGCAATTTCGGGGGGGGGGGTTATTTAGACGCATCTAACATAACCAACCATCACCGTTACCAACGCAGCCTTATCCTGCACAACCACCATATTCTGCAACTATGGTATAGTATGTTTGACATTTTCTCCATATCTACCCTGAGCTAACCCTACTTATTCCACTAGCACGTACCTTATAAATTACTACGCGATTCAAGATTAAGTTTGTATTTTTAAAATATATATCATTAAACTACGTGAGTCAAGGATCAACTTGTTTCATTTTTATTTGCCAGTTCAACGTTAACATGCATTTCCCCTCATTTTTAAAGTTTAAACAAGGTAAATTATATTTCAACCACTGTATTTATAGAAATAAATGTTTATAATTTTAATACTTTCATGCCGAACACACACACACACACACACACACACACACACACACACAGACACACACACACACACACACACACACACACACGTTCACACACACACGCGCGCGCGCGCAAAATTAAGACGTGAAACGGCGGTTATGTATCTTTAAGTAACATTTCTTTAATCGATATCGGATGACAGTAATGGAACCATCTAAGCAATATTTAAACGCTTAAAAAGACCAAATTTCTACTATATTTCAGCAAACCTTCCTATTTTTATGACTTTTACTCGTCTTTTACGCACTTTGAAACGAATCCAACAGAAAAATTAAGACGCGAAACGACGGTTATGTATCTTTAAGTAACATTACTTTTATCAATATCAGATGACTCACGATAATTCAAGATCACGATTGCAGCGACTCATAGCGGCTTCAATCAGTACTAAAACGCACATTCGACAGATTTTATACTCTTTATGACGGTAAATTATATATTAGCCCTCAAATTATCATTATTTTCATGGTTTTCCACCGTTTTTACGCACTTTGAAACGAATCCAACAGAAAAATTAAGACGCGAAACGGTTGTTATGTATCGTTTAAGTAACAAACACATTCCTCTCAACTGAACCTCTTTTAAACACGTCCCAACAGGTAAAACCGTCACCATGTCATTAGTTGAGAAACTCTAGCCTCAAACACAGGTGTAAACCTCTCTAAAAGCGTGTCCCATCAGGTAAAAGTATCACATTGTCCTCACATTAACGGAAAAAACCTTAGCCTCACGCAAAGGCGTCGATTTATAACATAAGTGGAGAAATTGTAGCCTCGAAGAGTCCCGGCGACGTGCTGTCTACAAAAAACAAGTTCAGACAGGAAAAATTACAAATACTCATTCTTTCGTGTTTCGGAAAGACCCTAAAGATGTTATCGGATTGCACCATTAGTAAGATGCTTTTAGCTGAAATATAAAATAAAATCTCTTCATCTTGTTCTGGTTCTTCTTCTTCTTCTTCTTCTTCTTCTTCTTCTTCTTCTAGTCTCATTCTCCTTCATGCTAACAGGGAATATACGCGAACTGAAGGTTATTAGCTGAAATATAAAATAAAATCTCTTCTTCTTGTTCTGGTTCTTCTTCTTCTTCTTCTTGTTCTGGTTCTTCTTCTTCTGCTTCTTCTTCTTATTATTATTATATTCTCATTCTCCTTCGTGCTATCAAGAAATATACGCGTAATTTTGACGTTATTACCTTAAATATTAAATAAAATAACAGCATTCTCCGTCAATTATATCTAAACCGACTTTTTCCGTGTTATGCAAGATTTAAGCTTCTAGAATCAACACAAGCAATGTTTCTCTCAATAACAGCATTTTATAATTGATTTTGTAAGTAATAACACCAATTTAAACTTTATTACAGATCTCTAAGACCCTAGTTTGCAAAGTATTTAAATGGACACTTAGAGATTCGAACTAGACCCCACAGTACAAAAGCTACCATTTTTATCAATAATTCAAGAGCAGATATTTAGCTGAAGTGTTTAACTTTTTATTTCATCACGCTAACTTTATTGATTCGCGAATAAATCGACTTTGAAGTAATTGCCCCGTCCCGGTAATCGAACTATGAGTCGTAGGGATAAAATTGTCTAGTATATCATTTTATATGCCAAGTTACCCTAATTTGTCTTTGCATTACTATTCCAAGTGTAAAAATAGCGATATAGAGCAAATTTCAATAATTCTCCACAAGATAGGGATCGAACCTACGATACGTTAACTCTAGCATGTTATAAAATAATCGTCCTTAACAAGTATTATCATATAAAGTTTATTTCAGTCTTCCAACACAAGCGGTTCTCGAAATAATTAAATTTACCAAATCAGGATTGGAACCCAAGACTCCAGGATCCCGAGCATACCACAGAGGAAAGCTTATAACAATACCAATTTAATAAAATTTATTCGAAGATTTTATCACTAATAGTTTAGGAGTTATTCCAATAATAATTCATAATTTGCACGGGGATCGAACGCTAGGCCACCGACAATCTTCAAAATTAGACCAAGGATGCGTCGTTTTATTATAAGATAATTACCATTTACCACATTTCGATATCTCATTTAGTTTAGGAGAAATCAGGCATCAATGAGTAGAGTATATATGGGGCGTTTTAAAAACAATTAGCGGCATCCCTTTGAGTGATTTGAAAATATTGTGCGCAACACAACATTTTAAAACCACTCAAAGGAGCCGCCACTAATTGGATGACAATGACGGTAATTGGTAATTAACCTGTCAACACTTGTCAACCCTTGTCAACCCTTATCGATGGTAATCTGACAGATGATGAGGGTCGACCCATTGTCGGCTTTTCACCGACAAAGACAATGGAGTGTGAAAACACGTGTAATCCAATTAGCGCCCAGTGTTAACCAATTAACCAATTAGCGGCATCCCTTTGAGTGATTTTAAACCCCTATATTTACTCTACTCATTGATGCCTGATTTCTCCTAAACTAAATGAGATATCGAAATGTGGTAAATGGTAATTATCTTATAATAAAACGACGCATCCTTGGTCTAATTTTGAAGATTGTCGGTGGCCTAGCGTTCGATCCCCGTGCAAATTATGAATTATTATTGGAATAACTCCTAAACTATTAGTGATAAAATCTTCGAATAAATTTTATTAAATTGGTATTGTTATAAGCTTTCCTCTGTGGTATGCTCGGGATCCTGGAGTCTTGGGTTCCAATCCTGATTTGGTAAATTTAATTATTTCGAGAACCGCTTGTGTTGGAAGACTGAAATAAACTTTATATGATAATACTTGTTAAGGACGATTATTTTATAACATGCTAGAGTTAACGTATCGTAGGTTCGATCCCTATCTTGTGGAGAATTATTGAAATTTGCTCTATATCGCTATTTTTACACTTGGAATAGTAATGCAAAGACAAATTAGGGTAACTTGGCATATAAAATGATATACTAGACAATTTTATCCCTACGACTCATAGTTCGATTACCGGGACGGGGCAATTACTTCAAAGTCGATTTATTCGCGAATCAATAAAGTTAGCGTGATGAAATAAAAAGTTAAACACTTCAGCTAAATATCTGCTCTTGAATTATTGATAAAAATGGTAGCTTTTGTACTGTGGGGTCTAGTTCGAATCTCTAAGTGTCCATTTAAATACTTTGCAAACTAGGGTCTTAGAGATCTGTAATAAAGTTTAAATTGGTGTTATTACTTACAAAATCAATTATAAAATGCTGTTATTGAGAGAAACATTGCTTGTGTTGATTCTAGAAGCTTAAATCTTGCATAACACGGAAAAAGTCGGTTTAGATATAATTGACGGAGAATGCTGTTATTTTATTTAATATTTAAGGTAATAACGTCAAAATTACGCGTATATTTCTTGATAGCACGAAGGAGAATGAGAATATAATAATAATAAGAAGAAGAAGCAGAAGAAGAAGAACCAGAACAAGAAGAAGAAGAAGAAGAAGAAGAAGAAGAACCAGAACAAGAAGAAGAGATTTTATTTTATATTTCAGCTAATAACCTTCAGTTCGCGTATATTCCCTGTTAGCATGAAGGAGAATGAGACTAGAAGAAGAAGAAGAAGAAGAAGAAGAAGAAGAAGAACCAGAACAAGATGAAGAGATTTTATTTTATATTTCAGCTAAAAGCATCTTACTAATGGTGCAATCCGATAACATCTTTAGGGTCTTTCCGAAACACGAAAGAATGAGTATTTGTAATTTTTCCTGTCTGAACTTGTTTTTTGTAGACAGCACGTCGCCGGGACTCTTCGAGGCTACAATTTCTCCACTTATGTTATAAATCGACGCCTTTGCGTGAGGCTAAGGTTTTTTCCGTTAATGTGAGGACAATGTGATACTTTTACCTGATGGGACACGCTTTTAGAGAGGTTTACACCTGTGTTTGAGGCTAGAGTTTCTCAACTAATGACATGGTGACGGTTTTACCTGTTGGGACGTGTTTAAAAGAGGTTCAGTTGAGAGGAATGTGTTTGTTACTTAAACGATACATAACAACCGTTTCGCGTCTTAATTTTTCTGTTGGATTCGTTTCAAAGTGCGTAAAAACGGTGGAAAACCATAAAAATAATGATAATTTGAGGGCTAATATATAATTTACCGTCATAAAGAGTATAAAATCTGTCGAATGTGCGTTTTAGTACTGATTGAAGCCGCTATGAGTCGCTGCAATCGTGATCTTGAATTATCGTGAGTCATCTGATATTGATAAAAGTAATGTTACTTAAAGATACATAACCGTCGTTTCGCGTCTTAATTTTTCTGTTGGATTCGTTTCAAAGTGCGTAAAAGACGAGTAAAAGTCATAAAAATAGGAAGGTTTGCTGAAATATAGTAGAAATTTGGTCTTTTTAAGCGTTTAAATATTGCTTAGATGGTTCCATTACTGTCATCCGATATCGATTAAAGAAATGTTACTTAAAGATACATAACCGCCGTTTCACGTCTTAATTTTGCGCGCGCGCGCGCGCGTGTGTGTGTGAACGTGTGTGTGTGTGTGTGTGTGTGTGTGTGTGTGTCTGTGTGTGTGTGTGTGTGTGTGTGTGTGTGTTCGGCATGAAAGTATTAAAATTATAAACATTTATTTCTATAAATACAGTGGTTGAAATATAATTTACCTTGTTTAAACTTTAAAAATGAGGGGAAATGCATGTTAACGTTGAACTGGCAAATAAAAATGAAACAAGTTGATCCTTGACTCACGTAGTTTAATGATATATATTTTAAAAATACAAACTTAATCTTGAATCGCGTAGTAATTTATAAGGTACGTGCTAGTGGAATAAGTAGGGTTAGCTCAGGGTAGATATGGAGAAAATGTCAAACATACTATACCATAGTTGCAGAATATGGTGGTTGTGCAGGATAAGGCTGCGTTGGTAACGGTGATGGTTGGTTATGTTAGATGCGTCTAAATAACCCCCCCCCCCCCCCGAAATTGCCTGAAAAGTTCTTAAATATGTTGCAAAAAGTACCAGGAATATACTAAAAGTGACTAAAAACATCTATCAGAGGGACCAAAATAGCATTGAAATTGGAGTGAAACGTTTCAAAAAATGTACTTACAACTGGTGTAAAAGCCCTCTCAATATCCCGAAAAGTGTCTTAAAACACTTAAAGTAGCAATACAACGCTCCGAAAAGATTAAAAAAGTCCTGAAAACGTGCATGCCGGTGAGTCTGAATATCTTCTAAATCCTAAATTTGTTGGAAATCCTCTACAAGCAACGAATAAATACCCTGAGGTTATACCCACAAAGAGGGAAACCAGGACGCCTTATGGCAGGATGGAATAGACAAGCAGAGGAGGAGGATATATAATAGATAAGAGGATAGAATGAATATCTAGAAACGGATCATGGTGATGAAATAGAATAAATAACAATAAGAGGAGGATCTAGGCTAGCTACCTTAGGTTAGGTTAGGTTAGGTTAGGTTAAAATATGAAAGACCAAAGTAAAAAGAGTAGAAGCAAGGGCTTAGAAATTAGGTTAGACGAAAGAAGTATGGAGCTTAGCTTAGGTTAAGTTAGATTAGGTTAGCTTGGTCAGACTACGAGATAGAGCAGTTGTTGTTGATGATGATGATGATGATGATGATGATGATGATGATACGATTGTTCCTGGGTTAGGTTAGTAGTGAAATGTAGTCGAAATAATAAGTACAAGAAATGCAATAAATGAATGGATAGGTTGGACTGCACCTCAACTACTGTAAAACAAAGCGATTACTGAAGAAAGCTTAGTAAAATACCCCTAGCAACTTCAAAAATACCTGCTTCAGTGCCTTAAAACATCTTCAAACTGGCGAAAAAAATGCTTCTCACGAGTTTAAGATGCCCTGAAAATCCTCAAAATATCTGTGAAGGAGCTGAAATGTCTTAATTAGCGCTCGAAAAATACCATTAAAAGCGTCTAACGCCTATAAAAGTGTTTCAAAGGATTCTGAAAACCAATCAAAATGTCGGTGTAAAAGTTTAAAATACTCGCATAGTGCTTAAAATGTCTCTAAAATGTCTGAAACGATATTTAAACTAGCAGATACATACGTCCAACAACACTTGAAATACCATGAAACCTCTGGAAAATCGATCAAATAATCTATATAATCCTCAAAATTGCCTGAAAAGCTCTTAAATATACTGTAAAAGCAGCAAGAATATACCAAAAGTGTCTAAAAGATCTATCAGAGGAACCATAATAAAATTGGCTAGTAAATTCTTAAATATGTTGCAAAAGCATTCTGAACAGCTTAAAAGCAGCTAAAATATCTGTAAAACGATCTTAGACAGCATCAAAATAGCATGAAACCACTGGAAAATCTAATAACTAACCTACATAATTCTCAAAATTACCTGAAAGGTTCTTAAATGGTGGTGGTGGTGGTGATGACGGAGGTGGGGGTGCTGCGATGGTTATAGTCGTGCAGGTTATGGTGGTGCTGGTGCTCCAGGTGTTGATGTTGGTGGTGGTGGCGATGGTGGTGGTGGTGTTGCAGAATAGGTGTCGTTGGTTGGTGTGGTGATGATGATGGTGGGTGTGGTCATGGCTGAGTTGGTAGTTAAGGGGTATGATGGTAGTAATGACAGTTGTAGTGGTGGTGGTTGTGGTAATGGCTGTGTTGGTGGTGTTGGTGGTGGAGGCGGTGGTGGCAATGGTTATGGCGCTGCAGCATAGGTTGCGTTGGTGACGATGATGGTTGGTTATGTTAAGTTAGGTCATGATAGTCTTAGAAGGAATGTAAGTGACGTCTGGCGTGTTGCCATTAGAACATACTGAACTATGCTAAAGAATCGTTAAAATGAAGTTAGCATGTATAGCGTACTGAAGCAGTGAACAAAATTCACCCATTGCCCTTGAAAGCACTTAAAAGCGAGTAAAATATCTGTTAAACGGTCTAAAACAAGCTCAAAATACCATGAAACCTCTAGAAAATCGATCAAATAATCTACATAATCCTCAAAATTACCTGAAAAGTTCTTAAATATACCGGAAAAACAGCAAGAATATACTAAAAGTGTCTAAAAGCTCTATCAGAGGAACCATAATAAAATTGCCTAGAAAGTTCTTAAATATGTTGCAAAAGCATTCTGAACAGCTTAAAAGCAGCTAAAATATCTCTAAAACGACCTAAGACAGCATCAAAATAGCACGAAACCTCTGGAAAAATCTAATAAATAACCTATATAATTCTCAAAATTGCCTGAAAGGTTCTTAAATATGCGTGTCATCGTGTCTGAGTACATTCTAAATCCTAAAATCGCTGACAATCCTCTACAAGTAACATGTAAATGCTCGAGGTTATATCCGCAAAGAGGGAAACCAGGACGCCTTATGGCAGGATGGAATAGACAAGCAGAGGAGGAGGATATAGGATAGATAATAAGGGGATAGAATGAATGTCTAGAAACGTCTCATTGTGGTGGTGTGGTGTTGGTGTCCGCTATGATGGTGCTGGTGATGATGGTGGTGGTGGTGCTGGTGGTGGTGATGGTGTCCGTTATGGTGGTGCTGATGATGATGGTACTGGTGATTATGGTGGTGGTGGTGGTGGTGGTAGAGGTGTTGGTGTCCGTTGTGGGGGGGGGGCTGGTGATGATGGTGGTGCTGGTGATGATGACGGAGTGGTATTGGTGGTGGTAGTGGTGGTGGTCGTTGGTGGTAGTGGTAGTGGTGGCCGTTATAGTGGCAGTGGTGAGGGTGTTGCTGTTGTTGTTGGTGTTGGAGGTGTTGCACAATAGATGGTGTTGGTTGGTGTGGTGATGATGATGGCAAGGATGGTGGCTATGGTAACGATGGTGGTGGCGATAACGGTGGTGGTGATGGTAACGATGGTGGTGATGGTGAGGATGGAGGTACTGGTGAAGGTTATGGTGGATAATGTAACGATGGTGATGGTAACGTGAAGGTGACAGTGAGGATGATGGTACTGGTGATGGTTATGGCGGTGATGATGGCAAGGATGGTGGCTATGGTAACGATGGTGGTGGCGATAACGGTGGTGGTGATGGTAACGATGGTGGCGCTGGTGATGGTGGAGGTGGTGGTGGTGGTGGTGATGGTGTTGGTGGTGGTGGTGGTGGTGGTGGTGGTGGTGGTGGTGGTGGTGGTGATGGTGGTGGGATAGGTTCGGTTAGGATAGTCTTAGAAGGAATGTGTGCAACGTTTGACGTGTTACCATTAGAACCTACAGAATTATGCAAGAGAATTGTTAAATGAAGTTGGCATGTATAGCATACTGGAACAGTGTACAAAGACGGATACAATAGCTATTTGAATAACAAGGTTACAACGTCTTCTAATGTTAGTTTAGGAAAAGAGCCGGAGGAAGCAGAAAAAGAAGCCTGTATAATGTTAAATAACGTTGAAGAAATGTCTGCAAAGAGGTTTGTGGTTAAGTTAGGTTAGTCTTAGAAAGACTGTAAGCAATTCTCTAGACGAGAACATCATACATTTACAAAAGGATGGAAAGTGGTCATGAAAGCATAACAAATCGCTAAAAAGGGCTCCATATACCCCTTAAAAACATTAAACCATACTAACGACGTGAAAACATAGAAAATACCAACGAAGCTGCAAAAAAAAATCCTGAAAATCTCTAGAATACCGCAAAAATGGCTAAAATACTTACCAACTCCTAAAATAGCACTAACATACCATGAAATGTTCAGAAATCGTTAGGGTTCGCATGTCGGGGGGGGGGGGGGGTGTAATATCTTCAAGGTAGCTAAAGTTGTTGGAGGAACGTCTCCAAAAGAAAGTGAAATATCTAAGCTTGAAACGGCATGTTGCGACGGTCAGAATAGGTTATAGAAGAATATAATGCTCGTGTAAAATGGGATGAGATAGGCTAGGTTAAGTCAGGTTAATAAATAGGAAGGTTTGCGCTCCCTTAGGTTAAGTAACGTTAGGTTAGGTTAGAATATGAGGCTTAGGTTATGTGAAATTATGAAAGACCATATAGTAAAAAGAGTAGGGATTAGATGAGCAATAGGGATGAAGAATAAATCATTAGATGAGGTGTTAGGTTAGGTTAGACGAGTAGAAGTATGGGGCTTAGGCTAGGTTAGATTAGGTTAGGATAGGTTAGACGAGTAGAAGTATGGGGCTTAGGTCAGATTAGATTAGGTTAGGTCTAAAATATCCCTATAGTGCTTAAAATGTCTCTAAAATGGCTGAAACGATATTTAACTGGTAGAGATACGTCTAACAGCATTGAAATAGACGGTTCAGTATTCCTAATATCGTGAAAATTATCTTCCATTACCCTTCAAAGTGCTTAAAGCAAACAATAATGGACAGGGGCGTCCAGAATAACTCTCGGATTGCCTTAAATAATGTCAAATTCGTCTAAAATACTCTGAAAAATGTTTAAACTGGACGTAAAAGTCTTCAGAATATCTGGAAACAGGCTGAAATATCTATCAACGAGTCTAAACGGGTCTCAATACACGCTGAAAATATATAATATGACTTCTAAATAATCCTCGAAATTGCTTGAAAAGTTGTTAAATATGTTGTAAAAGCGTCCTGAATATACCAAAAGCGTCTAAAAGATCTAGCAGAGGGTGAAAAATTGCAACAAAATGGGGTGAAACGTCTTAAAAATGTATGAAAATGTCTGAATAACTCTGAAAATTGTCTGAAAAGATGTTAAATATGTTGTAAAAGCGCCCTGAATATACTAAAAGCGTCTAAAAGATCTAACAGAGGGTGCAAAATTGCAGCAAAATGGGGTGAAACGTCTTAAAAATGTATGAAAATGACTGAATAACTCTGAAAATTGTCTGAAAAGTTGTTAAATATGTTGTAAAAGCAGCATGAATATACCAAAAGCGTCTAAAAGATCTAGCAGAGGGTGCAAAATTGCAACAAAATGGGGTGAAACGTCTTAAAAATGTATGAAAATGACTGAATAACTCTGAAAAATTGTCTGAAAAGTTGTTAAATATGTTGTAAAAGCGCCCTGAATATACTAAAAGCGTCTAAAAGATCTAACAGAGGGTGCAAAATTGTAGCAAAATGGGGCGAAACGTCTTAAAAATGTATGAAAATGACTGAATAACTCTGAAAATTGTCTGAAAAGTTGTTAAATATGTTGTAAAAGCGCCCTGAATATACTAAAAGCGTCTAAAAGATCTAACAGAGGATGCAAAATTGTAGCAAAATGGGGTGAAACGTCTTAAAATGTATGAAAATTACTGAATAACTCTGAAAATTGTCTGAAAAGTTGTTAAATATGTTGTAAAAGCGCCCTGAATATACTAAAAGCGTCTAAAAGATCTAACAGAGGGTGCAAAATTGTAGCAAAATGGGGCGAAACGTCTTAAAAATGTATGAAAATGACTGAATAATTCTGAAAATTGTCTGAAAAGATGTTAAATATGTTGTAAAAGCATCAAGAATATGCTAAAAGTGCTTAAAAAGATCTATCAGAGGACTCAAAATAGTATCAAAATGTTTATGAAATTCCTAGAGGGAGATCAGGGTAGCGTATGACAGGATAGAATAGATAAGCAGAGGAGGGAATAGGATAAATGATAAGAGGATAGAATGAATGTCTAGAAACGTATCATGTTAGTAGAATAGAATAAATAATAATAAGAGGATCTATCTTAGGTTAGGCTAGTCCATGTTAGATTAGGATAGGTTAGCTTAGGTGAGCTTAGGTTAGACGAGTACAAGTATGGGGCTTAGGTTAGGTTAAATTATGAAAGACCAGAGTAAAAAGAGTGGGAGCTAGGTTAGGTTAGCTTAGGTAAGCTTAGGTTAGGCGAGTACAAGTATGGGGCTTAGGTTAGGTTAAGTTAGGTTAGGTTAGCGTGGCGATGTGGGGCGAGGTGTCATTATGTTGGGGGTATCATATACAATCAAGTTAGAAAGCTCTTGCGTTAGGTGGTTCACATCGATATAGTGAACGCCATACTCAACTGCCATGAACGCTCATAAACATACATACACTGCTATAGACCTTAAGTTATCCCTACAGATTGCTTCAAACACCTACAAGGTCGTGCTTCCCCTACCACCTTACCTAGTAATCCTTAGGTTGCGTATGGCGGCCATCTTGCCCATAAAAAAGTGCGCCAGCTCTGTCCTAATCTACCTACTATTATCATATTGGGAAAAAATGTTCAGGAATGGGAGTACCAATTGGAGGTGGATCAGCAGACACAATATATACACCGTTATTTGCGGACGACCAAGTAGCAATTACGGCAGAGTATGAAAATGTGGAATTTATGCCCAGAAAGTGACTAGAAGAATATTATAAATGGGGGCTGAAAATAAATTTAGAAAAACGTTTTGTATGGGATCTGGAACAGAAACCAAAGATTTAATTCTGGAAGAACAAAAAGATTGTATTAGAGGATGTGAAGAATTTGAGTATTTGGGAGTAAAAATAGATAATGGAGATAAAAAGGAAAATGACATTGAGAACAGAATCAATAAAGATAAAATTATAACATCAATGCTGAATAGTATCCTGTGGAACAGACACATAATTAGGGAGAATAAATTGCAAATATGCATGCATAATACCATAGTGAAAACTACTGTCACTATGGAGCTGAAACATGGAAATTTAACCAATATTTAGAATCAACACTTATGTCGATGGAAATGAATTTTCTAAGATGTTCAAGATTGGACAAAATAAGAAATAATATTATAGGAGAGAAAATGAATAATAAGAACTCAATATTAGACTACGTAAGAGATAAACAGCTGATTGGTACGGACATATGAGAAGAATTCATGAAGATAGATTACCAAGAAAGATTTTGGAATGGATTACAAGAGGAAGACCTCGAAACTCATGGATGCGGGGAAAAAAGAATTGGAATGAGAACAACACAACTGGAAGAAATGGAACGGATGGGTAGGGATGAGTGGGGGAAGAAGACTCTTTAGGCACAGAAACGTGTGTAAACATTGAAACTCTGTATATAAATAAAAATGTGTGTAAGTGTGTGTGGGTTTAGAGAGGCAACTATTTATGTGTTTTAATGGAGTACTTGGCTTAACAAATGTTTGTAGTGTTTATAGCATCAGAAATACCGCTACAGTATATTCATATTTGAATAATCTAGAACTGTGCACGTAAAACACGCGCCACTCCATGCGCGGAAAGGTAAACAGGCACACACACCTCCTCCTTGTTTTACTCCTCCTGTGAAGGCCGATGGAATGCCTCCGGATGCTGTTGTGACGGTATAAATTGAAGCAGTGTACCACCGGCCGGATTGGGTAAGTATGCACTCATGAGGGTGAGTGTATCCAACCCAACATTATGATTACACTTTCTTTATTTACACATTGACTCAATTACAGTTGTCCATGTACTCACCTAGGAAAAACGTAGTGTCGCCCATGCCTTAACGGCCTTGCTCAACCCACTCCCTTTTAGAGTGCCAACTGTTTGCGTGGACGGTGTTGTCAATTCTTTTACTTCGATAGCTCTGAGGTTTAACTCAACAAGTAGAATCCTTAACAACACTCGAATGCACAATTGTAACCGACTTCGCAACAGCAGATTTTTTTCACTAAGAGCATAGTGTGTTTATATCGTTAGCAGCGGAAGAAGGTGATTTACAACTTTTTGGAATGTGGTCGTTAAGGAATGGACACTACTATAGCTGCCCGTACTGGGGCTTACCTACTAATCGCAACAAAATCAAGCCACTGTTCCATGTATCGTATGTCTGTGTGTCAAAACACCCAATGTGCTCTCATTGTAAGAGGTGAAGTGTAAAATGCCAAAATGGTCGCATGATTAAAGTCGCACGACTTTTTCTGTCCCATCTTCTACAAAACTATTCTTGCAAAACCCTTTTCCTTTGTACCGTACTGGAAAGATTAATAGTTCTATAAATAAATGGCAGGGAGATCATCAATAATTGCAATATCATTTCCGATATTAAAATCTATGTATGGCCTACACTTTTGTCATGAAAACAAATCATTAGCAAGTTCTGTGATGAGGAAAAGCCAATTAGTATACGTAAATGTATTTAAGGCAATTAGGATTCAGCAGGATATCAATTAGCTCAAGGTTTTGGTGCAAATACTCACGTACACAATTAAATTCTTAGAATTTAGAAAGACACAGAGGCTCACAATTTCGCAATCTAATGTAAGAACTTTGGCGGGAAGTCAGCATGTATGCGGGGCTTAAGGTGATAAAAGAGCACATGTTTCCAAATTTTGCATCTTTTCGTTCGTACTGTGCAGAAGTGTTTTACTATGATCGATTATCGGTAGTCTTTAGCTCCTAAGGACCGCGTTCGGGTACATACTAAGCTGTGGCCACACGGGGATTTTTTGATTAGCATTTCAGCGACTCATGGCGACTTACTCTTCTTATTCTTCTTCTTCTTCTTCTTCTTCTTCTTCTTCTTCTTCTTCTTCTTCTTCTTCTTCTTATTATTATTATTATTATTATTATTATTATTATTATTATTATTATTATTATTATTATTATTATTATTATTATTATTATTATTATTATTATTATTATTGTTGTTATTGTTATTTATTATTATTATTATTATTATTATTCTTATTATTATTATTATTATTATTATTATTATTATTATTATTATTATTATTATTATTATTATTATTATTATTATTATTATTATTATTATTATTACCGAAACAGTTCTTTTAAACCGTAAAGTGTTGATGCCGGAAATTAGCATATATTATACAGTTTCAAGTACTCTGATTCAGAAACAGTTTAATGGTCGGGAATTCACTTGAAATAGCCTCAATTAAATTTATCCTCCAATGTAACTGGTGTTGTCACACCCCACCCAAGCATACTGTAAGAAAAATATCTCATGGTCCACAACTGTAGCAACCGGCAGCAGATTCCTCGAGGATCGAGACATTGTAGGGAGCGTCAAATTTGATACGCGTAAGGAGGTCGTTACTAAACTTCCCTTAATTAAGATGACCATTTGTAAAAATTGTTTCATTACCTGTTAAGAGGGAGAAGTTGGCTAAAGCAATAGTGAAATATATAAAAAGTAGGTCAGCATGTAATGGCTTTGAAATTAATACCCTTTACATGATATCGTGAAGAACAACTAAGTGGTAACTGCATTAATAGGTATAAATTAAGTATCTGAAAATTCAACTAATAACAACAAATACGATACCTCGTTGCGACGCCGTGGCCGAGCGGTTAGAACACTCACCTACCACCTGGTTCGATCCCAGGGACCCACATGTGGTATTCGTGGTGGAGGAAGTGGCGTCTGGGTGAGTTTTCTCCGAGTTCTCCGGTTTCCCCCGCCGCTTATTTCACCAGTTGCTCCATTATCACCTTTCCAATCATCGATTTCGCCTGCATTTCATGTCATCCTCTTCCTCACTATCATACCTGGTGCTGGCTACCACCCGCTTCCAGGTCTTCACTCCATCCGGTTCCTGTGCTCCCCGACAGGCATCTGACCCTAAGCACTGGACTTGTAAGTGCTAGGGAGTAGAAGTCCTACATAAGGGGAGGGTAATCAGGTAAAGGAAAAAAAAGAACGATACCTCGGAAATGGTTAATGGCATCAAAACATTTATTACATGGAAATTGTCTTAAGAGTTCTGCATGTTTAGTGAAGCAAGTTTCTTTATCCTTAGCGGTTTACCAGTTCTACACACATACACACTTGTGGAAAATATAGTTAGTGTCCCTTTAACAACACCGAGGGCCACTGATTTAATAAATTAATTAATTCATATTTTCTATAAAGTGATATAAAAACATGGTGCGGGAACCCTGGCTTCAATTGGTTAGGTAATATCAATTGAAAAAATATATTTATTTACTTAGCAATTTTAAGTACTGGGCTATGCTACAAATTAATAAGCAATATTCTATTCATTTATTCAATGTGATTAGACTAACAATGTGAGTTTCAAATCCTTATTGTAACGAATAATAATGAATAAAGCCTTTTATGTTCTTTTGTCATGTAATACATACTATGCATTTTAACAAACAATCGTTTCTAACTTTTTAACCAGTACATTATATCATTTCTCGAATAGGAGTAACCATGTTATGTCACGGTGCCCCTCAATGGCCCTCCCTTCTGGGATATGGCACGCGACTCGCCCATACCTGATCTAGTAGGGATAACATATCCCTGTGCAAGGTCAGTGAAAACAACTCAGACCTGATGTTTAAGTCATAGATCAGCGATGTGCAACCCTGTCTCTTTGGAGACGCTTACCTAGTTATCAGCTACACCCCACCTCCACTTTCAGCCAGAGGATTGGTCAGGTGCGGACTGTAGCGTGTAGAATCATAACCAGTCAGTATCCATTGACGAACACAGTCAATTCCATGGCTATTTCTAAGTCCTACCTTGAATATCCTGAGAAGATCCTTTCATTCTGCATGACTTTTGCATAAATGCCAAACTGTAAGAAGCAGACAAAAACTTACTAAATGCATAATGTGGATCTTGTTAACACAAACAATTTATGTGAAATAACTTTTCTTTTCTTTCGAGTGAACCATTTTCGCCATATTCTTCATTATTTGTTTGAAATTGCCAATACATAGTTTCTCAAATAGAAATATGTAATTGTTTTTTTTATCTCTTGGTCTTGCAAAGAGGACATCACATAGCAGCCAGCTATTAATAATCTGAGTGTTCAAGAGTGACACGGTCCGCATAAAGTGGTAGGAGGTAAATCCAACCTCCACTATTTAACAATTGTTAGACATTGCTGTCATAGACTGTCAACTGAATTAGAGAGCCCAGAGTAAACTGTTCTGTGGGCATCGAGGGGAAAGATATAGGAGGTTTGTTTCTTTACCAACAGGCAGGATGATTTGCTTTTTCGTCAGATTAGATGCCATACTGCCTTTCTCTGTAGACATTTGTGACGTAGAACTTGACTATGGCTGCAGTTAATATATTTGCAGATCCTCTAGCGTAGTGCTTAGTGATCTCCGTAGCGCTGCCATGCCTTAGAGTTGCATTCATGATGGATTTCCGGTAGATACCGCATAGAAACTTTTACCTTCTGGAAGGCCTGAAATAGGATGTACTCTTATGGGGGATAAATTGAGGAGCTACTTCATGCAAAAGTAAGAGCTCCAAACTCGCAAGCAAAATCAAACGACAAAGGAAAAACAGATGTATCACACACCAACCTTATTGCTGCACTCTATCCAAAATGTACCTGTGTGAACGAGGTAGAGGCTGCGAAGTCCATGTGGTAAAGTTCGCATGTTCGCGGAGTACCAAGGTTACTTGAACCAAGTTTGTGTAAATATTGAGACAGAAGCTTGGAATCGCGAAGCCGAAATGTGTACTTTCAAGTAATTCTGCCACACATTTACTGTGCGTTTTCACAACAACTAATGAAACATTCTTGTTAAAGCGCATTCCACCCTTAGAAGACAGTACACGTTAAATGGAGCGTAGTGTTGCAACATGTACTAGTTGAGAATCTTTCTCCGCGAGCGACTCGAGGTGGCCGGAGTCCTGTACTTAGTCCAATTGCTGCTTGACGAGACGGGCACTTTTAACTTTGGTATCCCTCCACGTCTTTGTCACTGTATGGCCTAAATTTACAAATGACTCCCCTGTATAAACAATTGATTTCCCCTGGTCCCTAAACCTTTTTATGTATTTTAGATATTTATGTCGCCATCTGATGGTATCGTCTCTTTCTATTAATATGCACTTGTTACCCTTCTTTCATATTCGGACCCCAAATCATGTAAGAACCGACTAAGTGTGGCCCTTGAGAATTTTGGTAGGGTCTCATCACTGTTGAACTGTGACAAAATTATATTCAGTGTGGGTGGAATATTTGGAAACTGTAAAGAATGAACAATTCGCCGCACTCCACCTTGCACTATTCAATCATATTGCGTAATGTGAAGTTTCTCCTGGTATAAGTGACCATAACTGCGCAGTGGTTAAAGTAGAAGGAATTCGAGCCCAATGCCATACAGGGGAAAAGAAACGCATTTACCAATATTATAAAGGAGACATTCCAAGGCTGCAACAATTCCTAAAAGATAGATATTCCTTGTGGTCCCAAACTGGAAGTTCGGTTGAAAAAATATGGCAAAATTTTAAAAAAATCGTTGTGGAAGCGACAGATAAATATATACCCCGTAAAACACTCACAAAAAACCCTGACCCAGAATATTACAACAAAACAGTAAAACGACTAAAGAAACAAGTTAGGAGAGCATATGGGTCACGTAAAATTAGTACTAATCACGCAAATAAATTCCATGTCTTGTCAAATAAACTTTTATTAGAGAAGATTACCGCTGAAGAAAATTTTTTAAAAAATATTCTCTCGTCTAACAGAAATAACTGGCAGCAGTTTTTTAAATTCGTGAGAAGGCGCAGGGGTAACAAGGAGGAGATTCCGGGAATAAAAAATGGAAATGTACAAGTTACCGACTCTTTGTTAAAAGCGGAAGTATTTAATCGGCAATTCGCTTCAGTGTTCCAAGTAAAGAGCAATGCCAGTATTAAAAGAACGGAGGGGCCCCCTATGATCGTGAAACCAAGCGACATTCGAAAAAGATTATTTAAATTAGGGAAATATAAATCAGTCGGTCCGGACGGCATTTCGGGTGACTTTCTTAAAATTGGAGGAGAGGCAATCGTGCCCATATATGCTGAGGCTATTCGAAATAACGGTAAATAACGGAAGTATACCGCAGGATTGGAAGCAGGCTATAGTCGTTCCTATTTATAAAACAGGGGATCGAACCAAAGCGACAAATTATAGGCCAGTTAGCTTGACATCAGTAGTAAGTAAACAAGTCGAGCATCTTATAGGGCAATACTTAAGACAAGAATGGGATAATTCACACTGGCTCTTTGAAGGACAGCATGGGTTTCGGAATGGACACTCTTGTGAGAGCCAACTAGTAGCTATTTGTCAGGATGTAGCTGATGCACTCGATGCAGGCGGTAAAGTGCATGCAATAGTTATTGACTTTACTAAAGCGTTTGACCTTGTACCTCATGGGCCACTTATAGAAAAACTTTGCAATATGCAAATAGACAACAGAGTGATTATTTGGATTCGGGAATTCTTGAGCGGACGAACCCAAAGAGTGCGGGTGGGAAATAGACTATCGTCCCCTACCGAAGTAACCTCAGGTGTCCCCCAGGGTAGCGTGATCGGGCCGTTGCTCTTCTTAGCATATGTAAATGATTTATGGAAAGGGATAACATCACAAATTCGTCTATTTGCGGATGATTGTATAATCTATAGAAATATCAAGACCGAAGGTGTCGTTAATAACTTACAAGAAGATTTAAACAAAATTCAACTCTGGGCGCAATCCAATCAAATGGAGATAAATCCAAGTAAATGTAAAACAATTATATTTTCAAGGACAAGAACAGAAGAAAATGTGATGTATAAATTAGATAACAAGAGAATACCCAGGGTAAGTAGCACTAGATATCTAGGTGTAATAATAAATGAAAGATTGGAATGGGGGGAACATGTAAACTCGGTCACTGGAAAAGCCTGCAAAGCATTACACTTTGTAATGAGAATATTAAAACGCAGCAATGGGAAATCGCGAAATTTAGCTTACACATCCTTAGTCCGACCAATATTAGAATATAGCGCAGCATGCTGGGATCCATATCGGGTTGGTCAAAAACAAGCACTCGAGAGAGTTCAAAAACGAGCAGCTAAATTTGTTGATAGAGGAAAGCGATTTGAAAACCCTACAGGCACTGCTACCTCCTGGGAATCATTGGAGAAACGTAGAAAACGGGCAAGGCTATGTGCAATCTTTAGAGCATATAAGGGGGAACCTGCATGGAAAGATATAACAAAGCGGTTGTTGACACCATCATATAGGGGAAGGAATGATCACTCTAAAAAAATAAGAAACAGGGAACAGAAAACTGATATAGGTAAATTTTCCTTTACCAATAGAACAATTAATGACTGGAACAATTTGACTGCAGAGTTACTGGAGACTTTGCCTCCAAATGTAAATAATTTCAAAGAGAGGTTAAAAAGAAATCCTGTATAGTTACCATAGTGCATGAAAGGATTGTATATATGTTGTAAGGAATTGTATATTATATTGTAAGGAGTTGTATATTATATTGTAAAGAATTGTATATCATATTGTAAGGAATTGTATATCATATTGTAAAGAATTGTATATTATATTGACAGCGCTGCCACCGGGCCATGCTCTAAGCAGTGAAATAAAGTATCTATCTATCTATCTATCTATCTATCTATCTATCTATCTATCTATCTATCTATCTATCTATCTATCTATCTATCTATCTATCTATCTATCTATCTATCTATCTATCTATCTATCTAACCTAGCGTTTTGTGTAGTCCCGCACTTTTTGCTTTCTTTTTCGATGGCGCTCTTAGAGGTCCTTTCATTACTTTCTTTTTAATCCTATATACTACTGCTTCTGAACACCCGATAGCCTTAGCTGTTTCTTTTACTGCCTTACTTACACGCATTTTACTTAAAAAATAATCTAACACATTCATAATTATTTGGCGTTCCTTACTTCTTAATTTGCCAACATATCGTCTCTTCCTAGTTTCCCCCTTTGTTTGCCTTACTGGATAAAAGAAAGAGGTTACTGCCTTTTGGTTTATTTTAAAAACTTTCTCCAACCTTCCTCAACATTTGTTCTCGCTGGTTCCCTGATGTAAACTCAATAACAAAAAAGTTTCACACTACGTAACTTTTGCAGTGCACAGATATAAAATTTTCCGAAAACATTTAATTTAAAAAATTATAACACTTAACTGGGTAAACATAGAGAATTCAAAGTAGGCAGGTAGTAGCACTATGGTGTACTCTACCTAAGAAAAAATATAGATGCATTCTAGCAGTTAGTTTGTTAGTTAGTGCGTGATGAGTATAGAAACAGCAAATATCGGACTTCCATTGGAAAAAAAAACGTTTTCTGAAGAAATTTGGGCCTATAGAAATGTATAATGACTCGGAAAAGAATATAACCTGATAGAGAAAAAAATTCTGCATAGGATAATGTGTTCAAACCTGAAATTTATAACAAATGAATATTTATACCATGCTATTAGGAATCTGGCAACAGTGCGAGGGCAGAAAAGGACGCGGCTAATGGCAACTTGTATGCGCTAGATAGAGACAGAGATGTCCCATTTAACTCCATACTGTCATCTAAGAGTGGAACGCTATGTTCTGCTTCAGTAACTTTACCGTCATGTATTAAATTAGAAACTCCAAAACCCCCTCTTAAGAGCTACATTTGTGAGGGAAAATGCATCTTGAAAGTGTAGTTGTCAAAGATAAAGCTGTTAAAACTTACTGAGAGTCGCAAAATTTTTTTGTTATCCTGCCGGCATACAACATTGACAAGAAAAAAAAATGTATTGATCAATTGATAGAAGTAGAACATCCTATTCCATATAGTTTGAAAGTTATATTCATAAATTCCTAAGAGCGCTTAAAACACTTAACTGTTACAAAAAAGGAAGTGTATTATTTAAAGATCAAATGAAGGGTGTAGGGAAGAAATAGGTAGGTCACTCTCGTCGAAATTTAGTTTGAAGTGTCATTACTAGGTCTCGGAATTTCATGCCCTAAAAACACTGAAATATGCATGCAAATATGCTCTTAAAAACTTGAAAATATGCCAAGAAATATGCACTATTTAATTAAAACAATTAATGTCCCTT
This sequence comes from Tenodera sinensis, assembly GCA_030765045.1. Classification (NCBI taxonomy): domain Eukaryota; kingdom Metazoa; phylum Arthropoda; class Insecta; order Mantodea; family Mantidae; genus Tenodera; species Tenodera sinensis. Next base: position 171,200,513 of record CM060963.1, on the reverse strand, counting down.
TGCAGTAGACAAGACGAGTTAGTGTAAATAATAAATAAAGTTACCTTATTCATTAGAGGTCAAAGCAGAAGTGGTCCCGCTGCTATTATTAACTGCTAAATTGCAGTTCACAACCAACACTTTGCACAAATTTTCAACTGTAAAACATCATCTGTTGTCTCGCAAAACACATGTGACTTCTCTCCACGTCACAAGATGTTATCGGGGCATATTTAAACGATGTCAAGTCTCTTGGTGTGACAGACAGTTTTCTTTCGAGAATGCCTCGAATATCGCACATCTGTTTATAACCAGAATTTTGTGAACTTATATAATTGACTTTCTCTTTCACTTTTTGTCCTATGCTACTAGGAACTGAATTTAGATCACATATTGTTTTCTCAAAGACAGCATCTGATTCATGCAAAGGAGATCTTACAGCTTCCAATGCCGTTATGGCTGTTGGCAAGAAAGAAAAATGGGCAGATATGAAACTAAGATCCTCTTTTAACCCAGTGCCTGACAGAGTATTTTGCACAGTTTCTATTGATGAAGCATCTTTCGAGTCCAATGAACTAACAACCTCTTCGACTATTTCTATGTGCTCAGCATAATATAAAACTGCATCGACCCATGTTCCCCATCGAGTTAACACTGGTGTTGGAGGAAGTCGGATATTAGATGCTGTTGATCTAAACAACTTAACTCTTTTAGGAGATTTAACAAAAATTCTCTTTGTGCTGGACACAAATCTATCTACCAATGGGAAGGAATCACGTATTGTCTGAAATGCTATGAACAGCGTGTGCCAAACAAGTTATATGAATTAAGTTAGGAAAATTACCTTTCAGAGTTTGTCCTGATTTTACCATATAAGGACCTGCATCAGTAACAAACAAAAGTAACCAGTCGTATTTGATTCCACATGGCCATAGCAATTTCAAAGAGTCCATCACAAACTGGGTCACAGTTACATTGTCAGTGGCCGACAATTCGCACACATTAAGAAGATAAGGTGTACTCTTTTGTTCATTATTTACAGCACCTACGATTATATTAGCAATAGAACGGCGCTCAGAATCAGGGGTTTCATCAGCAGACAACCACACATACTGATCCGCTAATTCATTTTGTATATTTGACAATGCGTTATTGTAACAATGTCCTACATAAGTCTTACGCAGTGTACTTTCTTCAGGCACATGTTGTCGAGTGTACTTGGCAAAAAAGTTTTTAAATGTCGCATTATTAATTTTGAACAAGAGAATATCAGCAGCTAAAAATGCTTGGCACAAGTCATAGGAAAATTCAGTAACCCTACTTCCTAAACATTCTACTAGCTGTTTGTTTGATTGATTGATTGATTGATTTGAACAGGTTCCTTGTTTGCGAGTTTTCTGATTTTATTCTTTTAATGTTTTCTCTGTTTATGTTCTGAACTATTTGAAATCTTTTCTCACTCTACATTTTTCACACACGCTCCATAAAACAGTACCCTATTATCTGTAGATATTGAGTCACCCAAAAACTCTTTCTGTAAATTAATTAATCTAGCACTCGAAGTTGGTTTTATTTTCGGCATTTGAAGAGCTTTTTAACATTTTATACATCTAATTTAATTTGGTGGGAACCAGTTCACAGTACTGTTACGTTTGAAGACCACGACTCAACTAATGGTGGGCAGGCAAGCGATGCTATAATCGTGCTGCTCAAAACGTTGACCTGCTCTTAATCTTAGTTAATATAAACCTCTCAGATAACGCACTGATTATTCTCTACGCACATACATATAATGAAAGGATGGAAACAGGGGATTCACTGCATGACAACATGACTCAGCATTAGTTACCACCTTGCAAATTGCATCATGTGCAATGCTACCAATATGAAAAATATTATACAGATGGAAAAAATAGTACAAAAACCATAAAAATCATTAAAATATGCAATATAGGGGCTATAATATTGAAATCTTCGTGAGTTGCATCATCATATGCAATTCTACCAATATGAAGAATATTATCCAGATCGAAAAAATTATAAAAAACCATAAAAATCATTAAAATATGCAATATAGGGGCTATAATATTGAAATATTGTGCATTTATCAAAATCAAGAAAATATGCAATTATATGCACCGTAAAATCATGTCCAAACAACTGAAAATTCCATAATTCGTGCACATAATGTAAAAGCATACATTTTTAACCCCTATGAAAAAACATGCAAATGCATGAACTTCCTAGCCCTAGTCATTACTAGGGCCCGGATTTTTAGGATTTAACCTATTTTTTTCCTTGGCATTTAATTAACTAATTTCAAGACATATGTTTATTTCGCACATTCTGAAGCAGAATATATGACTTTCATTGCACCAAATAATGCCTATTTGAAGGGTTGAGACCTAAAATGACCTAAATAGCTGATTTTCCTTATTCAAATTATGTCATTTTGGATAAATATTATTTCTACCACTAGAAGCATTAGAGCTGAGATAATTCAGCATAATACCGCTAAGATGCAGCATATCCATTGCACATGTGACATCTGGTGACTCTTTGAGGCAGTAAGCAGGTCAGGAGCACAGATTGGTAAGGAGGAGCTTTTTTTTTTTTTATTTATTAACGTCCTCCAACATTGTGTCATATCGGACGAATGAATGAAATGAAATGGGTGAAATGATGCTCAAATGAGCCCGAGGTCCATGGAGCTTTAAGTTACCCGACATTCGTCTTCTCAGGGTAGGGAAAACTTCGGGAAAAAACCTTACCCGGATAACTTACCCTAAGCGAGATTCGAACTCGCGACCTCTTGAACGTGAGGCAGACACGCTAACCATCACGCTACCGAGGCGGGCGAGGGGCTTGAAGTTTTAAGAAGAGAGTTTAACAAGTTGGGTGTTTGGTGAATACTTTTAACTTGAATTGTTATATAGCGGAACAATGCCTAAATCGCACTTACTGAGACAATGGATTGCTACAGATCCCAACTTTACTACAGATGGTCCAGTAGTCTTTCGTCAGGCATGCTCAAAATAAGTAAGTTTCTTGTAAATAACCTAAATAATGCATGCATTACCTTATTGAAGTGTATTTAGAATCTGTATTTTTAATTTCAGGTTAAATGTGAGGAGAAATCCCATATTGAGCAGCACAAATCTGCAGTTTTAAATATTGCTAGTTTTGGTAGGATAAATAAGCGTCTGCGTAATGATGCTGCTGGACTTATTTCTACCACAGTTGGCAAACCTGAAGCTAGCTTTAAGGTTCACCTCTGCCAGGCGTTGGTATCTGTAAACGTCCCACAGAACGTGCTAACGAACCCGACCATGAAATTTTTAGAAGAGATCAGTGGCCGCATTATACCTAAAGGATCCACTGTAAGGAATAATTATTTATTTTGGTTCCTGTTTACCAGAACACACTACATGAAATAAGAAAATATATAGGGGATCACTATATCTGGTGTTCTGTTGATAAGACAACTGATAGTTACGGTCGCTTCATTGTGAATGTGGTAGTAGGGAAGCTGGACCCAAAAGAACCAGGTAGCCCTCATCTAATTCTTTGTAAAGAAATAGAAAAAAACTAACAATAGCACAACAGCCTGTGCAGTGAGGGACACCTTACGCATACTGTGGCCAGATAGTAAGTTCCTCTTGTTAGTGACAAATAGTGCTCCTTACATGTTGAAGGCAGGGGAAGTTCTACAGTCCTTCTATGCAAGCATGCTGCATGTTTACTTGGCTCATGGCCTAAACCGCCTTGCGCAGGAGGTTAGAAGCCATTTTGATGATTTGAACAGCGTGATATCTTCGGCCAAGAAGGTTTTCTGGAAAATCCTAATACATAAAGTTATTCAAAGAGAAGTTACCGACAACTCCTCTTCCACCTGAGCCGATACTTACCGGCTGGGGAACTTGGCTGTCTGCTGTCTTTTAGTGTGCTGAGCACCTAAATGACATTATAAGTATAGTAAACGACTTTGATGAAACGGACGCTTCCTGCATCGCCAAGGCCAAGAAATCGATCAAGGCTCCTACCATCGTCGATTCCTTTGCGTACATTAAGGAGCATTTTTATTGTATTCCAGAAGCTATCATTGCATTGGAAAGCACAATCCTGCCACTCAAACCTGCTATGGATATCTTCGACAGTGTTTCCAGAAAAGAAACACCTGCACCAGTGGGAATTGCATGTTCTTCATAGCTGCGGAGAATTATTCAATGTAATCCTGGGTTTAGTGATGTGAAAGTCATCTCTTCAATACTGCAGGGTGAAAAGTACATCGGAGAAATTTCCTAGAATCTGCAGCATTAGCATCAATGACCTACGCTCCTAGGACATCATATTTCGTTGAAAGAACTTTTTCTTCATGCAAGAATGTGTTAGCTGATAATAGGAAGTCGTTCACACCAGAAAATGTGGGTGTGTATGCAGTTATATACAGCAATGCCAAAAAATAATCAACAAAGGAGACAGTAAAATGGATTATCTGTATGTTGTATGATTTATATCTCAATAAAGTAAGCAAACCAGAAAATTATTTGTACCACTATTGATCCGCAAAGCTAAAACCTAAAGAAAAACCTATTTTAGGCATGTGAAAAACCTAAAAAACCTATTTTAGGCATATGAAAAACCTAAAATGAAGGTTTATAGGACCTAAAAATCCGGGCCCTAGTCATTACATTCTCACTTTGGTTTAGAGGTACAAAACAATAAAAGAAACAGTTTAGTCATGGGTTAATATGCCTTCAAAGTTTTGCATCCACTAAAGATAGTGTCCAAACTATGTGATGATAGTTGATATTACCAAAGTGATGTTATGATTATCAGGTTTGAGGTTCTTCTGCGACACAGGACCAACTGTCTTACTTCCCTTCCGAAGGAAATCAGACCAAGGAATTGAACACCCTCCACCGGTTTTCATCCCGCGACCTCAGGGACCGGAGGTTAACATTTTATCCCCAGACTACAAATGACAGCGTCTTGTAGCATAGCCACATATTGGAATAAAATTATAAACAGTTTTATTACAATTAATTTCCTGTAAGTTTATTCCTTATATATTTTCACTTTAAACTTAATAAGTATATCACATCTAAAAATTTTACACATTATTTATTACCTTTGATGCCAGCTCTTCCAGCTCTCATATACATTTTTAGATTATAAAGTTTCGAACTCTTTTCCTTTATGCAACCAATCTTGCATTTTATACATGGCAATTCCTTTTCTCCAGTTAATTTCGATGTTCAAATAGATTAACTCCAAACATTTTCTCTTTCAAATTGATAGTACCTTCGCTTTACGGCATTTTTTATTTCCGTCCTAAATACATCGTAGATTGTACTATGTTGTTGTTATTATTATTGTTGTTGTTGAGAGTTTATGGACGCACTATCTCACTCTGGGCAGGAGCAATCGATGTGTACGTCGAATCTGGATTGCACTAATTATAAGGAGAAAATTATTGCTGCTGAGTTTACCAGTGGTTTACCATTTTTTATTTCTTGGCAGATGTGAAGAGGTTTGTATAGTTCATGTAATGGTGGATGATTTGAATGCAGTAAATGGAATCTGAGAAACCAGGGGAACTTTTACAAGCAGCAGAGAAGGTAACATTAGAACTGTTGCCAAAGAGGTCCAGAAAACTACCAAGTAGTATATAACAGGCTTCTTCAGTGGTTATAAATGTACCAGCTAATTATAGTAAAAATGTGCTGTTAGCATACTTTGAAGCTACTCCAAAACACGGATATCTTGAATACCGTGGTCAAATTACTCTATGAACAAACTTTTCCTTAATGTCAAGGATAACAAAGACAAGTAAATACTACAAACCAAAAGCATTCTTGAAACTGAAGTTTGAAGGTTACCAGTCAAAAGATTTTAACATTCTCCAGGCCTCTTCAGGTACCTATAACATTTTGTTATTTTTCCCCCCCTAACCCTCATGTTGTTAGCACCGGTAATAAAATGAAACAAATGACATTTACAGCCTCGCTCATTCATAGCGTATTCTTAAATATTGGCTGCTGTCTAAACAAAATGTATAACACTATGTTGAAAAGCAATGTTATTCTGCTCGGAGTATAACATCTCTATAGTATATTATGAATAATCATTCGTCAACACTTGTGAATGTATATCCGTAGCTTGTTGCATTTATGTACTTACGAACCAGCTTAACTTCATTAAAAATATACATATAGTATTTGTGTGGGTTCAGCACCATAAATCTTAAGAAAGTTAGAAATACAGAAATAAGAGCAATGTTAGTGGAAGACACACGATTATAAATGAAAATATATAATTTGGCCCACCAGAAACGCAGCAAAGAAATACACCATAACGCCTTATGAGAATATTCCTTTGCTCTTCTGTTATATCGCAGCATTATGTAAATCTAGTCTTTTCTTTAAGGCAATGCTCCTGTGAAAACAAAAACACAATTTCTATTTGAGCAACCTGACATTTTTATAACAGTATAGTAATGTACATATATAAGGATTAAATACAAAACTTCAATCAGAAATCCGCATTTGTTTAAAATCTGCAGTTCAGGGTTTATTGAATAAACACACCTTTAGGTCGTTGGTAGACATCAACAATAATAATGATGATGATAATACATAATAATAATAATAATGATTATGATAATAATGATGATGATGATGATGATAATAATAATAATAATAATAATAATAATAATAATAATAATAATAATAATAATAATAATAATAATAATAATAATAATAATAATAATAATAATAATAATAATAATAATAATAATAATAATAATAATAATAATAATAATAATAATAATAATAATAATAATAATAATAATAATAATAATAATAATAATAATAATAATAATAATAATAATAATAATAATAATAATAATAATAATAATAATAATAATAATAATAATAATAATAATAATAATAATAATAATAATAATAATAATAATAAACAGTCAATGAGAAATATTCCCCTCAAACAAGCTTAAACTTGTCCTCAGAGCTTGAAAAATGTACACTTTTTTTTTTCATTGTTGATTGCATTGCATTAACTTGCAATGTCAGCTTTCAAGAATTTGAAATGCTTCTATTCCGTTCTGTAAGAGATCATAACAAATTTCGTAAGCAGAAAAAGAAATACAATTTTTAGGCATATTACTGTAAAAATGTAATGGGAACTAATGCTAACAGATTTGTCTGTATTTTATTGTTGAACAATGTCGACCGATAATGGAGATGACTTTCACCGCCTCTCGTGAGATTGCGATCACCACTACACTACACTATTGCTCTTCTGTATGGTACCAAGATTACTCAAGGATTATCTGAAAGTACCTGATTGTGTATTTGCACCAGAATTCTTCACCGGAAATCTGTAAGCGTGGGTGAGAGCAGGGAGACCCCAAGGCGAGAATGGAAAGTGGAGAAAGCCTATGAGATGGGCGCTACGTCCTTGAGTTCGTCGACAGACGATGACTTGCTCTCTCATCACTTTCACTATCGTTTGCCGTTTTTGCTCTCACCTCATTTCTCTGCTTGCTTCTCCAGCCACTCAGTTGTCTGTTATTCCCAAACTGGTTCTTCCGGAGTAACCTCAATGTATTGGTGAAGTCCAACGCTACCGGGCGGGATGGCTCAGGCGGTAACGTCTGTGGTCCACATTCGGGAAGTAGTGAGTTCAATCCCCGTGGCCGGCCTTCTGACATGGGTTCTTTCTGAGGTTTCCGCGGGTCGCCAAGCGAATGCTGGTTTTCCATATCCTCCGAATTTCTGTCTATTTCATTACTTTAATCATTTCAATTCACCCTTCATCCCGCTAGGTTTCTTTCAGGGTCATAAGCGACGGCGACTGCTGCGGCAGCACGGTGCTCTGGAACTCACGTCCCCCTGGTTGGAAGGCGAGCCCATTGCTTTCCGGGATTACCCATGGGTGGGGGGAAGGGAGCCGGTTTCCGAGTCCCGCGTTCCCCTTGGGAGTGAGAACGCGAAGGGGTAGGAGAGGAGCCAAACTCCGCCGGGGTGCTTTTAAATGGAAAACGTAGGAACTCTGCCCTGTCGTGACAACGTTCCGGCCGCCCTTCGGATTCATTCGCTTCATCCCTCCCGGAGGGTGCCCGGTCAGGGATACAGACACAAAAGATCACGTTTCGGTCGAAGTGCAGTCCCCCTCCGCAGGAAAAACCCATGGTAATTGGGCGGTTGCCGGAAATTGAACTCGGGACCTCCTTAATGCAAGCCTCACACGTTACCTCGAAGCCATATCGCTATGTTCCTGTGAATGTAAGTTTGTAGACAACGTTGTAAGCAACTAAGTTAAACCTGCCAAGATTTGATCAGCACGGCTCACTGTAATGGTGCAGTAGCTACAATATCCTTATAGGTCGTACATTGCAAATGATAGTGAAAGTGACGTAGAGAGCAGGTCCTTGTCTGTTGAGTGCCTGCGTAGTGTGCATCTTTCTGGAATGACTGCCGTATTATCGATAGTACCAGGATATCATAACTTAGCTATTTCTTATTTTAAAGAAAACCAACTTTTACTGCGTCACATTTTCTTCTCTATGTATGTATTCTTGCAAACCTTTGTGCTCTATAACAGCCCATGGGTTCCTGTCGCATTCTATTGATAACTTAAAGAATTTTTACTTCTATTATAATCTGGAATTGCTGTAACCACAAACCTGCGCTTGCTGTGAATTATTCCATGTAATAAATTGCTCTCAGATATTTTTAGAAAACTAAATGATCTATACCATCAATCTTCAAAGAACACCTGCCCAAAAGTTTTAGGCCAGTTCATTGATCTATCTGGATCTTCTCTTTCTGAATTTCATTCAAGCCATTGTGGCTCTCAGATGCGATCAGTAAAATGAATCTCTTGTCATAAAAGAAAAGTGACTGCAGGACAATATCCCATCGAGCCAACCTGGAAAAATTTTAAAGAGTTAGTTGAGACTAAGCGCGCTTGCCTCTGGCGCGGAGGACCCGGGTTCGATCCCCGGTACCAGCATGGGGATTTTATCCCCTCTGGGAGGTCTGGCACGGGGTACACTCAGCCTCGTTAGGTCCCGGGGGGACCAATTGAGGAGCTACTTGATGGAGAAGTAGGGGCCCCAGGTCTAGAAGACCGCATAACTGGCCAGGAGGGCTCGGGGCGCTGACCACGTCCCACCCTCCAGTACTACACCTCACCAATGACGCCTGTAGTGGGCAGAGGTGGGGGACGCAGCGGCTGGGCGGTAGGCCTTGGCCCCTCGTGGGCTGTCGTACCGGGGTTTAGTTTAGTTTTAGTTGAGACTAGTGGTTTTAATTTTCCAACCAAAACCGTTTCTAATTTTTTTCAATAATGTGACTATATGCTAGCTCTCTCTGATAACAGAAAGCTGGCTGTCGTCATTCGACATCACAGTAAAAACGTTACAATTAGAACCTGAATTTTGATGACCCAAAGAATACAAAAAGGACCTTAAAATGGTAACCAAGTGGGTTGGCTCAGACAGTAACATCTGTGGCCCGCACTCGGGAGGACACGGGTTCGATCCTCGTGGCCGCGCACTGTGACATGTGATTTTCCGTGGTTCCCCCATGTCACTTAGGCGAATGCTGGGGTGCATTATTTCATAATGCATTATTTCGGTTTCCTTTCCATCATTTCCCTTCATTCCATTTCCTTCTCATCTGCAGTGTTGACAGTGCCGGGCAGATGGCGTGGTTGACTGCGCACGGTAACTGCTGTTCTCGGCGCCAGGTGGCGTTTGGCCGGCCCTTGTCCTCCGTCGGAGGGGGGGCGGGACGCTCAGTGTGATACCGAACCTGCGGTGTGCTGGCCAGGGTTGCCAATGTTTAAAAGTAAAATTATCGTGCCGGCCACTCAAAATTATAGATTTGGATTGAAAATTATCACACATCATAAACCAAACAATACATATATCAGCATAACACTTATGAAAATGTAATAATATTGATGTTTATGGTATCTGCTTACAAGATTGATGATCTCAATCGGTATTACAACTTTTGTACTTATGTTTCTCGCACTATTCATCTGAATGTTTATCATCTTCCTCAACTTTTGCAGCATTATACAAATTTGTTGTAGAGATAAACTTTAACATCTCGGTGGCTTGAAGATTTTTGGACCCACCACGTTCTTTCATAAGCTGAGACGACCGAATAAGTCCATTTACCGTATCTAGCGCCAATCTGTTTCTAATTTTGGTTTTTATTAAACCAAGTTTGAAAAAAAACCCTTCCATAAGAAGTGTTTCTGTGGGGTAATGAAATCACTGATAATGCAACCTCGCCAGCTCTTTGAAATCAGTATTTCCACCAAGGTGACATGTGTTTAACAGCATTCCAGAAACTGCCAGGTTCAGGCATGTTCTTTATTTCACACGGGATATCACGTAATTTAACACATGTGTATATATGTCCTAGTTGTAATCCTAGTGGTCTCTTCAGTTATTTGGGTAAACCTTTAGCCTGTAGATACATCCTCTTATTTCGTCTGTTACTTGCTCTGAATGAAGCGAAAACAATAAAAAAGAATCAGAGTTAATTAAGTAACACAGATACCTCGATAATGCTGAAATGAGAATAACTCGACTAGAAGAGACATCGCATGAACATTGCATATTCTAATTTTCTGTTTGAATACGTATTTTGAGCTGTTAGTGTAACTCGACTGCTGCTTGTACTGGCTAAACGAAAACGAACTGCTTAATCTGATATCATGTATAAACATTGGAGACTTTTGATTCGTAAAATTCAGAAATAGTGAGATTAATAAAGATTAGATTTGGCCACAAAAAAGAGTCAGACCGCATAATTAATAGAAAAAAATGCTCTTTATTAAAGGACTTTCTATTATATTTATTTTATTGCTATCAGGAATTAATAATATGATTTATCCTTTCAATGGAATACACATGCACACAATATTCTCAATAACACGATAGTGCGTTTCTATTGCAACCATCTTGACCACATCGAAAAGAATACCGAGCAGAGAGATGTATTCATTTTTTCGGGAATAACAAGTTTAGCTGTACTACTTCAGTATACCAGTCTTAAATCTACTCTGAAACGCTGCAGCTGCTTCTTTGGCTGGCTGGACTAGAGTAAAAGCGGAGGGGGCTCCACATTGTGCATATCCAGGGCAGTTGTATGTCAGACCCCTGGGAGGAAGGGATGAGATGAGAACACCCTACGAGTGTACCGAAACACGCGTGAGGGGTGCGGGCAATTGTGAGGTTCCTAACGTGAGCTGGAGATTCTTCATCTCGACATCATGTTTCCTCACGCAGCCGCCAGCCGCATGCGTTTCGACATTGACTCCCCGCAGCGGGTCAGACGACAACTCCACCGCTATGTCGAGAACAGCAGTTACAATGCGCAAAGTCCCCCACACAGCAACGCCAACTCGCTCATCGCCGACACTTCCCACCCTGAAAATACTGGATTGAAATGAAGTGAAATGAAATGTAGGGACGGGAAATCCTTGCCAAGATTCGCCTAGTGATCCGGAGAAACCCCTGAAAACACCCATGGGTCAGGAAGGTCGGCTACGAGAATCGAACCACGACCTCCCGTATGCGGACCCTAGGCGCTACCGCCGGAGCCAACCCGCTTGGTCCTTCTTTAACAGTCGTTTGATTGTGCGCCTTGAAGGATTAACAATGACGAAAGAGATGGGAAAGTCTGATAAAGCTCGTGATTGAATTACCATTGTATAAGGAGCGGTGCACCTGTTGAAGACAAAAGATCTGCAACTCGCATATAAGGCACCTCTTTATGAAGTTGGTGCACAATTTGTATGATCAGACTTGTGCTGTCCCCAACAACAACGTTACGAAACGAGTAGCCTCTTAACCTCAAATCAAGCCATCTACCATGTACTTTACTAACAGATTGACTACATTGCAGCATGAAGACAGACGCTGGGTACAAACTCAGGATAAGGATGAAGGATGAAGCGTTTGGATTGGAATTAGCGTCTAATATTTTAACAAGTTCACATTACGTTACATTTTGGATGTCTCAGTCTCGTAATTAAAATAATGAGGTTGCAGCTATAATACTTATTATCATGGGTAAACACTGAGAAACAATCATAGCAATGGTAAATGTTTACAATGCGGTCTACATAAGCCACCATTAAGGCTGTCTAGGTTTCAGTCAAACCTTGAATATCTCAACAAATGTTTCATATATCATTGCACACGCTTAAATTCAGCTTGGTAGAACACTCCGTATAAGCTATCTTTGGTTTTGCAAAGATTACACACATACTTGTAAATATTTTCAATAGTCTTATATTTAAAAGTTTAGCTGCATACGTGCAACAGTTCACGAGTTATTTCAGAAGGACGGACAGATGAACAGAGCAACGTTTAAGTACTCTGCAGTAGTTAACCTGCCTGAAAAATTTGTGTGACATTCACACGACTTTCTGTAGCCTCTATCTCTATTAATAACTTGCAAATCTATACATTATTGATTGTTTGGGCTGTTCAGTGACCTCAATTTTGCAGTTCATTGATTTGAGAACATTTTGTTATATTCAGGATTTCAAAAAGATTTAAGAATACATATATGATGTTTATAATAATCCATTGAACTTCAAGAGGCCTTGCTTGGCCAAATTAGTCACCTATGTACTCAAGCACCCAATTGTTGTAAATTGAATTACTTAAGCAGAAAACGTCATATTATTTTGATACAAAATTCAGACCGAGGGTCGTTTGCATGTCAGGAAAATACCACCTAATTATCGTTCTCTAACTATAATTAAATATCTTTGTAAAGCTAAGGAAATTGTTTAAAAGACCAATTTTCAATACTAATATTTAAATGGTGGCTTATATAAAATGGCGATGTTAGAAAATTGTTTTAAAAAGTATTTTAACTGATAACCTAAAATTGTCTTCCTGTGAAATGGCGCATATTTTTAGTATATACAGCATCATCTATGATTCTGTAAAGCATGTTGTATGTATGAATGTGTAGAATAAATAAATGTTAAAAATCTGGCATATTAGCCCTGGTTTAACTAACTAGGTGCCAGGGTTATTATTATTTATTTTTTATCATCTATGATGGTATTCAGAAACCGAGTTACCACCAAAAATTTGCATAATCCAATTTACTAATTTGGAGCATACAGAAATTATAGTGTATTTATGCAAGTCTTTCCCTAGTCTGTTTCTTGCGCTGGCTTTCAAATTTGCTACAGTAATGGGTCGTCTTCTGTTTTATTAACAGTTTTAAGCTAGGAATACCAACTAAAATTCACAGCATTCGCTATATTAGTAATGTGAATATTATTTTTATACGGAGCATAATTTCAGTTATTACCGAGACTGCAACAGTCATACCCATATAAGGTAAAGTACCCAAATGAGTACTTCAGATCTACTAGTATAAATATTTTTTGTCTGGATGGTGCTTTACATTCCTAAAGTATTTATTTTCAGGTTTTATACCGCAATAGATTATTAACTGTTATTTACATAAATTCCTTTGAAAAGAACAGCTTGAAAAAACGAGGATTTTCAAAATGGGGTCCAAATAAGAGATACCATCATCAGCGTTCTTACTCTTATTGATAAATACAAAAACTTAACTAATAGATGATGAATGCATAAGGAAATAACAAAGACATTGTTGAAAAGTGTTATTTTAGAGCAAATGAATCATTCTCACTTCAAGCAGTAAGGACGCAGCACCTGTTCTTAGAACAAAATGGGGGATAAAAGGTTCTTCTTCACTATCGCATTCTTCAGTGCCGTTCCATGGCATGTCGCACATCGTGCTCACTTCCCATCACGTGTCCTCAGAATATACTCCAGTGCAGAACAAACATTCATCAGTAGGGACCGAACCTTAATACAAGAAACGAAAAGTTGCGAGGTTTGGAATATAGGGAGTGGGAGGGGTCAGTCTGTCACATAATCACAGCACAGAGGAGGCAAGGTACAGTCGACGTAGGAACGTTGTAGATAAAATGTTTGCATAACTTACACTATGCACTGAAGGCAGTGTGCTTTGTGCTGTCTTGTGCTCACGCAGTGGCATCACGCTCTGCCCATGTGGAGGTAACTTGCGCTCACCTCATTTCGCGATAGCTGTATAAAGGTTGGAACCCTAATCATCAGCTACTGTCTCTTATTTGGGATCACGTGGTGTCCCTTATTAGGATCCAGGATACACTGAAATTTCCTGACTTATGTTCAAAAACGATATTGCAGACATTACTAAATCCGCTTATAACTACTTCCACAGATTCTATATTACCAACAAGTAATTTAGTTGTACTTAGAACCCCTTGTAGAGCTTCACGCATTCAAAGAATATGGCAATAAACTGTCCAACTTATGAAACCAAGTTTTCTCCTTCTCAGCTTGGAACTACTTGTGTTACTGGGACAAACAAATAACAATGTGCTATCCAAACAAAAACATTATGTTACAACTATTTCCAGCAGACAACAGCACGTCGTTGCACATCGTTGACATAGATTTCAATTATTGGTAGACTCCTATTTGGATCCTTTACCTACAGCTATGCACATAACAACCATTTTCGGTAAATACGAGTCATGCAACAATTCTGCGGCTAACCCTTGAGTTGTTTACAAAACGTATTTATTTTATTTTAAAAAAATAATATCACATGTTTTCTTAATATATAAAGGTATAAAAGTATTTTTAAAATATATGCTATATGTTGATCTGAAAGCGCGCTTTCTCATATAGTGATTTCCAGAATGCCAGTCTCTCAGGGTGTAAATTACTGCGCATTTCCAGTTCCTTGTCTATATTGAGGTAATCCGGGCTTTCATTCGTGAACGGCGTCCATGTTACATTCATCAACAGGGGGTCTTCGCCCGGTGTAGGATTCCTGAAAAAGAAAGAAGAATAAAACATCATTTTTCTATAACGAAGCGAACAGCTTTTCTTTAGAATGTTCATGGCATTGCATCCGGATTGGAAGCTGTGGTTGCTATACCTAGATCTTTCTCTAAAGATGTTTCAACGTCGCATGCCTTCATTACGTGGGAGAATAATCTGAAGGCAGTTTTCCGCACATGCATGCTTCTCCTTAAAAATACGAACATATAAGGCAAAATAGTACATTTGTGTGAAGTTGGGCATGCATACAAAAACACTCAGACTGAACCTCATTCTGCGACGCCACGAGCGAGCAAAACCTTTCAGATCAGTGGTTAAAAGCTGGTTCACAACCACCTACAATGGTAACGAGAGCGATAAACTTAAAATACATGTATTCAAATGGGAATATTTACAACCGACGGGAAGCTTTCCTGGACTCCGGCACCGGGAAAAAAGATTTGGCCAAGTTTTAGGTATCCCTTACGTTACTCGGCACAGCATGTTACACTCGTATTGTACATATTAGACTTTCCGCAGCAGAAATTAACCAAGGTGGCCGTGCCATGAAACAGCAGAGGATCTCTCTCTCTCTAGACTCAAGCTGGAAACAATATTATTGCTCAGTTAGAAACAAATGAATTCCCAATGCGCAATATCCTCTCCATTTTCTGGTATCTTGTTCTGTTCCTGGGCTGTTGTGAACCACGATATTGAGTGCGGCCTTCCTTACCGTTGCCGGAATCGTTATGGTTGCCGTTGTCGGGTATGGCTTAATCCCTACCGGGAGTAAACGCAAATACACTCAGGATCACCCCGGGCGTAATAGACAGTGGTCGTTCTGTCAGTCAACTGCTGACAATGGAGGGTAATTGGCATCGATATGACTGCAGTAAACCTTTAGTGAGCTTGGTAGCTCTGTCTTAAAGTGTGATGTTCTCATTTGGGAGGTCCCGAGTTTGAATCCCAGTGACCGTCCACTCTGGTCATATCTGTTTTGTGGTCTCCCTGGGCCGATAAGCGAATCTGGTTGTCAATTATCTTCTACCACGAACTTTCCCGTCCATTATTTCCTGTACCCATCATTTCCTTGATAATAATCTGTTTGAGGGTGGAAGGGTCCGGCGAAGGTGTTCGGCATCTTCGGGTGGTACGTCGGTCGGACTGCCCTGTGAGTGGCTCTTCTTAGGTACCCCCAGAGGACTCGGGGCTTGTGGACAGACTGCAACGCTCCAAGCTTCTTCATGACATTTCCCGGATCTGATCACTCTTCGGGTCTCTCCCTCATCTCTTCCCCAAAGGGGTCGCGTTCGAAGCACAAAATACCACGTTGGCCTACGTGTGGTGCTCTCTCCCTGTTTCGGGCGCCCCTCCGTGGTATATAACTTTATATTTACAATCAGCCTTTACCTTCAAGTTCAAGAATATGCAAAGCTATTGTAAATTTTCCGTCCAAAAGAAAATTGTCATTGCATAGTTTTCCCCCAATGAAATGTCCCATATTTTTGGGCAATTCACGTCCGAGACGTCTTCCTATTAATCAATCGATCTTCTGCTCTATGAAGCCATTTTTGAGAAGACTTCCTTAAGTGATTATTCATAATGTTCTTATGCAGCTAAAAAGTCATCGTAGTTTATTGTATGCCCAGACATGATGAAGGATTGTAATTTATTTTACTTATATTTGAATTCTAAAAGCAATCAGTTGACATTTTGTGAATTACCGCCGCCATCATCATCAACAGAACTTTATCATCACTATCATCATCATCATCATCATCATCAAATGGTAGCATGTCTGGTTGCACGGATCGTTTATTGCCCTCTTTGGAAAGCTCCAGAAGTGGTGCGGGTCTTTGAGGTAGGAGCTGCTTAGGATTCCCGTGCGTCTGGTTCATATGATTCCTTAACTTCATCGCTTCCTACTGGGGAGTGGCAGTCACAATAGGTCGCAGTGTGCGTTCCCTTTCCTTGTGTACCCTCTGTTTCACCAATAGAGATAGTAATTATGCAAAGGTGAGTTATACTACAAGAAAAGCCTTTATATTAAAGGAGTGAAATTCAGTTATTTTAACTGTTATGATACAATATTCTGTATAGTTAATCTTGCGATGACACCCCATTATAATTGAGTCGGTGTAAACAGAAATCTATTTCTAGCAGAGATATGACCAGGTTTAGAGGAGGAACTTAGCACCTAGACCTATAGGAGGACTTTTGTGCATGTGCCCTTGATGGCGCGCCTCCGGGAGGAAGGGATGAGATGAGAGGAGACAGAGGGTGTAATCGTCAGCACAAACTAACTGAAGCAGTTGTGACTGCTACCCAAAAATAATGATTTGTCATATTCTTAATGCAGAATCCTTTAGGATTATAGTGTTTCAAATTCAAATGTATTTTAAAAATCTGGTTATGATTGTACCTAGAATAAAAGCTTGACAAAATAATTGTCCTTCTAGCCAACTAGGGACTAAAAAAATTCAACTCACCCAGTTTTAGCGAAGTTCGCCCACATCTTCACTATTCTTCTGGAAGTTGTACTAGCACCCACGTCGTAAGGGTTCATTAAGAGAAGAGTAATAGCTGATGGCATGATGTAGGGCATTTCATCTGAATGTGCAACACCTGCAATAGACAATGAAACAACATTAAATAAACTGGCATGTGTTTGCATTAGGAGGATATAATATAAGTTATGTGTTTTAAAGTAGAAAGTAAACAAGACGGCACTTTGTAGATGGTGGTCGCTATCTGAAGTGCACGTTCCTGTGGAGAGGAAGACATTTCCACGTGACACAAACAACTCACTCAAAAGTAAAAGGAAACATGTTCTCTGACAACAATGTTGATGTAAGACTTAAAGCTTTCACGGCGAGCGTTATTAATCAAGGTTTCACGGCTAATCACCCGTGAAGCCTTGATTAATAGCAATGTTGATGGTTTTGTTAGTCGTAACAACTTTAACATAAGCTTTCTGGATTTTCCAAAAGGCAAGATACTTAAAAAGTACAGGTGAGCACAAAGTCTTTCCCTGATTATGATTAATTGTATCTCAACTTCTATGCTAGATAGAAAAATAAATCCTGTGACACTAAGTTGTCCAATGTGACATTTGTCTAGTGTGTGTAATCTAGCAGTACTGTTGTCCCTCTGGCGTCTGTTCAGAGAAGGTGCATGTGTTTCCTGTTTCATGAATCACGGCTGCCTATTACAGTTCAGCGACAGTTCCGAAGGGAGTATGGACAAGATCCATCAGAAGATGGTATGCAAAATTTGTAGTGTTGTGGACAAGACAAGAAGTGGTAGACCTGCAGCAGTGACATAATCCCTCTTCCCTTTTGCTTTTTCTTTAATTTTCTTCTTTTTTAGGTGTGTTTATGACGTGTTTAATTTATCAGTTCCTGATCCTGACACCCTTAATGTGCGAATAATGACATTCTGCAGAAATGGTGACGGAAGAGATGTTGGCAAACACATGGCGAGGGATCGAGTACCGTTTAGACGTTTTTGGGCAACAAATGGAGCACATGTCGAAGTATATCCATAGAAACTTTATATATTGTGATACCGTTTGCAAGAAACGCATACCTGAGATATACTTAATCTTAACCAGGGAAAGACTTTGTGATCACCCTGTATAATTAATTCTAATTTCAAGTAAATTAGAGCATGGAATACAGAATATTGTTCAATACGTATGCGTTCCTTTAACGTGCTCTAAAAAAGACGTGTGCGAGGTGGGTGGATGAAGGTTTTTCATTTTTACATATTTTGTCAGTTTACTGAAGCTATGTGCCCCAATGATGTTATGAGTTTACTACAGAGTCTTCGTTTAGCAATATGGCCTTTCTAAGGAATTTTCTTGGCACTAGTAAGTACACGTTTGCCAGCGCAGTCAAATATTCATAGCTCCTTAAAATCAAACACATACAAATTACATATTACTACAATAAACACATACTTGTTCAAAGATGTTCAAAATGATATTTTTGCACTGCCGCACGTCTACACATTTTAGATGTTTTTCATTAATAGTTATAAATTATGCATGGCTATATAAATGAAACCATCCTTCGTCCGTTAAAAGAAAATCTGACGTGTTGCACTCACATGACTTTCTCTACTCTTGTACTAACCATTCCTACAAACTCTTATCCCTATATCTTTTTCGTGTTAGATGAGATAAACATTTTCAGAAATTATCTTATTTGCTTATTTCCTTGTAGGTGGAAGGAGAATATGGGAATACAGTAGGCTTTGAGCGATAGTCAAATGTTTTAAAGCTTTCAAATTCCGTTCTCTTTGCACGGTTAGCATGTAAAAATTGAATAAGAATGTTCCCCTTGACAGAAGTATAAGTTCTCCAACACGCACAAATAACAAGGCACATCTCTGAAATAGTTCACTCTATAAAAAATTATTCAGACACAAATTGTGTAGTTTAGCAAGACCTACATTTTTGTATCGTAAGATCTGGTCTATCTCTAACGGTTTACCAGTTATGCAAAAGTCGTCCGGAGTAAATACGACTACAGGGGCTATAGCCAGAAACTTCAAGATAAACATTTCATTTATCATAAAAATATCTCAAGCATATGGCATTTTAATCAAAATCGTTAGAGCCATTTTCGAGAGAATCAAAATTTTCGAAAAATTTTCCATGTAAAGGGTAGTTTAGAGTGAAGCAATTTTCTTCAAAGTCTTCGTGTCGCATCCTTGAAAGTCATTAAACTTAAATACCCACTTTTGTTTTTAACCGACTTTTTGTTTTTGAGTTATGCTGTCAACAGACGACAGACACACACGGACCTTTTTCTATTTTTTTTTTTTTTTTTTTTTTTTTTTTTTTTTTTTTTTTTATTCAGTGGACCCCAAAACATATATTTACGGCGAAATCTCGACATCGAATTTTTTGGTGGAATACAATACTTCCTCTACTTTATTATACGTAGTAGAGAAAGTAAAAAAGAAAGACCGGCACTCAGAGAGAACAGAACTGCGGTTAGAAACAGCGCTGTGCAGGGCAAGCAATTCTCCCTAATACGACCACGCGTCGAAACGAAAACTCTTTATTTCTGCTGGCATTTAAAGGCTTTAATATGGGAACAATGTTACCTCTGGCCCGCCTCTGTAGCGTGATGGTTAGCGTGTCTGCCTGATGTTCAAGAGGTCGCGAGTTCGAATCTCGCTTAGGGTAAGTTATCCGGATAAGGTTTTTCCGGGGTTTCACCTTATCCTGAGAGGACGAATGTCGGTTAACTTAAAGCTCTATGGACCTCGGGCTCATTTGAGCATCTTTTCACCCATTTCAGTCATTCAACGAAAAAATATTACCTCTGGTGTTATGATTACCAATTTTGTTTGCATCGTTGATTTTGAGTCAGAGAATATGATTTTAACATATCTATTTTGGAAAACAAAATTCAATTTTTGAAAACTTTCTGGCGAAATGAGAGAAATTTCTTAATCTCCTTATCACAAGTTTGTATAACGTTCTGTTAGGGTCACACAATGGGCTCCAGGTTGATATTAACAATTTCTGAATATATAATTTTTTTTTTACACATTTCGATTTACATCCTTTTTACACCTAAGTTGCCGTAGTTTATGTTTCATTGTTCTATATTTCGTGTGCTGTTATCTATAATAATTATCTATTCACCTTCCTATTACTTGATAGAGAAGTAGCGGCCCCAGGTCTAGAAGACCGCATAACCGGCCGGGAGGGCTCGGGGCGCTGACCACGTCCCACCCTCCAATACTGCACCTCACCAATGACGCCTGTAGTGGGCAGAGGTGGGGGACGCAGCGGCTGGGCGGTAGGCCTTGGCCCCTTGTGGGCTGTCGCGCCGGGGAAAGAAGATTCACCTTCCTATATATTTGCAATCCTTAAGTAACAAATTTACATTAAATGGAAATGTATCAGAATTATAACCCTGACTGCAACAACCCTTCGGAGTCAAGTTGCGGAGCTTACAAGTAAGAGTTCCATGAGGGAAATTTTGCAAGCTCTTGTTTTAAATAGTCTATATAACACTATAAGATAGAAATATGCAACTTGAAAGTTTCAGTGGAGATCTTAGACATTACAACATTGAGGAACACAAGAAAATAATTAAGCTGTCAACTGTTGGATGAGTGTATTGAAGTTTGTCAATCAAAATGGTCAGCATTTTCTGTAATACTAATACAAAAATTTGAAACTGCGGAAGTAAATGAGAGAACGTAGAAAAAAAAAACCTTCGTGTTTCAACGGGTCCAGATTCATGGACACTTCAAGTAAGCATTTCTGGAAATTAAAGAAGCATATTTATTAAAACATATGTGTAACCGCATACAATGTCGGTCTGGGTGGCTCAGTTGGCTAGACGCTGGCCTACGGAACCCAAGGTCGCGGGTTCAAATACGGCCCAGACTGATGGTTTTTAAATGTATTTAAAAGCGACAGCTCCATATGTTAGTAGATTTACTGGCATGTAAGATAACTCCTGCAGGTCAAAATTCCGGCACACCGGCGACGCTGATGTGATCTTGGCAATTGATAGCGTCGTTACACAACACCATAAAAATAATGTATACAAAATACAGGAATCTAGCAATAAATAATTAGGATATTAGATCTCTTAAAGTAGGCACACGTTTGACACCTGAACTATGTTAATCAAACTTTCTACATTATGGTGGAACACATTACTGCAATGACCCCTGCTCTACCTTTGAGCTGAATAAACCTACTGGGTCTTGTAATGTAACTGTTATCTTTAGATAAACCCACATGTATTATTAGGTCGGGATAGATCAAGTGATCTGGATGGCCAATGGATGTCACGAAACGGGAAATGAGCGATACAAAATTTATCCTTTTCATTCCCGAAATGAGACTCCTCGGTCTAATAATATTTAGATACCAATAACAACATTTTGCCACTAGTTGTACAGGATAAGTGCCAATTGCAATCCTTCAAAAATGTTCCCTGACAATGAAATGTCCAGATTCGGCGATATCTATATACACTGTATTCAACTCCACCGACGTTGGGGTTACATATAGTAAACTGTGTGCGTCATAAGATCCAATACAACTGTTGAACATAAGAAGGGAAGTAGGCCATTCCAACCACCCGCTACACCACAACATGGAGAATAGGATTTACAGAGTCCAGGAATGTTATCAAAGTGGTGCCCGTTTAACAGATGTGATATAGTCCATAACCATCACTAATTTTATTGAGTTACACATAGTGCGTAATAGGTGTGTTAATCCATTCCTATAATTATGCATTTGAAATGTATCCCATATACTGGTCCAGCTTGTATTATCGTACAGAAATGATAGCAAATAAACTTACATTGACATTTTGATGTCAAATTTTTAGCCGGGCTTCCTTCTTGATGCTGAAGGGAGATCATCGGCTCCGCGTTGGTTTTTGTTTTGTTTTATTTAAGAAAGCTCTTCTGTACAATTAAGTACAATATAGTTGAGCTAGACTAGACACAGAACAACAATGAAACCTGTAATTGGGGTACCATCCAGCCATAGTCCCAATAATGGTACACAGAAATAGGAAAAAACAGTTACAGAAAAAGCATTTGTATACCTAAGAGTATTTTAGATTATTTACCTGGTATACTGTCTGCGCCAAGGAGAAGCTTGAGTTCCCTCCATGGACCATCAAACGCGAAGTGATAGAAGTAAACAGGACTTGATCTTAGAGCAATCTTCCTGGCTGCAGACATGACATCTTTTAGGAACCACACGTCGGTCACTAGCTAGAAAGCAATAGATTTAGTCTACGTCAGAATTATTTCGGCTATAACTTACACAGTAGCCGGGTTTCTCAAGCTTTTTCCTAGGTTTATTGACCTGAATGAACAAAAAAAAGTATTTTAATGCAGAATGTTTCTAAGGATAGTAATGTGAAAGCTGCGCTATTTAATAAAATGAGATCATTGAAATGAAATTGAGGGTAAAACAGTGATCTGATTGTTTTCATTGTATTGCGCAGAATGTACAAAACAAAATCATTGTCTGCATTATTCTTGAACTAGAACTCTGCCGGTTTATTCACAATTAAGGAAACCTTGGAGGGCATAACATTGTGATTTTATTGCTGACTTTTGCAACTCATTGTTTCATGAATACTTGTTGAACTCTCAGTAAAACTTTGCTTAAGAAATGATCTCCATTTATGAAACAGTAAAAACAACACTGTAATTTCAAAAATGCAAGGGTAAAGAATATAGATTACTTATTGAATAGACCCATGTGAATGTACAGGAAACAAGGAAGCAGTTCGCCTTGCCAAATGTATCACTGGTCGACAAGATTTTTTTCACAAGAAATCTGAATAGTGAATCTAGTGCATTTTTTCATCCTGAATTCAGATATGTAGTCAGAATTTTCCCATCAGGCATAGTTTTTCTGTGAAAGCTACTTCTCAAAATATGATTTTAGCGTTTTCTTTGACCTGTCATAGGAACCTTTACCTCATATGTAGCTATTTTACTCAAGCCGTATTTATTGAAATTATTTGTAATATCACGCTGAAGCACCACAAAACAAGACTGTGCAGGTTCATTCATGTTTAGACATGCTCAGACCTGTCTGGCATTGTGATGTGTCAGTATTGAGCTGACTGTGACATTGTTCACTAGTGAAATATTTCCTTCCTTTCTGTTTAGAAGTGTATTGTGTATGTTGTGCATGTTGTATTTCAGTGCTTAATGTTTTCATCATGCCAAGAAAGTGTGTAAATCATGCAGATAATTTCTGCTATATTTGTGGTGAGCTGACCTTCAAGTCTCAGAGGCGAAATATGACCCCACTTGTAAAGAAGTGTTATCATCTTTACTTTTGCTGTCAAGTTGGTGATTTTGATAAGAGCTGGGCCCCAAATACATGCTGTGTTTCGTGTGTTAGACTGCTGACTGGGTGGAAAAATAGTACACATCATATGCCATTTGCAATTCCCATGATTTGGAGGGAACCGAAGGATCATTCAACTGACTGTTATTTTTGTTTGACAAATATTAAAGGAATCACATCTAAAACAAAATATACAGTTAAGTATCCGAATTTGCAATCTGCATTGAGACCTGTCTTACACAGTGAAGAGTTCCCCGTACCAGTATATGTAGATACAACCTTAAGTGATAACTCTGATTCTGACCTAACTGAAACTCAAAATGATTCAGATGAAAATAAAAATGATCTTACATATGAAGCCAGTAGCTGTTCATCAGAACCATAGTTTCCCAATCAGCAAGACCTTAATGACCTGATTCGGGATTTAAATCTGTCTTAACTGCAAGCTGAAGTTTTAACTTCCAGACTCAAAGGGTGGAATTTACTCCAAAAAGATGTAAGAATAAGTAGTTATCGTAGCCGCCATAGTGTTTTCAAAGAATACTTCTCTGAAGAATATGGTGTTGTGTTTTGTAATAATATTTGTTCACTTATGGAAACTCTTGGGCATCAACACCGACCAGATGAGTGGCGATTGTTCATAGACTCCTCTAAAGTAAGTTTGAAGGCTGTGCTGCTACATATTGGCAATGAACTTCCATCAATACCAGTAGCGCATGCCGCTATGAAAGAGACATATCAAAATATGAAACTAATTTTAGAGAAAATACAATATGGAAAATATGAATGGAATATCTGTGGTGATTTAAAGGTCATTGCTTTATTGCTTGGTTTGCAACTTGGGTTCACCAAATTTTGCTGTTTTTTGTGCGAGTGGGACAGCAGAGATAAGAAGTCTCACTACGTTAGGAAGTCATGGCCAAAACGTGAATCTCTTCTCCCTGGCCAGAAAAATGTGGCATGTGTCCCTTTAGTGAATCCTGAAAAAATATTTTTACCTCCATTGCATATTAAGTTAGGGGTTATGCAAAATTTCGTCAAAGCTATGGATAAACTTTCTGATGGATTCTTGTACTTGAAATCGAAATTCCCCAAAGTCAGTGATGCTAAATTGAAAGAAGGAGTTTTTATAGGACCACAAATCCGATCATTAATGGCTGATGAACATTTCGAGGGACTGTTAAATCCACTGGAGAGAGCAGCCTGGCAGTCTTTAAAAAGTTTATGTTGCAATTTTCTTGAAAACCATAAAGCAGAAAAGTATCGTGACATAGTGGTTGATCTGCATTCTTATAAAGCTATGGGATGCAACATGTCTTTAAAAATTCACTTCTTGGACTCTCACTTGGACTTCTACCCCGAAAACCTTGGAGCTGTCAGCGATGAACACGGTGAGCGTTTTCATCAGCAAATTTCTACGATAGAGAAGAGGTACCAAGGCAAGTGGAGTTCCAATATGCTGGCTGACTACTGTTGGACTAAAATGAGAGACGTTCCAGATGCAAAATATACCCGAAAATCACTATCTACCACTTTCTAGGTAAGTCAGAATCAGTAGTTATAATTTTGAGTTAGATAGCTAGTTACGGATTTTTTAGAATATTATAAAAATTCAAATGAATATCACACAAAACTCCTGCCCGATGCGGACAAACTGTAATTATATTTGAATTCAGCACGAAAAATACTTTTAGAATCTGTTATTTTAATTCTTGTGAAAGAGAAAAAGTTAATTTTTGTAGACCAGTGTTATGTGCACAGTTGCCTCATGTGTTTATCTCGTCAGCCTCTTTGAAACCCCAAATTGAAAGCACTGTGAGGTAGAAAACAGAAGACCATATGCAACATAATAGCCAGTGGAAAGCAGTGGATGACGAAGCACGAAGTATATGAAGAGATCGTCCCATATCGGAAGGTGCCGCACAATTTGACTGTGTACGGCCGTGATTATTTTCAAGCCTATTTATATGTCAGGGGTAGAGCAAGTATTTCTTCGCTTTTCAAATAAACAAATGGATGCTAGTTATATGTAGATTTGTTCAGACCTTCACACGGGTCTACAGAACGCCAATTCTGTACCTTAGTGCTACAATTAAGGAGAACAAGTGCCAGAACACCACACGGGTCTGCAGAGAAACAAACCTATAGTCACTAGAATTCCTTACCAGGAGCTACACTTGGTCGTTACCAAATACTGCTCATTTTTTGAGTAGACCGATGGAATTTTAAATAATCGTCTCTCTTTTTGCCCAATGCTGAATGAACCACGGTTTATTATGAGGTTTCCACAACTCTTCTGTGGCCTTATAATTTAAGCATGAAGCTGTTTTAGCACTGTGTCAGAAATGATCAAAATCAAACAACAAACTAATAACTGTCTTTATGAAAAAGGAAGTTTAATAATCATTATGGCTCCTAAATTCTAAGATATCTCAAAATAAGATAACAATATTGGTTTTTTGCATGGCTTTTCTACGTGAGTCACAGAACGGTATCGTGCAGAGCCCAAGAAGCTGACCTGCATCTGGGAAGATACCTACATCAGTGCTATATTAAAATTGCACATACAAATAAAACTTAATATGCAATTTATCTAATAATAAAACATATGCACTGAAAGCAATGGCAATGTACTTCGAAAATTCTCAGATTTCACTGACCACTATGTACGGGCATAAGCAAGTACGCCTGCACTAATGAAAACCAACTTTCGGAAAACCCTTTAAAAGCCCGTGATGTCAAACTGTTAAATTATGATAATAAACTTACGTTTGCAAACTGAGGCAGGGTTTCTCTAGACACGTTTCTGTCGCCGAAGTAGAAGCTCTTCACTTGTGAGACGAATTCTCGGGATAGTGATGTGTTTCTTGGTATCGGGAAGTCTTCAGGAAGAGCTCGTTCGAACTCACGATTGATGATTTCAAGGCCATTGGGAAGGGAAAGTGCAAATTCCCTTAGAACTGAAAGTAAGAATCGTTTAAATAGTTTTCGTTTGTTACAAAATGTTATGACATATACATACAAATGAACCCTAGTTTCCCGAGGCTGAACTGTCAGTTGTCATCAACTACCTGACTTACCCGGCATTCTATGGATCTATCCTGTTGGTAAAGACTTGAAAATGAGGACAGGAGCTGTTTTTTAAAGTCACGTGTAGTCTACAATTTTCACACGTACTAAATAGCACAAGTGTCCAAAGTTTTGTCCAGATTCGTCAAATTTGTTCATAACGGTTAGCGATAAGAGTTGAGTTTGATGTTATAAAACATCCCATAATTTTCATCCAAGTGGACGAAATATGTGTGTTTTGATTAGCCAAGCAGCATAGTTCTGTCGTTATTGGATTAAGACAAACAGTAAGGATAGATTTTAAACATTTCGAGGTACTATATTACTGAAAATAAGGGTTATATCGTTGTTGGAAGTTATAAGGTAATATATTATTTTTGCCAGGATCTATAATATAATTGTAGTGTTTGGACAAGATGGGTTTACTACGTTTGGGCGAACCGTGTGTTACATCAGGACGGAGGTGCACTGAGGCGTAACATAGCTATCGGTCTATCGGAGCTGTGAAATAATGTAATTTTATTCTTACTTCTGAAAAGCTAGAAAGTCCATAGGTATATCAAAATGTAAGGCATGTATTAGTGCTTCATTCATTATTCTTCATTCATTGTTACTCATAGATTTAAAACTGAAAATATCTCATTATTTTATCTAATTGAAGAAATAAGCATAATATTGCTTATAAATTTGCAGGAAAAATTGACGAAGAAGACTCAGTACTTCGTTTTTACAGTAAATAAACTCATCTTGCGTCAACTGATCTTGCCCTATCATGGTAAATGAGTTCTCATCTTCCCAGATAATCAAAGATCCTTAAAAGCACTCTACTCAGATTAGATAAAACCAAAACAGATACGGGAATGTCTAAACACCCTGATATAACACAATAGGCTAGAAATGCGGTGGATGCCAGGTCATCAGGGTATCTATAGAAATGAAAAAGCTGGCTAAAAGAGATCCTTAATATATTCTATGGTGGCCCTGAAACCGTGGTTATGAAGAGGTTGAAGAAACTGCCTCGCGTGTCCTATTTCATTGCCTTTTCCTGGCAAGAAAGACATTTGCTCTTTCTGCCTATAATTAATTAGAAAAAATAAACTAGAAAAGAATGTCAATATTGGACTAAAAGATGTTACTTCGGAAATTTGTTCAACGAACACATTTTGGGAAATAATGAACGCATTCTGTCCAATAGGATTGCATAATAGGCCTTTTAGACTGACATGCAGGCAGTCCATAAAATTCCAACAACCCCTTCCCAGTTTTATATCTAAAATTTCACCATTGTAAACCCTGTATAAGATTCACGAAACGTTTTAAACAAAGATTAATTTTCAGTTCAATGAAAACTCCAATTTTATAGCATTTCATCAAAACTAAATATGTCGCCTTAAATTAAATATGAGGTGCTGCGAATTGTTTACAAAATATTTAAAGGTGTGAAAATACCCTTGAAATTAATGGATACTGGATAAATTAATTTAGCTTACCAAGTATGAGAAATATTCCTTCCTGAGAGTTGACTCCGGTCAGATAGGGTAGGCGATAAAATTGTCCAGAGTCTAGAAGTTGCTGTGGATTGGCTGGAAGAAACACCGCTCCTCTGGATTGATTATCCACACAGGGGTAAAATGGATATCCATATCCCGCTGGCTTTTCCTGCAAAGTGCACCAAGTTCATTTCTGTCTCCATTACAGACTTGATTTAGAAGACAAAAAAGGCTACATTATACCTCTCTTGTAAGCAGGTCATCAGTTGCCAGTACGATGTCTTCGTATTTTGCCTTGTTGAGGAATGTAGTGAGCTCTTCGGAATTGTTTGATTGAAGCCCCAAGAGCGCCCCTAATCGAAAAGCGTAGGTCCTTGGAGAAGCGCTGAAGGCCCATCTGTTAATCACGGAACCACTCTGAGCGATGGCACTTTGGAACAATCCTGTTGGAAATATGTTTATATTATGAAGGATAATTCAGTGATGTACTCTTAAAAGTTGAAGACAACTGGAGATCAATGTGACAAATGACAAATCCAGTTACTTTTAACGTCACTTTATTTCTCTTCTAAAACTGAATCACAAAAGCATAGCCCCCTGTTTCATCATTAACACAATTTACAATTCATCGTGACACTGCAACTCACGGCTGTTCTGTCCTCACGTAACCTTAACACACACTTCACTGTCTTTCCACTCTCTCTCTCTCTCTCTCTCTCTCTCTCTCTCTCTCTCTCTCTCTCTCTCTCTCTCTCTCTCTGTCTTAGAAACAGCTGGCTTCGAAAATACTCTCACTAAATAATTTATCAACATTCAACTCAGGAAGTGCTCTAACACTTAAAAACTGCTACTCTGTCCGCGCGCTCTCGCTTTTATAGTCCAAGTGAAGCGCAGGCGAATTCTCTGGAAAATACGCTTCTTTTTTTTAACTTATCGTAAACAATCCCGCCACGTGAGCAGCTATCTGGAACTATCTGGAACTATATGGAATAGCTTTTTTTCTGCCGCGCGCATAGTCGTCTTTGTTATACCCGCTCCATTGTTTTTGGGCCGCGTAGCGCTAACACCGAGCTTCTTTTTGAGTGATGGCTGCCGGCCGCGTCACATTAATAACAGAAAAGAAAAAGTCGAATGTGTCCCATTTATATAAGTTTCTCTAACAGTTTATTTTTTATTCTAACCCAAACTTAACTTGTTCTGACACATCTTAATTAATTAATTCCATATAATTTACATTAGTTCGTTTATCTGAGATTTCTTTAAATGACAAAGCTTCCATAAGTTATTTTTACTAAAGTGTGTTTTTCTGCTTACATAGTATTAATCGAGATAAACGTTTAGAAAAATAATTTTTGTGCATTTCGTTTAAGTGCAAGGGAAATAGAGCAAGCCGGATCGATAGATTTAAAAGGAAGAACTGAAGAGTCAGAGAATTTCAAAAATAATAAAAGTATTGAACATTTCAAATCAATAATAAGGGATACCCCTTTTTATGTTCAAAAAATGGATTTAACGATTTTGATTAAAACACGTATATGTAGGATATTAACATTACAAATAAATGAAATCCTGTTCATTTGGAAGGAATTGTGTAATTTTTTGGGCACCAGGATTTGCGTTGTTATTTCTTGTAGTGATCTGCAAACTCGTATTCATTGTAAATAGCTTTACTGCTCTAACCAACATGTTTTCCAGAGAGCAGCGATTACTCGTGTTGAATATAATGACCATAATAAGATAGATAGGCAGAACAGTAACTCATTTCACGCCTGTTTTAGCCGTATCTATCACACTAAAGGCCTCAAAACCTGTGATTAATTCCCAGGTACATAAGCATATATACAGTATTATCCATAAGTCCGTGAAAAATTTTAAATTTAATAACAAGTAAAGTACATATCAGGTTATGGTAATTTATATGCCGTTAGAGAAGGAAGCAATCTAATTTGCTTTTACATGATATGAAAGCACGCGCTGAGTTTCCATGATTTACCACTAGTTCACAGCTGCCATGGCTCATTCGAAACTTGAAGAAAAATATTTATTTTTATCAGTTGCGTAGTTTGGTAATTATGAATTTTTAAAATGTCGCACAAACTTTGGAATGAGCCTTTATTTCCAGTTTCGTTATAAGAGACGATGGTTGTGTTATCAGAAGTGAAGAGAATTTTGGCATTTAAAAGCGCACAGTCGTCTATTGTGCATCAGTAAGAGGTGAAGCTAAGGACATAGAGAGCGACCATATCCGGGGCGGTAGTCTCGGACATAGGCGGAGTCCCTAACGTTCCAGATATTACTTCCTTACGCCAGCAGAACCTAACTCTCTCTCCACACCGGTTGCTAGGACATACATTTCCACAAAGCAAACTCCACTGCACGGAGATGTGGTTTAGTGACGCAGCGGCGTTGTAAGATGCAATCTGGTCTCATCTGTCCATAATTTACATCGTCGAGTTTGTTTGCAATGTTTTGGTCACGCAGACGTAATCTGGGTGCAACTTTCATGAGCCACAGTTTCCGGGTTGGAGTTTGTTTGCAAACATTGTTTCGTCAACGTCATCTGCATGATATTAAGCAACTAATTCTTCTTATGCTTACCAAGTGATAATGGAATTGTTTTCCGGAACATTTATAACATTTGGGAATAATGAAATAGGACCTTAGATCAAAGAATATTCTGAATGTGTAAAACATTATAATGCTAAGTAATTGCTTACGCGATATTTACTTTCACAGAAATCTATAGTACACTTCATAGTCTTTGTGCACAAATAAGCAGACCTTAATAACCACAAGCAGACTTAATCATCATTAATGACGTCTACAGAAAGAACTAGTCAACCTTGTTCCCTTAACAATCCATCAACAAGTTTAATTATGTAGTTTCGAAAAGGATAATTTTGTAGTGTATAGTAATAGCTAATAGTGGTTTAATATAAATCATCAATATGACAGTATAATTGTCTTGCCTTTGGATACAATTACGGATTATCTTTCTTTTCATAGTTAAAGAAGAAACATCTAAGTATTACATAAAATGTATTTCATTTTGCATCTTTTAGGTGCTGACAAAGCAACATGGGTGATTCTCATCTCCAAGACCTTGTTCCATTTAATCTTAGTACAACAATAACAATGAACAGTAACAAAACCAAAGGAAACTCAGCATATCAGAAGAGAGACCATGCACTTCTTATGATAATTTCAGACTTAAGGTCAACTAGTCACTGACATCCCTTGAGCAAAATTCAGGTGCTTGATTGACCTTGGTATATTTATGCGTACTCATGTTGTGAACTTGCAAAGAGATCCCTGCAAGTAAACAAGTCAAGGTAGACATCCTGAGTTAGTATTTCAAGGAAGGTTAAAAGAGGGAGGATGCTTCATACGAGAGCAATTCGTAAAGTTAGGTCCGATGTTTTATACACATGAAGCCAACATAGATTGTTGTAAAATGGCTGTTTTATTTAATTCCTTACATTTCTCTATTTTTCTAAGGGTTGCCATATTTCTTTAAACATTTGTCATAATGTTGTCAAGCTTTTGTATGCCGACTCATAGAAGTCTGCCGCCTGCGAGGATAACCAGTCGTTGGAAAACCACTGGAAATTGCCAGTCGCCGATATTCACGGATCTTTTCAGCCGCAGTAATAATAAAATCTGTGATCATTGATGGCCGGCCTGATTGCACTTCATTATGGACACTGTCCTGTCCGGCCTTGAAAGCTCTCACCTACTTACACACTTTACTGTCACCCATCTCATTGGGGTCATACACTTAACTGATCTCGATGAATGTCCGCTACTGAAGCGTTCCTTGCTGTCAAAAACAGAATCATAGACGTATTTCACAGTCGGCGGGCCCATCGATTGTTTCAAACAGAACTGTTGCCATAAACTTGCTCGGAGAACAGCAATTTTTTTTCGCATCAAGAATGCGCTCACTAACTGTCTGAATCTTTGCAAATGCGCTGGTTTACATAGCCGGTGGAATTTTCCACAGACCAATCGAGAATGTTCTTGAGGCGAGGAGAAGAGAAAATTCCAGACGATTCTTATCTGTTCCATAGCTCTTCTGTTGTTTCCACTGGGCAAAAGCGCTGCTTATCTCTGTTTATCTCTTCAAATGTTTGGTCGACCGACCGGCGCCCGACTAACGATAAGCCTGGACCATAGCTACTTTAACAAAACTTCTCTAATTACTAGGTACCTCCATGAAGGAGAAAGTAAAAAACCTGTAACCGAAAAGCTGTTGAGGAATTTACATTTTGAAGAAATTATTGACAATAACGTGTAATAATGGGTTAAGCTTAAGTCGTGCGTGTGAGTGTGTATGCGTGTGTACACGCTACGTCTTCATTCAGGATTTGCCAAACAAATTGTTCTAAAATTGTTTCTTATATTAGGTCGCAATAGGCTCTATGTCGTCTTAATTGTTTTGCTCTAAGGAAATACTGCAATGTGCCATAAAATCAAAATATCAAAGCACCTTACTCATTTTTGTTAATACTACACATCGAAACTTAGTAAATATAATATTTTAACAAGCTGTATTCTAGCACTTTTTCGTCACTTAATTCGTGCACGTAAAGCAGTTACCATAAGAAACACTGTATTTCCGATCGTATTGCAAGTATAAGCAAGATACACAAGGTTTGTAAAGTTAAAAGTACATGAAAAGCTGTTTCATTGTCTTTTTAAAGCATCGCATTATATTTAAGCCATACAGAAAGAATATATAGCGGTGCTTGCCCTCTTACTAACTAATGAACCAAATTTCTCTTAGTCTTTTCATTGTGATAGAGCATTTTTCAAAGTTTACAAAGACCAGACTGGTGAAGGGTTTAAGCGCCTGTACTTCAGGGAGGAAAATGCCGAGACTGGAAGCCGACCGGCTAACAAGTGCTTCCAATCCCATAAATCGACTAAAAATGAAATTAAACATAATCATTTATTTAGACTGTTAAAACTAAAATTTCTGTGATAATTAATACAGGTAAAAGAAATAATATTATTGTACTTCCAATATTTCCTACTAAGATTATTAAAAGGTGTCCAGCAAGTAGAATTGCTGAAGTTTCTGAGTGGACACCGTATCCATCACTTCTTTTTTCACCAAAATTGTATTTGACAGAAAGATTTCATAACCCAAATTTATTTATTTATTTATTTATTTTTTTTTTTCATATTCTGAAGGAACTACAAAAACTTGGTCAAATAACGCGAGCATTGGGGTTATGTTTGTGATATCGTTTTCGTTTTTCTAATAAATTCCAATGTCTACTCACTTGACTCTCAGCTCTTACAACACTAATATTTCTTAAGACGAAGGTGAGAGGCGCCTCTTCTAGGAAGATCACTTCTCAAAGTATTTCCGGATAGTGTTGAGTTTCTTTGAAGAAATGTCTAACCTCCCATGTTACTTTCACTGTTGAATCCATATTTCCTAGCTTTGGTCAAACAATTAAATATCATGCAGCATCGCTACAACAGCACTAAACATATCCGTATATATTAGTGGGGGATACTATAAAATCACATGGTAATATTGTGAGACAAATGCTTTCTATTGATGGTTTCCCTACATCAGTTGATGTACTTTCTACTTCTCTTAGTGTTATTGTCTACAGCAACTGGTGTCATTTGAAGGAAATTATCTTCATGGCTCTGAGCGTTTCTTACTAAATTATACGTATTTTCTACCGTCAGATCAAATGTAGAATGTGTTGGTGATGATAAGCAATATCTCCTAACAACTCTCCGTATAGGGAGAGTTGTCCTTTGCGTAAGACATAATAAATATTTCTTTCGATAGAAGAGTGGAACTAGCAAAAATTCTGAATAAACCACGAGGTAAAAGTAAAAATGATAGACAAAGGAGGGAATTGCATACTGAACCTTCGGTACAACGGGTGTGTTGTAAACCAGGAAGGAGCAAGCCACCATGGTGGGTCTCTAACAGGTGTTGAAGTTTCTTCATTCCTACCCCAGGATCCGGCACGCACTCGCCAGCATCACGGGTTACAACACACGCAGCGACCACAGCGCCGCCCCTACACCGAGAACAAAATTCACAGAGGGCAATTACCGCCAGATAGCAGCACCACACCAGCACCTTCCATCAACGCTGAAAGACTGGATTGAAAATGGGATTTTAAAAGGGTAATAAAAGGGAGGGACGAGAAGTCGCTCTCAGGAAATCAACCAACCCAGCATTCGCCTAGTGACCAAGAAAATCCACGGAAAAACCTTTGGCTAGATTGGTCGGTCACCGGGGGTCGATTCTGGAGCCTTCTGAATGTGAATACCAAGCGTTACCAACTCTCTCGGTGCTAAAAGTAAACTTTCGCAGTTTTATTTATTTATTTATTCATTTATTCATTTATTCATTTATTCATTTATTCATTTATTCATTTATTCATTTATTCATTTATTCATTTATTCATTTATTCATTTATTCATTTATTCATTTATTCATTTATTCATTTATTCATTTATTCATTTATTCATTTATTCATTTATTCATTTATTCATTTATTCATTTATTCATTTATTCATTTATTCATTTATTCATTTATTCATTTATTCATTTATTCATTTATTCATTTATTCATTTATTCATTTATACATTTATTCATTTATTCATTTATTTATTTATTTATTTATTTATTTATTTATTTTTTTATTATTTTTTTTTTTTACATTTTCTTAAAATAAGATAGTGCAGTAATTTACTACTCAAAGTAAACTACTTTGTTTACTTTTGTATTTAAAGTAACAAAATGGAATGTGAATATAATTATTATTATCGGAGATACGTAGTTCAGATATTCTGGGAAATCTCCCTTGAACACCTGCCGTGATCACTGAGAGCTTGATCCTTCTCACAGTTTAGTAACACGCCAAAAACTCATTTGCGAATTGACTTTCTCCCTCTTACTTCATTAACAATAATACGCAATGACTGGCTTATTGTTTGGAAGGCACGACTTATTTGTCCCTGCTGGCACTTAATAATAAGCACTCAAGTGAGAACTAAAGTAGACTGACTGAAAGAATGGCTTATAGCTTTACAAATGGAATGCTTTATGCTCAAGAGAAAGCAGATAGCTAACTATCAGAGCCGGAAATTTGAAAGCTGCCCTCTCATTAATGTGGCAGCTTCATGGTGTCGGCCTCTTTTGTTCTTTTTTTGACCACTTTGGGTGTCTTTTTGTTGGTCCCATAAGCCATATGATCATTGCTGTAAAAGGTGAAAACCTAAGATACAGAGGCTGGAGCTGAAAACTATTTGGATAGTTAATAATAGATAATAAATAATTAGATAACAGACAATAAACAACAATAATAATAACAACAACAACAACAACAACAATAATAATAATAATAATAATAATAATAATAATAATAATAATAATAATAATAATAATAATAATAATAATAATAATAATAATAATAATAATAATAATAATAATAATAATAATAATAATAATAATAATAATAATAATAATAATAATAATAATAATAATAATAATAATAATAAACTTCATGCTATTGCATTATTGTTTATTTCCACATAAACATTAGGGCTTTTGAAGATAACAAGCTTCAGAACCGAATAAAATATGCTTAGAATAGGTAAATAAATCGTTCTTCAAATGGGTGAGTACAGCAGGACCAAAGTCATATTACACCCGGTGAACTTCGTTCTACATAAAAGGGATTTCATTGTAACTCTTCATAAGTGATCATGAACCCTAATCAACCTTCCAACTTCCATTCATTGAGATCAATAATATTAGATGCATCGCGTAGTCTCGCTAAAACAAAATTTAATGCATTTTTTGCTTATTTCTAGGCCTACAAGGTCAATTTACCTTAATGGAGTGGCTGATCAAAATGAATGTTCGCAAAATGTAATTAAATTCGATTTAACCAAATATGTTCATAAAATCAACTACCTTTTTCCAAAAAAAAAAAAAAAAAAAAAAAAAAAATAAATAAATAAAAAAAAAAAAAAAAAACTGTTTTAAATGTAATGCCGCTGTCAAACGATAGGTTGACCACAAACGCCATATATGAAAGTAATATTTTAGCTCGTCCTCTCCTTGGCATTGTAATAATTACTATAAAACGACACGAAATTGTTTTGAGAGTCACTCAAATTTGTTGAACTTACCTTGAGAACTTTACACTACACTATTGAAATCCTCAAACTAATTCCTCTAGTTATCTAAAACACGTTTTGTGATTATGTCTAAGTCTGGCCTAATTCCTCGAGTCTGTATAAAACTAAATTGAATGCATTTTTTGTTTACTGCTAAGCCTGCAAAAGTCAATTTACCTTAACAGAATAGCTGAACAAAATAAATGTTCGCATTTTTTTTTCACCATATATTGAAGGTAATCCGAAGTGGCAATTCCCATGCAAAATTACCAATTTCGATTTTTTCGATTTTTCGGCTGTTCCTTTGGGTTATTTCTAACGCTCTTTTTTCTCTAAAGCACCCCAGTATTGAGGCGAACAAAACAAAATTATTCAAAACGAGTTTTTGCGAGACTAATACACGGCAATTGATTTTTGTATTACCAAGTGACCGATGCGCGCCGTCTTTCCTTGAAGTTAGGTAATCCCGGATACCACAGACCCGAAAGGTTTGTCTAAGCATAGCAGAAAGGGGACTTCATACCAGCAGAGAGGAGCCCTTGCTGGACATAAGACCAGCGCTTGAAAATAAACACTTTACAACTATAACTGGTGTTGTAGCTCGTCACTAGAAAACTTGCTTGCTGTAGAAGGGATGCCGGGTTCGATTCCTGGACTCGAGAAAGGTTCCCTGACCAAAACAATACCCACAAGTGCCATAGCATATTAATTATCTGTTTCAAGGCATATCCACTTGTGAGAGCTAATTTATAAGCAGTACATAATGCAACAATGTGTGCTTCACAATTTAATAAATGTTATTATACATTTGATGACAATAAAGACTAATGAATATAATTACTGTTCCTTTAAACATATGTTATAGACTGATAGATCTTTATTATCGCATTATTTGAAGTACAAGCAGACGGCCACGTGACCTTCCCAGAACGAAACCAGGAGGAAAACGCACGCAGATAGCAGCACAGCTCAATGAAGTTTCGCTTGTACGTGCACTTCCCCTTTCAACAGCAGTAAGAGGCAACCCTTCCTGCACCAACGTATGCGGGAAGCAAAACTACAGAGGGTAGGGTCCCCTGGTCAGAGTTGCCAAGTCTACTGATTTTGCATATATCCTGCTTTTTTACTGATCTACTGCTAAAAACTGAGCGTACTTCAAAATCTTCTGCTTTTTATGTATTTTTCGTTTTTAAAAATTATTTTCCTTAACATCATATAATTTTCTCTTCCGATAAAGATATTCAGGCAAGGCTTTCCCTCGTGTATAAAAATAGAAGAATAATATAATCACCTGTATACATAAACAGTACACTAGATCTGTTGTTTCTGCATTGCGAACTGTTCTTGACTGCTGCATTAAGCCTGAACGATTAAATTCCACTGAAATAGATAAAGTTGAATACAGGATCCAGAACTATTTCTTCCTGTGGAAAACATGTATTTTGGTATCAAAGTTCAAATATCTCTGACAAATTACTATGTGTTGAGTTTTACGTTGAGTCAGTTCGTGACATACTAAGTCCTTTTTCTTTAAGTGATCCTCTTCTTACAATGTTGGAAGTGTTAGAACAAGCTAAAATCCAAACAGTTCAGTTAATTGCACCACTTGCTTCTCGGTTTCCTAATTTGGTGAAAGTAGAAGCAATCTAACAAATAGATACAGAATGGAGGCTATTGCGCAATAGCATTAGCGGCTATTGGGTCACATTGCATGTGGCAATAACTCTACAACGCGAGAATTTTGGAGCAAATATTATTATTATTATTATTATTATTATTATTATTATTATTATTATTATTATTATTATTATTATCATTATTATTATTATTATTATTATTATTATTATTATTATTATTATTATTATTATTATTATTATTATTACTATTACTATTACTATTATTATTACTATTACTATTACTATTATTATTATTATTACTATTACTATTGCTATTGCTATTACTATTACTATTGTTATTATTGTTATTATTGTTATTGTTATTGTCAAATATTTATACACTAACCAAAATTGCCGGTTAAAAAGTTACTGTTTTCTCCTCTTTCTTTTTTTTTCCAAATCAAATCTTCTACTTTTATTTAAACAGACATGGCAACACTGCCTCTGGTATAGATGTAGGAATTAGATAATAACGCTTTCCGTCAAGAGAGTCGTAAAACCTCTGCTTAGAGTGATTTGTATGTTATACCTATAAACAACAAACATGTTACAACGATCTAATAGGGCTGTTGTTCAGTCTTGAAACTGCTAGTTGCATTTTCGTAGACAAATGAAACTATACCTCTGGCTGAGTGTAGTGTGTAAATCTAATTGATTTGATTGCTATAAATATTTCGCACGGTCTAATTAGTTTAGCTAATTTTATTTGTGCTTATAAATAAAACAAACACAGTTGAAAGTAATTACCGGCATAGGAGTTTCTAAGCATTAAAGTCAGGAACAAAATAAGGTTGAACTGGTACTTAAATATAGGCGTTCCTCGTGATTCGATGTTCCAAGTCGCCATGTTGTGGTTAAACCCAATGACTGACTTGTTGCTTGCAGAATGACAAATCACTTCTGTAATTGCAATTTCAAGATTAATGTCGCTGTGATAGGATTTAATACTGTTCTTGTTGAGCTTACCTTTGGACATGGGCGATAACGTGTGGTATTGTACGCTTGTAGCTCCAGCACTGAATCCGAAAAGAGTCACCTTGTTGGGGTCACCGCCGAATTGAGCGATATTCTTTTGTATCCATTGCAGAGCCATCACTTGGTCTTTCAAGCCCGCATTCCCAGGTATGACTTCGTCACCTGTACTTAGGAAACCTGCGGAAATTAATGAGAATATTTACAGAATTAATTAAAAAAACTGATGCAATAACACTCTATCTTCCACAAGAAAAAAAAAAAAGAAAGAAAAAAAAAACACTAATCAGTTTATGCTACAATTTTAAATGTAATAACATAATGAGTACAACACACCTTTTTTATCACCTGCATGCTACTTTGACAAACAAACTGCAGTTGTAACAGCTGACTACGCATATAAGCCGTAGGAATGACATATTATTGTGATGATGGAATGCATGAAACATGTTTTATAAAAAATCTGATGTGTTGCACTCACATGACTTTCTCTACTCTTGTACTACTGCATTCTTACAAACTCTTATTCCTAGATGTTCGTGTTCATTGAGATAAACATTTGCAGAAATTATATTATTGTTTATTTTTTTCCTTGTAGGTGCAAGGGGAATATTAGAACACAGTAGGCTGTGAGCGAAGGTCAAATCTTTTAAAGCTTTGAGATCCCGTTCTCTTTGCACACTTAACATATAAAAAAATTAATAACGATGTTGCATTTCGCGAAAGTTTTAAGTTTTCCGAAACTCGTACACATAACAAGGAATATCTCCGAAATGGTTCACCCTACAAGAAAATTTATTCAGATGTAAATTGTGTATTTTAGCAAGATATACATTTTCTGTATAGTATGATTTGGTCTATCTCTAACGGTTTACCAGTTATGCAAAAGTTGTCCAGAGTAAATACGACTACAGGGGCTATAGCAAAAAAATTCAAAATATACATTTCATTTGTCATAAAAAATATCTTAAACATATGGCATTTTAATCAAAATCCTTACAGTCATTTTCAAGAAAATCTTAATTTTCGAAAAATTTTCCATATAAAGGGTAGCTTAAGGGTAGGTTAAGGGTAGCTTAAAATATATAAAGGGTAGCCTCCGTAGCGCAGTTGGTAGCGCGCTTGCCTCTGGCGCGGAGGACCCGGGTTCGATCGCCGGTACCAGCATGGGGATTTTATCCCCTCTGGGAGGTCTGGCACGGGGTGCACTCAGCCTCGTTAGGTCCCGGGGGGACCAATTGAGGAGCTACTTGATGGAGAAGTAGCGGCCCCAGGTCTAGAAGACCGCATAACTGGCAGGAAGGGCTCGGGGCGCTGACCACGTCCCACCCTCCAGCACTGCACCTCACCATGACGCTTGTAGTGGACAGAGGTGGGAACGCAGCGGCTGGGCGGTAGGCCTTGGCCCCTCGTGGGCTGTCGCGCCGGGATTTAGTTTAGGGTGGAGTAATTTTCTTCAAAATCTTCGTGTCGCATCCTTGAAAGACATTAAACTTAAATACCAACTTTGGTTTTTTAACCGACTTTTCGTTTTTGAGTTATGCTATCCACAGACTGACAAACACACACACATACACGCGCGCGCGCGGACCTTTTTCTAAAAATGCTTTTTTTGGGGGGGGGGATTCCGGGGGTCTCAAAACATATATTTCCGGTGAAATTTCGACATCGAATTTTTGGGTGGAATACAATTCTTCCCCTACCAGTAGAGAAAGTAAAAATAGTACCCGTGAAATTGCAAGGAATAGCGAAAGTTATAGATGTAGTAATGGGTGTGATTGAATTTTCTCCCCAGGATCCCCTATACATTATAAAAATATACTGCCGTGTGCCATCCATATTAAAGATATCTGTATTATGGGGATTGAACACATGAACTTGAGCATGGATCTGTTGAGCAGATTCTGGCCTAGTTAACTAATTTATATGTTAAAAGTGGACTAAAATAATCAAATGATTGGTAATGCTCCACTTCTTTCTTCGTCTTTCTTTATTAAAATTACTTGCATGGGTAAGTGCGTTATTCATTGTTTTAGAAGTAATACAGAAGGACATTATTTGCCTCCAATCTTATTGGTTGGGTAAACCAAATGAAACTACTGTCACTCCGAAACATGGCAAGTATAATCGGTAAGGCGAATGACACATCAAATAGAAAGGCAACTATCGAATAAATCGGTGTTTGGTTGCTTGTGACTATCGAATAATTTGGTAGTTTACTTGAAAAGTCCAACATAGTATGACAAAATGATAATGTGACAAATCCCACTCCGGATACCAGTGTGACAAATGACATTTTCAGTTACTTCTGTCACTTTATTTCTTCCAAACTGAACCATAAAAACACAGTCCCCTTTTATCGGCGTTAACACAATCTATAACTCTGCAACTCACAGCTGTTCCGTCCAATCATAACCTAGACATGTACTTCACTGTCTTTCTCAGTCTCACAATTTTCTTCCGGCGATCACACTCACTAAAACTGCTTCACACAACAAACAACTCCGAAGCGACTACTCAATATTCACAACTGTCTCTCACGATTCACATATTCTCTCGTGTCCTCCGTGGTCTAGGGTAGCACGCTAGTCTCTAGTTCCCGAGGTCGCGGGTTCAATCCTTGCGGAGGGAGAGGGACCTTTCCAGCCGTAAAAATGCGCAGCATGGCTTCCTTCGGAAGGAAAGTAAAGCCGGTTGTCGCCTGTCGTAGATTTATGACACCTAAAAGAACCACATACCTAATAAAATGGCCTCTGAGCAAAATTAAGCTGTGTTTCTTGCCCAGTATAGATTGGGACGCTGAGAACCTGGCAGTTAAAGAGCGCCAAAAAAAAAAAAAAAAAAAAAAAGGCATTCAGTACCCACACTTACAACTTACAGCTCTCAACACTTACACTCAAAACTAGCTAACTACTGTGTTGTTCTACACTTGACTCCAAAGAACGCCCTTCTGTCGTCGCCGCACTCATATAGGCGAGAACGACGCAGTACGGATTTTTCTCGAAATTCACCTTTTCTCGAATCTCTCGTAAATAAGCCTTTGGCGCGGAGGACCCGGGTTCGATTGCCGGACTGGCGTGGGGATTCTTCCCCCCTGGGAGGTCTGGCACTGGGTGCACCCAGCCGCGTTAGCTCCAGGAGGGCCCAGTTGAGGAGCTACTTGTTGAAGAAGTAGCGACCCCAGGTCGTGAAGGCCGTATAACTGGCTGAGAGAGCTCAGCGTGCTGGCCACGTCCCACCCTCTGGTACTGTACCCCACTGATGATTCCTATAGTGGGCAGAATTGGGGGGCGCAGCGGCCGGGCGGCAAACCTGGGCCCTCCATGGGCTGTTGCGCTAGGGGGTTAGTGAGTTATAAAACTGAAAATTTTACTATATCCTTAGAGTGTTGGAAGAATTCACTTAAAATTAATACAAAATAAGATATTTTGATATCTCTCCTGCACAAGACAGCTTTGTAAACATTTTTCAGAATCCATTGGTCAAGTGGCTTTCAAAATCAAATACATTCTTATTTAATTATGGAAATCTGATGAGAGTGGGAAGATTAAATCAAATAGGTTCTATACCTGAGTTAATTTTTGCGTCAAAATTACTTGTATTGTTTACAAGTTATATGATAGAACGGTTATATGATGAGTAATTATGTTTCAACCTAATTTGAGTTATAATGGAAATGGAAAAAGAAAAACATAAATATGTCTACCTCAAGGATCTGGCTTTAGTCCTGCATTATGTTATTTATATTTCAAATTTATCTAGTAATGTTTTTGGGAATTTTAGATGTTACCATTTATCATGCTTATCAATTTATTGCAGATGGCCTATGCGTCAATAAGTTATAGAAGTAAATTAAAGACAATAATGAATTCATCAATAACACCCAAAAAGCAGGAGAGAAACTAGGACTTAAAATAAATTAAAAAAACAATATTTTTTAAAAACTGAAAGAAAGCAAAAAATATTACTTTAACTTTACACAATTGTGTATGCATTCCAAAACTGTTATTAAATTCTTAGGAATGACAATTGCCTGTACATTAACTTAGAAAAATCACTTCTAAAACAGTCAATAACATTAAAAGTACAGGTAAAGAATGGAAATCACACCACCACGGGTGTGCGTGATAAGGGCTTGGGGGGTCTGCAGCCCCTCCCCCAATTTATTACCTCGAAGCTTTTGAGTGTGTTCGTTTTCGCTTAATTCACCGTTTTTCTTGCTTATTTTACTGTCTTATTATGCTTAGAAATCCAGGTCTTAGTTATAAATTTATCAATTGTTAAAATTAAATGTAAGGTAATGACATTTTCCCAAACTTGACATGGTTAAACAGGTATAGGAAACACGATATGAAACTATCCACAGTTTTAGATGGTCTAAATTTGAAAAATGTTAATTTCACGAACGAGCAAATAGAGGACCAAACGAGATTCGACCTGGGTTACTTAAACCTTTCTTTCTTTCCTTCTTGTGACCTTGTCAAGTAACTCTGAAGCATTTTCATCATATTCCTTGACCTTCCCTTTATGTTATGTGGAATTACACTCATGGTACGGTATATTTAAAAGAAGTCCTACATTTGTCATTCTGAACAATGTTCGATCGTACAAGGTGACGAACTTGATTGAAAGTAATCGATTGAACTGCTATTGCCATCTATCGGAAAGCGAATAGAATGCTACTTCAAACTTCAACCAATTGATGTCGTGGTTAGCAGCGTAACTCAATTTGAAAACAAAACCAACG
Organism: Tenodera sinensis; assembly: GCA_030765045.1. NCBI lineage: Eukaryota > Metazoa > Arthropoda > Insecta > Mantodea > Mantidae > Tenodera > Tenodera sinensis. The sequence continues at coordinate 171,156,630 of CM060963.1, read as the reverse complement.
TTGCATTACTGCTGTGCTGCTGATATGTTTTTATTTTATCTATTTGCGTTGCTTTTGTTTTACTTTACTTTTATTTTGTTTAGTAATACTTAACTTTAAGCTTTACGATACATATACTTAAAGTAGCATGTACTAATAAAATACGGCATGCTACAAAGTAGCTCTAGTTTTAATTTTGATAGCAAATATCGATATCCAACATTGATTATTTACATTACTTGGTTTTATTTTTAAAAATTTCTACCCCACGAATTGATATAACTATCATGAATTACAATCATATAGAGAGGAATGTAATTTCATAAAATACAAATTAAAACATTCAAAACTGCACAAAATAGAAATCTATTTGAGTTCTTAACAATTTTAATAAACTATAAAATAGATTTTGATTTATAAATTCTAACTCATTGTAGGAACATACTTAATAGTTTGCTATCTGTATTAAGCGTTCTAAACATGTGCTATATAAATCTGTCTACAACAAATATCTCAACGTATTTTAAATAAGCGGAAGACTCCTACACAACAAGACTGCTTTATTCGTTTGCAGGTGCAAATATAAATTAGTATTGTGATGATGATTATAGTTTATGGTGAAGCTGGTGATACTGATGATGAAGAGGAAGAAGAATAAGAAAATAATCATAATAATTATACTATTTGACTCGTATCTGTATAAAGTAATGAGTGGAGAAGAACCAGAAGCTCAAAGCCACGTAATAATACAGAAACAGATATTTTTAAATCGTAAAAATATGGATATGTCGGAATTTAGCAGATATAATTCAGTAATTACAGCTTAGTGTGTTAATACTAAAAAACCGTTTAATTCTTCTAATTGGAGTCGGGAACTCACTTCAAACACATCATTATTAACCACCCTTAAATGTATCAGTCATCCTGATGTTTATCCTCATTCTCTCTCTATCTCTCTCTATCTCTCTCTATCTCTCTCTATCTCTCTCTATCTCTCTCTATCTCTCTCTCTCTCTGTCTCTGAGAAAAATATCCCATAGTTCAATACTTGAGCAGTACATTCAGAAACACTTAAGCCTTTTAGCGCTGTGAATTTATCTATAAGAAGATACACTGATAATATAGTTATAATAGTTATAAACATCTTGGATTAAAGCTATATAAGTTCATAAGTTCACTTCCTATGAATAAATATAATTATCTTTTGGACAAGGCTTTTTATTCAGTTGAAGAGTATTTTGAGGTTGTCAAAGAAATCAATTAATATATTGTACATATTGTGTGTGTGTGTTTGTGTATGTTGAGTGTAAAAAGGGTTAAGATCACTGTAAATTTACAGTAAAGTAGCAATATTACAAATTGTGTAAATAATTTTATAAAGTTTGAAAATTGTAATATGATGAGAAACTATCTGTGTGCTTGACGAGACCTATTGCTTGGTTGTAAAACAGCTTAGCGGTCAATAAACTCTATTCTGTTCTATTCTATTCTGAACAAAGAGTGTGTTGGATGAATGAGTGCACCAAAACATTTACAATTGCAGGAGCTCTGCAACATTTGATTGTGACTGTAAACTCCTGTCGTGTTTAAAGGTCTTAAAAAACCGTCTGACTCCACTAGAAATAAAAGCAAATAACACTACCTAGTGCACCAAGGCGATAGTTGAAGGTAACGATGACGACATCTTGGTCCATGAAGAAGTCCGGATTGTAGAAGAACCTGCTTCCTGATCCAAACGTAAAAGCACCACCATGGATGAACACCATAGTTGCTTTCAGTTGCTCACCTTCTGTCGGTAACTGCAAAACTGAGGAACGTTTTTTCTGAGCACTCATTGCTTCGAGAAAATAACTAAACTGACAATAAAGAATGATAATACCTTAGTATTTCCCTAGTAATTTCTTTAGGCTCAGAAATTCTGTTAATGTTGTGCAAGTTCCAGTTTTGATCTTAGCTGCTTAAACAGTACTCCTAATGTGTATCAGTTATACCAAATTGTACAATATTCCTTTTTAGTGAAGTAGAATTTACATCCTATTGCTATAATATTCAAAATATGCATTTATATTTCATATAAATATCCTAAATTAAATAAAAATCGTTAGAGCCATTTTTTAGAAAATAAACAATTTTGAAAAGTAAAGGGTACCTTTTAAGGAATACTTAATGGAGGGAGATTTTCTTTAAAATATTGATGTCGGATCTTTGGAAAAAGCTGAACTTAAATAAGTTTGGTATTTATCTGACTTCTTATTTTTGAGTTATGCTGTTAAGACACACAAAACCTTTATCTGAAACAGTTTTTGGATCCAGGGAACCTCAAAACATATATTTCAGTGAAATTTCGATATCCAATTTTTGAATGGAATACGATACCTTCGTAGTAGAGAAAGTAAAGATTCAGCAAGTATTCGTTCCTTGGAATTGCTTAGAATACATAGCATGCAACGCTTATACTGCTATTTATAATAGAGATATAAGTACAGATATTTTGATAGCTGCCGCTTTAATGTTCAGTGTGCTAATTGTTTTTATTATTATTATTATTATTATTATTATTATTATTATTATTATTATTATTATTATTATTATTATTATTATTATTATTATTATTATTATTATTATTATTATTATTATTATTATTATTATTATTATTATTATTATTATTATTATTATTATTATTATTATTATTATTATTATTATTATTATTATTATTATTATTATTATTATTATTATTATTATTATTATTATTATTATTATTATTATTATTATTATTATTATTATTATTATTATTATTATTATTATTATTACTACTATTATTATTACTATTACTATTACTATTACTATTACTATTACTATTGTTATTATTATTATTATTATTATTATTATTATTATTATTATTATTATTATTATTATTATTATTATTATTATTATTATTATTATTATTATTATTATTATTATTATTATTATTATTGTTATTGTTATTTTTTTTGTCTTCAATAACATTTTTCCCAATAACAAACCACATAATTTACTACCTGATGTTTACTGCGGGTCTTAACTGCCTATCAGTATAAACCATCCGCTTGGTTCCGCGTGTTCATGCTTCAATACCTACCTGACCTGCTGGCCCAGATAGTATGGAGTCATTAGCCTTGCAAAAAGCATTCCAGCTCAGTTATACATTAAAATAAATAAGGAATGTATTGGAAGTACAATAATACGCATTAAATCCTAAATTAAACGTATTTAAACTTCATTTCTCATTGCTTTCTCTATGAAAGTGTAAACTGTAGGTAAACACAAATAGGTATTGAATATTTGGTACGTAAGAACCGCATGGCTTGTGCGTGCTACGTATACTTGGAGCCACTCAATCTGAAAAATGTGTCTCTTAATAATTACACTTATTAGTCTGCAAATAAAGTAAATATGATGCAATGTTCATTACATAGTCCTGAATTACCAATACAAATATCTGCACGTATACCTCTAATATGCTGTATATGCGGCTATGGTAATGATGTGTTTCAGAAATACAGAGCGTTACACTAAAGTATGTCTAAACTGAAAGCATAAGTAGTTTACAACCACCTTAGGTGTATAGACGTTCAAAAAGAGGCAATCTTCGGAGCCCAGGGTCACATTTAAGTCCGCTCCGAACAAAATCCGTACAAAGCCTTCCTTCTGCGGACACAGGCTCCCCTCTGCTGTTGCGTCTCTAGTGCCATCCCAAGACTCCGGTGGCAAAGGCTCCTGTAACAAATAAAGCTCTGTCATTTACCTAGTCATGTTATTAAACCTCCATCCCATGGTTTATGTAAAGGTACATCATATAAGTGGAATAGAATTCAGTTTAATAAGCTATACTAGAGGGACTGGAAGATAAAAACATGTTTTTCTTTTTTCTGTAGGTTTGTGGATATAAATATTTTATCTCGAAATGTATAGCCGTATATAGCTTAAGGGGACAGTGCAGTGTGAAGTGGTCTTAAAAATTCTCCGAAATTTTCCGAGCAAAATGATGAATCATTTATGCAGTTTGAATAATTATCACCATTTTAAAGCGATTTTAAGTGGAGCATGATGCCCTATAAATTCAGACACGCAATATCGCCACGCCTCTTAATATGGTCCTTTCATCGAATTTAGTGCCCAAAGAGCAATAGAAGACTCAACAAAAGAGGCTAGGATAAAAAAGAGACAAGAGAGAAGCAGCTGGAGAACCTATAGGAGTATAATGATTACTATGATCCTGAATGTATTGAAGGAGGTTTGCAGAATAACACAAAACTTCAAAGTTTTTCTGAATACAGAAATGTAATGTCCAATGATACCTTTTCCTCAGGAACTATTAATCATAGGGGCTTGAAAATTTCTACCTTTCTTTGTTATATGTGTATGTTCTCTGCGAAGCAGGCTTTTTAAGTTAAGTGCTTATTAAGCATATGTTTAAACTGAAAGCCTGTTGTAAAATTGCTTAAAATTTCTATACAATTTGTACAATTTAGTAATTATTTTTAAGACGTACCCAATTGATATATTTTAAATCTACTTCACAGTGTAGTTAAGTATGTTCAGCATATGTACAATTATTTTCAGTTCTGTGTTTCAAGTGATTCCCAAGGAAAATATACGTTTCGTATGATTTTGAAAAATATTTTTCAATGTATTTCTTTATATTGTGACGTCAAGCTCGGCATTCAACAAAGGACGGACGGGTCCAAGCTACTTCACACTGCATGCCGTGCCAGCGAGCGGGCAAAGACGTTCAAGCCCGGGCTATTTCGCGGGACTGCTCAAGGCCATCTTTATCTAAGAGGCCTGTATACGGAAAGAGATTACGTTAATGACGTCATCACGGGAGACTTATGTTTATCACCTATTTGTTTATTACGGGAATGCAACACATCATTACGTGGTTGGAACGCTAAGAAGTTGCTTGTGCCTTACAACGTGTCAGTACACAAGTGAGCGAAAAATTAAATTACAAAGTGGTGTAGTTTTCAATACAAAATGCCTAGGAAGTGTTGTGTGCTGGGTTATACCTCAAACTATAAAACAAGTGTAGAAAAGTGTGTTACAGTGTTTTCGTTTCCAAAGGATCCACACAGGAAACAACAGTGGGTACGTGCTATTCACAGGGATATTTATGAACCGGGTGTGGTATGTATTAAACATTTTTCTGAACAGCACATAGTGAAGGGATTTACTGTTACGGGAAATGAGGCAAGCGTTTTTTAGCACCCAGAAAAACTCCTAAACTTACTGAAAATCCATAGCATTTCGTAAATGACTCGAAGATGAAAAAATTGTTCATTTTCAGAGCTTTAAAAATAGAATTAGTGACTTGAAATTAGAGGGATTCACCGTCATCATAAAAGAAAACTACGTAATTTTTGTGAAAATTGTACTGAAGAAACTCCTAAAATTGTAGCAGCATTAAAAATTAATTCCATTGTTATTATTTAGGTTCTATAGGGTAAAATTGTAATACCCAATAGTAAGTTTAAATGCATTCTCGGTAAACAAATGATATTGGATAAATGGTCTAAATTTGATGTTCTTTTGGTTCACAATAGCAAGTGAACAAAGAGAACATAAACTACTTCAGGCTGTCAACATTTTAAAGGTATGTTGGGAGGACATAAATGAAGATTCCACAGAATATCTAAAACCTAAATTCATAGAAGAGCAGGTAAAATTGGTCAGTCAAAAGTAAATTAAGTACACTCCCCCAGGAGCTTACAGACACTTACTTGATTCCAATGTTCTTTCTTTACCCCATCCTGATTACCTCAGACAACTTTCTCAACCCCTCAGTCCTGATAGAAACTCTTGCATTTAAAATATTTATCAGAGAAGGTGATCATGAAAAAGTAGTAAATTTGTTGAGACATATGAACAAGAATTTCTTAAAGCAGAAAACCAGAGAAACTTAATTCTACATTTAGGTGCTGAGACATGTGACATTAATAATATCGGTGCTGACTGTAATGTTAGTGATTGCGAGTTACCGGGTGCTATTTTGACGAGAAAAATAATAAAAGTAATAACTAACATCCTCTTGAAAAACTACTGCATTATTAAACAAAAAAGTTTGGTATTATCTACAGGAAAAAAAAGAAAGAAACTGGAGATATATTCGCATTGCGAACGTAAGAAGCATGCATTAACAACTATGCAAAGCATGTTTTCCACTAACATACTAACACACATTAACTTTTAATACGAAATGTGAAAATATAAATGAATGCACGCTTCTTCCAGCGCAGAAATGCTCTAAAACATGTGTTTATTCCGTATGAATTGCTTGGAACGTCAGCCTCGCGTTGTGACGTCACGAATCGCATATCCAGGCCTCTTACTTAGAGATGGCCTTGGACTGCTATGTGTACGTGACTGTTAACAATTGAGGCGGCAGAAACAAAAGGGGTATCGAGAATTTTCGCGAGACTTCTAGCTGAGTCATTTATGGTGTGTGTGTCCGTAGAAATCGAGAAAGGTCCATGTAACGTCATTCCCAGTATATAAGAAGGCCAGAGGAGTGAGTTTGAGAATTCAGTCGGTCAGTGTGAGACAGCTGTGCGTGTGTGTCTTCGTAAGAAGATTCAGCGAGCGTTGCCGGTGATTGTAACGTACATAGTAATTAGGATATGAGAGGCAGAGTCAGTGAAGAAAGACACTAAAAGGATTGAGCAAGGCTATGAAAAGAACAGTTGTGAGTTGTCATAGTCCGAAAGTCTGAAGGCTGAATTAACGACGAGAAGAAAACTGTATTTGTGGTAAAATTTTGGAAGACAATAAAGTGATAGAAAAACAACCGAACTTGGTTTTGTCATTTTGTCACAATATGTTAATATTTTTAAAATATATTTTAATGGTTAGAAGCCTAAAATATAAACCAAAATATTTTTGTCAATTGATGTAAAACTTATATTTGCTCAGACTACACTGTTCCCTTAAAACTCTCTTTCTCCAAATGTCATGACGTAGATAGGAAAGGTAAGCTAAAGGTAAAGGCTAAGCTACGAGGGTGACACCTCGCACACCGAGACCTATTGTGGGCTAACACCCCCCAGGAGGAAGGGATGAAGTGTATATCACGCAGGGGTTCGAAACCGAGGCAGAGCACTGCAGGTAGGTCTATGTGGCCCTTGGTGCGTCAAATGCGACTCCTGTAAGGGAGGGATGAGGGAGGGACCCAAAGGTTGACGCGGTGCGGTGGACGGTGGACCAGATTGAACTTATAGATACAACAGCCAAGCTTGCCGACCAGCCCCGAGTACCCTGAGGGTCCCTAAAGGGAAGCCCCTCACGGAGAGCGGATCCATCATTAGTCCGACTGATGCCAGAGAGAAACCTCCACCACCGCCCAGCCGCAACACACGGAACACTGTCGCCTGGTCCTTCAACATTGAAACAAATGATGAAGGAAATTGTAGGTACAGCAAATGATAGATAGACATGTCGTGGTAAAAGAGGAACCACCCCAACATTAGCCTATTGACCTGGAGAAACCATGCAAAACCATGGTGAGAGTGGACGGTCACTGGCAGTCGAGCCCGGAACCTCCCGAATGCCAGCCTAAATGGAGCGAGGGCGGGAGGAAGACTGTAAGAGTAAGAATGAAAGTGAGAATGAATGAGATGCATCAAGAAAAGTTGAAGGCTGGAATGTAAAACATACCATGCGGGTTTCTACTTTCCTTCTTATCATTTCATTTTGGGTTCTTTGTACATCTATCTTTCATCAATGCTAACTTAACACCACTGTTTCCTCTGACCTTATATTACATGACTTTAACCACGAGGTCATAGCTTGACATTTTTCTACAGGACTGGTACACGTGAACCCATGTATCTCAGTCAGGTGTCCTTGGTACTCGCCTTCGTGTATCCTATACTTTCTATTTTATTTACACTTAAAGACCTCTCTCGATAAACGACGTGAACAAAAGTTGAGCTTTTCACGCCGAGAGAAAACATTAACAAAGCACAACTTAATATACACAATTTTACACTCCAGGTGCGTTCGCAACGTTTTGTGTACTGTGTTTTGATACATAACGCATTCTTCAGGAAATAACCCTAAAAATCGTACATTTTTAGTAGCCTGCATATATAAACTACTCTTAAATTTCTATCATTATCAAACAAATTACATCCATGAATATTCGCTTAGCATTATTAACATTATTTGCTTAAAACCTTGACACTTTTTCGTGTAATTAAAATACCAACATAACTGATTTATTGAAAACGGTAAGATTTATAATTCTATAAAGAAATGATAGGGAGATAGAGATAAGTGCAGTATAGTTATTTATGTAACTAGTCTATAGTCTGACTGACTGTGACACGAAAGCCAACACGCTAATTTTACGAGTGTCACGTGTTACATACGTTTTATGCGATTTTAATATTAAAATGTGTAAAAATAATTAATAAATTTGCTAAATGAAAAATTGTAATGTATCGGAGATCACTAATGTATGCCATAATATGGTTGCTAAGCAGATGTTTCATTTGTTTCAACACTTAGAAAAATGTGAGGTAATTATATAACTATTGAAAATGTGGACTGCATTTGCTTGACATTTTGAACGAAGCTAAGAAGAAAACTCAAAAGATTTTTAGAACAAGGATATAAAAAGCTTTAAAATAAATTTAATGTAAAGATTCTTGTGTATGAATGTTGCTGCACTTGCGAGAGTGATGCGTTCAGATCTTCTTACAGGCACATTGGACAATGTCTGCTCTATTTTGGTTGTATAAAATAAATTCTGCGATTCTTGCCCATTCAGGATGACTAAGTCATTCAATATTTTATAAATTTCTTTAAATGCAAATAAAGACATGCCGTTTAAGGTTGGTTTGTGGTATCAATGTCCGGAATTCCGTGTATCTAATATTTATTTCAGGAAACCTTTTTCCATAATTTCCCCTCTATCCATTCCCTTATCATCTTTCATGTGTGCTTTCAGGATCATAGTGTATGGTAGTGCCGGACAGATGGCGCGGATGCTTGCGCGCTATATCTGCTGGTCTTTGTGCTAGGTGACGTTGTTCGGTCGCTGTCCTCTCATGGGGTGACACTTGTACAAAGAGCTCCAAAGGAAATCTTCGGCGGATTTTGAATCGTTTTCTGTGGTCTTTTAAGGTGTGTTCTTCACCTTACCTATCGCAGTGCGTGGTGGCTTGATAATACAGCAATAAGGGAGAAAAGATGGGAGGTTATGCCTTTGTCATATGTGTATCTGTCGAAGGAAACTTATATTATATAGGTGCTTAAAACCCCTAATTGAAGCCAAATGGAAACAGCAATATTAAGTAGAACTGAAGGAATATAATAGATACGTTTGTATATAGTGATTTGTGATTTATGTGATATATTTGTGGAAAAAATCTCTAAATTACCCTTAGGTCATAATTCACTAACCATCTTTAGAAAGTAGAGATAAATGTATTTATGTATACGATTTGCATGAATATAACAATACATTATGACAATAACATTGTGTTATATTTTGTCTACGTTTCTACTGTATTCCTATGATCAGCAATAGGTTAGTAAAGAGTTAGTTTGAATTAGAGGAAAAATAGCTACTTTATTTATGTATTATTTAGTTATTTTTCTTTCTATGCAGCAATAAGTATTGATATCACTGTGAGAATGCAGTTCAATTTACTTTTTTACCCTTGCACAGTAGCCTAAAGCAATCAACGAAATGGCCTCCGCTTCGTATAAGAATTAACAATATCATATGACGCGAGGTGCAGTGAGATTTTCTTTCGTACCCGTTGTACTACACTGGACCCTGACGGGTGGTGGCTGTTCGGCGGGGCCTGGCGCCGGGAAGAATAGACCTCAGCGCGTCTCTGTGACCCGTGACCCTGTGGAATCCTTCGGTTCCCTCACTTCATCGCTGCGTCCTGGGAGTTAGCCCCAATAGATCTGTGTGGAGGTCGCAATGCGCGCGGTGTTCCCCCTCCCTGTCTACCCTTTACCTTGCAGGAAACCATTAGGGCTAAATTTGCTTATTATTACTGCTTTGAAATTTAAATGAACACTTTGGCCACTAGTTGATTGATATTCAAAAAACCAGGTCATATTTTTTCAAACAAGTTTTCTCTCTCTCCCGCTCTGTGTGTGTGTGTGTGTGTGTGTGTGTGTGTGTGTGTGTGTGTGTGTGTGTGTGTGTGTGTGTGTGTGTGTGTGTGTGTGTGTGTGTGTGTGTGTGTGTGTGTCGGATTATACGTAACAGTCTGAAGAAGCACTTTATATACAGCTCTTTATAGACAGGATTTTATAGTCCAGCATTAACATTTATGCTGTCTGCCTTTTTATGCGTTGATTGTTTATTGTGATCGTTTTGGATTTTTATTTGTTGTTTCCCAGTCTTGAGTTTTTATAGCTGTGCATATCAATATGGGTGTGGGTGTGTGTGCGAGCGCGTGTGTGCGCGCGGGTGAATGCCCCTTTCCAAAAAGTATAAAAACTAGGTGTTGAAACGTTCTATGCATGTATAGGACAATCCGATAAATATATTGAATTAAAATTCTATTTTTAAGCATGCATTTTAAAATACTGGACGTTCTATATTAAAATTCCAGGCAAAAAATTCCATCCATTTTCTTTACAGCTAATAAAAAGAAGAAAATGCTTAGATAAATATTTTTACTTTCTCTACTACTATTCAAAGCAGGGGAAGTATTCGACTGAACATTTCAATGTCGAGATTTTGCCGGAAATATGTTTTAGATCCCCTGAAAAAGAAGCAGTTTTAGAAAATGTTCACGCGCGCGTGTGTCTGTGTGTGTGTGTGTGTGTGTGTGCGTGTGTGTGTGTGTATGTGTGTGAATGTGTGTGAGCAGTATAACTCAAAAACGAAAAGTCTCTTAAAACCAAAATGGGTGTTTAAGTTTAATAGCTTTCAAGGATGCGACACGAAGACTTCGACGAAAATTCCTCCACATTAAATTACCCTTTGCATGGAAAATTTTTCGAAAATTTTGGTTTTCTCAAAATTGGCTCTAACGATTTTGATAAAAATGTCATATGTTTATATTTTTATGGTAAGTGAAATGTATACTTTGAATTTTCTGGCTATAGCCTATGTAGTCCTGTTTACTCTTAATGACTTTCGCAAAACTGGTAAACCCTATAGGATAAACCAAATCTTCCTATACAAAAGATGCAGATCTCGTTAAAACACACAATTTATTTCATATTCACTTTCATTGTGGGGTGAACCAGTTCGGAGATATTCCTTGTGGGTTTTGCAATACTTGAAACTTTTCCTAAATGGGAGGTCGTTATTCATTTTTTGATCTTTTGGCCGTACAAAGAGATCGTAACTACAAAGCCTTCGTATAGCAACCATCTTTAAAAGATTTAACTATCGCTCAAAGCCTACTGTATTCCCTACCCTTGCACCTACAAGAAACTATGCAATAAGTTGATTTCTGCAAATGTTTATTTCGACTAACATGAAGAAGATAGCGGAATAAGAGTTTGTAAGAATAGTACAAGAGTAGAGAAAGTCACGTGAGTGCAACACATTTTTTTTTCAGGATAACTACTGCATGTATGTGCCTGAAACTTCACAGAGAAGGTGCTGTGTGTACACCAGTGATAAAACTATATTATTATACTGGTATGCCACACACACTTAGGAACATAATGGGTGACCCATTCTCCCAGATTCCAATAGTTGTTTTTCTTTCGTAAGGTTTTCACAATTATCTAATCAACACTAGTTTCTACCCAGCCCCTGTCACATCTCTCTATGACTGGTTTGAAACAAATCCAAGGAAAAAACTTGAACTGAATTCAACTCTTGATTTGCGTAAACTTGATACACATGCCTAACCCAATTAACATGATTAACTACTTCACCTTTTGGTGGGAAGGGTCCACGAGAAGTAAGATACCTAGAGTGCTGAAATGAACAATTATAGTATTTATGTCAAACACTTTTGTAGGTGTTGAAAAAGCCTAAACTGATCGTCCGCATTGAATTACTGCAGGCAAGAGAATATTAATTCCGTGTATTTGTAAATTCCAATAATTTCTTTCGTCCATAAATACCTACTTAGGTGTCATTACAAAATAATGATGCTAACACGGTCATAAATTATTATACTTATTATATAGGTATATTACTGCATTATAATTTATATTACTACTATATTGATTGTGTAGATAATATTTTATATTATTATCCATCGCTTGACGTTCGTTAAATCTTCTTTATGACGCACCGACACACGCACAGCTGTCTCACACTCACTGACACACTGACCAACTCGTGTCTGTAACTGTAACTCTAACTCTGTTTTCTCGCCTCCTTATATAACCATGATGACGTCACACGGACCTTTCGCGAACTCCTTGAAACACGCCAGCGATCACGTAACCAAATCTTTCTCGAAGGCTTCGGAGAAAACTCGTTTTGGTTCTGCCGCTCTGACTGTTTTTAGTCACGTACACACAAACAGTCGCAAGAGGGAGCCTTTGTTTGCTCGCCGGCCTGGTATGTAGTGTGAAGTAGTTTAGCCCCGCTCGTCCTTTGTTCCGCACCGCGGCCGGCATCACAATAGAGATATATTATTGTGTAATAACAGTTGTTAGGAGGCATATTCTAACGTTAAAAGAGAAGCCTCCATCTAATAAGAAATTATCTAGATCATCTCCCAGGCCATGTCAAATAATGCAGTATAACTCTGGATTTCTTGGACTGGAAAGAAAAAATATCAAAAAAAAAATACATGCTGAGTATATAGTGGTAGGCTGTATTAAAAGAACGCTGCATACACTGTAAACCGGAGTTCGATGCCAGGGAGCAATTAAAAATCTGAATCTCCGAAACTAATAAACGTATGAAGACGCTGAAAAATCCAGAAGTTGTGCCTCTCTAAATGGGCCATTTAACTGGTCTACAGCGAAACTGGACCCTGCAGACACGGGTTCGAGTTCTAGTAGAAATAAGCAAAGGATGCTGGATAATTCTGAATCTATTGGGTGTAACAAGATGGACAAAAATGGTCATAAGCCTAAGAAAGAAAGGCATTGCTATAAGGATACTGCGTGCACTGAAGGCCGGAGTTCGATACCAGGCAAAGTGTTAAAAAATAATATCTTGGAAAGTCTTGATGGGGGAAAGTTACCAGACATACATCTAGCTAAGGGAGGAGTTTAGGATGGTCCATGACAAAATAGATTTAAATTTCAATTATTTTGTTGTTTAACGACGCTGTCAATTGCTAGGATCACATGAGCGTCGCAGGTGTGCAGGAATTTTGTCCCGCAGGAGTTCTTTTACATGTCAGTAAATCTATTGGCATGGAGCTGTCACTTTTAAGCACACTTAAAAACCATCGGTCTGGGCCGGATTTGAACCCGCGACCTTGGGATCAGTAGGCCAGGGTCTAACCAACAGGCCGACATGACAAGTTAGAGACTGTGTCAATTGCATGCAGGCTAATCTGCAACGTCGAATAACCAGCTAGTAGATTATAAAGCATATTAAATTTATTTTAGAGATTTTTGCGTTTTCGAAGTTTCATATGTTATGAAATGATGTTCATTTATTCAAATGCATTTTCTACCCGTCTTGCGTTATTCACGATTATTATTAATATTATTATTATCACTATCACTATCACTATCACTATCACTATCACTATCACTATCACTATCACTATCACTATCACTATCACTATCACTATCACTATCACTATCACTATCACTATCACTATCACTATCACTATCACTATCACTATCACTATCACTATCACTATCACTATCACTATCACTATCACTATCACTATCACTATCACTATCACTATCACTATCACTATCACTATCACTATCACTATCACTATCACTATCACTATCACTATCACTATCACTATCACTATCACTATCACTATCACTATCATTATCATTATTATTATTATTATTATTATTATTATTATTATTATTATTATTATTATTATTATTATTATTATTATTATTATTATTATTATTATTATTATTATTATTATTATTATTATTATTAAACTAGGAACGATTCGTAATATATAGAAGTAACATTCGGGTGTTACTTGAAAATTCGAAGTAATGAGCTCACGAAAAGAAAAGAATAAAACATTTTTCAATATTTTAAAAGAGTGTTCTAACACTTGACACACATCAACTTCAGAAAATGTAAATTTATTTACAACCAACAGTATTACTGAGAAGGCTAAGGTGTATGAAATTTGGTAAGAACTAAGAGGGCTTTAAAGCCTATCCATAAACAATTGGAGATAATGTTTCTGGGAAACCGCTAGCCGATTCGGATAACTTTTCTTTTCTCCTTTCTATTTATTTTAAGAAGACCAATACGTGGTCATGTCGCGACGGAGATATATTAAGAGATATCTTGTGGGTCGGCGTGTGGTAGACAGACTTTTAGGTCTCATCTGTATTATACCATCTTGCCTCATCATATGTTCACAGAGGCCTTAATGCTAGACAATGTCAGGACCATCTAGATACCGGACCTGACACTGGGATTCAAGATAGTGGCGTATGTGGTGGGAACTACTTATAAAAAACTCGTATACAGGCTACCGCAGTAAAATAGAAAATTTTGTATAATAACACGCCTATTTTGTGAATATGGGCTGTGTTAAACACAAAAACACTGTCTTAAACATAACCTCAAGTAAACAAAAATGAATGACATTTAATATTAATCGATAACCCATGGGCAATGAAATATAACCTTAAATAACATTCATGCAATCTACATTTTACATGCCATTATGTAACTGCATTACAAACTCAAATTACAAAGAAGATTGACAAAACTGCTAGCAGCATGTTACTTAAATAAAACAGAACTGTTGACATTGAGTTGACTCAGAATTATTAATCATTGTTTACACTATTTTTCACACTTGTACGATGTACATAATGTTATATACCTATACCTACACAAAACGTATACTGGATGGCTGATACACAAATGCTGCTATTTAGAATAATTAGCTACCTACTGAATTTAAAAGCTTTAGGGTGGAATTTTGCTTTTACTTTTACTGAAAACTTATGATTACTCAGTTTGCAACAATACATTACTCAGCACTTCATGACACTTCATTTTACAGGGAGAATCCACAAAAGCAGATGAAATATTAAAAATAATAATCCTAAAACAGCACTGTGAATGAAATATATGATATATATATATATATATATATATATATATATATATATATATATATATATATATATATATACACCGGCAACTAACCCACATAAAGCTGCAATTTATAGTAATTAAATACTGAATTTACAACCTTTACGTTGCAATTTACCTTTTGCTTTAACGAAAGTTTCTCATTTTTAATTTGCATCCGGCAACGCAACAGTTACGGGACATTGTGATGTTTGAGGTTAGGTTGTAGTATGGCAATAATAACATACGCTACTGGAACAGTTTTTCTTCAACGACCTCTCACCACTGTAATCGTGACACAGATTGTACTTGCAAACAGATAAATTAACCACACTATACGTCTAATGTAGCCATAGTCTTAGATGGAATACAATAAACATAAACACGTGGAAAGCACATGGCACAGTCAACACGTTATTGGATTTATTTCCCTTCCCTGTACTGCCCAAATAAAAGTTTTTAAACACTCGCTTTGCTAATATGAAGACAAACTTACATAGGAATTATCATAACAAACAATAACTCAAAGGCATAGAAAACAATACGAAGGATAGCGTGTGAAAACACCTCAGAAATCACCACCAACTGCCGGCGCCATTTTTGTACAACTGGGATGCCAGTGTCAGGTCCGTTATCCAGAGGGTCCTGACAATGTACCTGTGTTTCTACACGTGCCGGGCAGATGGCAATAGGGTGCCATCCAGTCTACCTGCTTTCATCATCGTGAATAGATGGCATTACCATCAATTTTCCTTTTTACTGTTCAATGAAGTTTAATGTGAAACGTTGGGTTGTGGTATTAAATATCCAATTCGGTATTTACACGGGGAAAAAAACCGAGTCATATTGGTGGCCCACAGTATTTGAACCCAGGACCTCCTGAATGCGAGCCACAGACGTTATTTCCTGATATATCCCATTCGTTTTGGGTGAGTGAAAGGCCATATTTTTATTTGAAATCTTCGCGACATTGCTTCCCGCCAATCTCCCCACATTCACCTATCTGCGAAGAAGGATTGAATGGGTAAACTCTATCTCCTACCTGGGAGTGAAGCTCGATAAGGGCCTTACTTTCAGGGAACACATCAACGACTTGTCGGCGCGGGCCGGTGGGGCAACTGCCTCTCTGTACCCCATGCTGCGGTCGGGGATGCCAGTTCCCCTAAAGCTACGCCTTTTTCGGGCACTCATAATCCCACTCCTCCTATACGCCTGTGAAATCTGGGGCATGGCCGCAGATTCCCATCTCCTGCGTCTGCAGCGTATACAGAATAGAGGACTTCGGATAATCTATTCTGTATGCCGCGGATTCCCTTCGAGACTACTCCACGAAGCCTCGTCTCTTCCGTATGTGGAGGACGAAATTAGGCGCCGGGCAACAAAACTTTACGACCAAATTCCTCAACATAGGAGTGCCCTGATTAGGTCTCTTGGGGACTACAACCCCACTGAACGCACGCGTGTGGGACACCGGGTTCCCCGCATGGCTTGCGGGCATCCCCGGTAACGAAGGAGACATCCCTTCAACAGCGAAAGCTGAATACATCACAGTCCTCCAAGACAAGCTTGGATTCTAAATTCAAAATTAAATAAACCTCCATATTTGGACCTTTACACCAGCAGTGCCCAACGGAAGTTGCACACTGATTAAGCAGCCGCTGAGGAGCAAAATCTTGCTGCCTCCTTAATCCTACTACCTCAAACTTCACCCGCCACCCTGCAAAATCCTACATCCCGTCATAAAGTGGTTAAGCCCTAAAAGGGCAGGTACACGTATGACACACCTCGGGCTGATCCCAGCCTGCCAGATAGCGTCGTCGTCGTCGACATTGCTTCCAACCTATACCACCACACGGGTAAATCCGTATTTAAACGGATAGGTACCGTGGCCACCTTACCATCCGCCTGGGTTAACCCAGACGACTAGTACTCACTCCTGGACTCCTGGCGACATTGCTTGACATATTCTTCATGTTTCTTTTTCTTATTAGTCTTAATGTGTTAAGTCAATATTGGTTAAACTGACAAGGCTAACGCTTTCAAGCACATATTTGCGTTTCCATCCAACACAGAAAATTTTTTTTTTTTCGTACCGACATAAAAAGTTGCCAGATTAATATCGTTTGACTCCAGTACAGTCCTAAGCTCAAATTTGAAGATTAAACTTTGGATTGGAGAAAATGATAATTGCGATCGCATCCCTCGTAAGGCTCAAGAAGGCGTGATAGGCATATGATATTAGCATAGTTTCTAAATTACTGTTGCTCTATAGTTTGGCAATCAAAAGTACAGTTATGTAAGTGGAAAGAACAATATGTAAGTTATTAACAATATTATCCGTCTCTGTGTTCAAACATGTTTAATAACAAACAGCAGCGAAACAAACGTTAAGAAAATCAAGTTCATCGAGTGAAAATGGCATCAGTTGACCATGTACAAATGAAATATATATTGTGTTGCACTGATATGACTTCCCCTACTCTTGTACAAACTACTCTTACAAACGCTCATTCTTCTATCTACTTCGTGTTAATCGAGATAAACATTTCAGAAATTTTCTTGCAGGTGCAAGGGGAATATGGGAATACAGTAGGCTTTAAGCCATAGTAAAAAATTTTAAAGCTGGTCACACCGTTCTCTTTACATGACCAAGAGAGAACAAAATGAATAACGATCTCCCATTTCACAAAAACATAAGTATTGCAAAATTCAGACAAATAACAAAGAATATCTCCGAAATTCTTTGCTCCACAAAAAGAAACGACTAGGAGATAAAGTGTGTCTTTTAACAAGCTTTACATTTTTTGTGAAGTTAAGATTTTGTCTGTCTTACATTTACTAGATATGCAAAAGACACTAAGACTGCTGAGGACGTCTGAGGACATTCCCAGAAAATTCATACATTTCATTTGTCATGAAAGTACCATAAACATTTGAGTTTTTAAACAAGGTCGTTATGGCCATTTTGAGAAAATAAAAAATTTCGAAAAATGTTTCATGTGAACGGTAGTCTGGGATGAGGTGATCTTTTAGAAAATCTTCGTGTCACATTCTTGGAAGATTAGTACTGAAGTATGTTGTTGTTTGTTGTTTTCTAGTGCCTTGCATCTGGCAATGAAGCCATTAGCATTCGTGCTTTCCAATACTTTTGAACTGTAGTTTCTTCTGATCTTAATGCTTCACAGGTCTTCAAGTGGTCTTCATTCATTTCTGCTGGATCGTTACACAGGACACATATTGGTGAGGCTGAGATACCCATTCTGTAGAGAAGTACTGAAGTATCAAGTTTAGAATTAATCAATATTTTAGCTATGCTACACACACGCGCGCGCGCTTAGTGAGAGATATTTCTAAAAATACTTTTTTCAGGTTCAAGGAATCTCAAAACGTATATTTGCGGTGAAATCTTGATATCGAACTTCTGGATGGATTACACTTCCTCTAATTACTATAAGTTAGTAGTAGAGAAAGTAAAAGTACGCTATTCTACATTCACATGATTTTCTCCGCCCACTACCGTCTATTTTATATAGCTTTTGCAAACTGTTCTTACGAAATTTTCCCCTGTTAGGTACATAAGGAGTAAATAAAAATATAAAAGGGTACAGATACAGAGGGGGACACCTCGCTCACTTCGACCTACACAGATCAATTGTGGCTACCACCCCCTAGGAGGCAAGGATGAAATGAGGGAACCAAAGGTGCCACACGGGGTCACAGCCAGACAGGCCGCAGAGACGCGCGGAAGTCCTTAACAAGTGTTGAGATCTCTTCACCCCGGCGCCAGGCCCCGCCAAGCAGTCACCACACCACGAGTCCGGTATCGCACTCAGCGTACCTCCCCCCCCCCCCCCTCCCCCACATAGAGGACAAGGCCTGCCAAACGCCACCTAGCCGAGAACAGCAGTTGCCATGTGCAGTCAACCACGGCATCTGCCCGGCACTGTCAACACTACACACCTGAACATGATAAGGAAATGGAATGAAGGAAAATGAAAGAAAGCAAACCGTGGTATGAAAGAATGCACTCCAGATTCGCCTAAGTGACATGGGGAAACCATGGAAAAACCCATGTCAGAGTGCGCGGCCCACGGGGATTGAACCCGCGACCTTCCGAATGTGGGCCACAGACGTTACCGCCTAAGCCATCCCGCTCGGTAAATAAAAATATAAAGTATAATAGTAATAATAATAGCATAATAACAACTGGTAGTGGTTTTGTCACTTTTGCATATTTAATTTCTCATGGAAATTACCCTTTTTCCTGCTTTAGTTGTTTGCTAGCTATAAGCCATTGAAAATCATGTGTCAGTATTTTATATGAGATTTAACATCAGTTGCATAAAGCACATTTCGACAATGCTATGGTAGGTAGGCTGAAATTGAAGACTTGCATATTAACGGAATATAAAGCTAATCGAACGTGACAGTTTTGGATTCACTGGTCAGTACACTTCACCTTGCTAGATGAATTGCCATTATCTTATTATTTATAATGCGTGTTTTGTATCTCACATTTTAAACCGTACTCATTCTTTAAGCGCAACATCGTGTGACTCCTATACGGGAAGTAAAAACTCGCACCTTGTTTTCCTTGCCTTTCGATTACACAAGTGACCTTGAACACTTTAGTAGATGTCATAGAAAATGGCTTTAGCAAACTGCATAATTTAAACAGTCCTTCACAGAAATCTTGAAAAACGTCTTTTCTTGGCCAAACTTTTCCGCAGACGAAGGATGCTTCACTCCAATACAATAGTCTGTCAGGCCATTGCTGCTCATAGTACAAGTTTATCACATAACAAACGAAGGTTAGTTACTTGCTTCCTGGATAATATTTCTTTTACAGAGATTTGTCCTACCTATTCAGGAATCAACGGACTAATGTTTTATTTCCGACCTTTGAGTGTACTTTCTCAAGGACTGGAATGACCATTGTAGAATACTGAACATGTTAAAAGAAATACACTTAAGTAGGTTCTGACAGGTTCACTTGAGTTCATGTAGGAGAAGCCCGGGCCAAGTGATTAACTCGATTAGACAGGAAATAAAATATTTCTGAAAGATTATTCACTGGGGCTTCTATCCTCTAACAAGGCAGTAAAACAAATGTCTTACTGGGACAGCATGCCAGAGAAAGACGATAATAAGAACGCTGGGTTTTATTAATGCATTAACGATGGGTAGCATTAAGGTTATGTAACGCTCACAGGTTAAAGACAGGATTCTCGTGTGAGAGAAAAGTAATCGATAATAGTAATAACTAATATGTAACAGGCTTAAATAATAGATTCTACAACCAAATCTCCTCTTATTTAAATGAGCAGCTTTCAATAATCGTTGCTCTGCAACAGGTGAGCATATAAAAACCTTACAAGTGATACGAAACCCGTCAGAGACCATAAAATATCCATAAAGTATTATTTTGTAGAAAATACGGATTAAAGTTGTGGATAAAGTCTGCATTAAAGCAGTCATAAAACAAAAACAAGAGAATATCTATCGTATTTACTCCATTTCTGTAAAATGAAACAAAATCGAAACGAATCGATTATACAGTTCGAGAGATTTGCGATACATGCACGCGAATTTCTAGTCTCCATTAAACGGGGCAGAAGTGGCAAATAAATTCACAATTGCTTACACCTTACAGGATGGGCTACAGAATGCCTGACTGCCATGTGAAGCACTTTCGAGTCCCCTATCAGTTACATTTAATGGCAAAATGTTAAATCGTAAGCTATCTGCTATAAATAGATGAACGTCGGGTAAATCTGGATCCTGGGGTCATTTGAGTATCATTTTACCAGTTTCATTCATCGTCCCCTATGAATTAACTGCTTTTTAAAATGAAATTTTAAAAGGAAGTTACAAGTCCTGCTACCATGGTGATTTTATTTATTTCAAAATTATAAACTAATGAAGCCCCTAAATACTTTCGGTTTCATGCTGCAAATGTTTTCTCTGCTACTTACTTTCTCTCCTACTATAGTAAGGAGAAAGTATTGCATTTCATCTAAAAATTCCACATTTCATTACACATATGCGTTTTAAAATCTGAATAAAAATATAATGTTTAGAAGAATATTCTGAGTGTATGTGTAGGTATACATGTGCGTAAATAATATAAGTCAAACGAAAAATCGGTTAAATGCCAAACTTGGTATTTAAATTTATCACCTTCCAAGGATATTTTCAACAAAAAAAAATATATATACATATATATATATATATATATATATATATATATATATATCCCGCTAACCAAATGGTCCTTCAAATGAAAAAGTTGTCATTTTTTATTTTCTCAAAAAAATAGCTCTAACTTATAATAATATGAAATGTAAACATTCGCATGTAACATAAATTGTATTATAAACAGAATAGATATATTGAATTTCCTGGAAATAGTCTGTTAAATTCTGTTCATTCTGAATTATCTTTGCAAAATTATTAATAAACCTTAAGAGATAGATAAAATTATATTGCATTCTTTTATTTTTATTTTATCTTTGCTATTTTGTCTTTTTTTGGTGTTAATTATTTCCAAGACATTTTTTCTATGATTGTAATGTTCCAAATATCTTATACTTTTACAGCAATAAATCACCAGTTCTTTTACTTTTACTTTCGCATAAAGGGAACCGAGTTTCAATGTCGTCACATAGCGACCCGTTTATGAAAAAATTTACTGCTTTAACCTACTGTATTCTTCTTATACCTTAAACGAAATCTGTAAGTGTGTAATGAATGTTTATATCCTAACAAATAGAATAATCTTTTGTTAGAATGGTTTATAGAAGAATGAGTAGAGAAGGTAATGTGAATGCAAAACACTACAATTTGTTTATGAACAATACACGAAAGTATAAATCATTTTCACAAAGAAAAAATTTAGATAGCATTTTTCGTTTTGCATACCTAGCCGAATTCTCAGAGCCTTTAAACCCAACACTCAGGAAACAAAACAAACAATACATTCGGGTGTTTATAATATGCTATAAACATAATCTGATGTGTGCACTTACACAGCTTTCTCTACTCATTCTTGTACAAAGTATTCTTAAAGCGTTCATTCTTCTACTTCAAGTTAATCGAGATAGACGTTTGAGTTAGAAATGGTCTTATTACATATTTCCTTATAGGCACAACGTAAGTAGGAATATACAGTAGGTTAAGAGCTGGTCCCTGTGTGGTGACTTTCAAATCCTATTCTCTTTGCATATCCAGGACACGAAAATACGAATAACGACTTCCAATTTGAGAAAAGTATTGAAAAGTTCAAACATAACCAAGAATATCTCGGAAATGGTTCACCTAACAACAATAACAAAATGCATTTGACATAAACTGCGTGATCTACATTTCTTGTGCTATCTCTTACGGTTTGCCAGTTCTGCAAAAGTCATCCAGGATGAACTGCACTTTTGAGAATATTTACAGAAAATTCAGAATATACATTTATTTTGGGCATGAAAATATCTTAAACACACGGTAGCTATTTTAATCAAAATCGTTAGTCATTTTTGAGAAAATCAATACTTTCGAAAATCCTCATATGGCCTCCTTGGAATATACTTAAGTTAAATCCAATTTTGGTATGTATTCGACCTTTTATGCTGTTCATACACACACACACACACACACACACACACACACACACACACACACACACACACACACACACACACACACACACACACACAAACACAGCCTTTTTGTTCTAAAACTGCTGTTTTGTATTTAGGGAGTTTCAAAACATGCATTTCCCGTGAAATCTCGTTATCAAATTTTTGTGTGGAATACAATACTTCCCCTATTTACTACCTACCTGGTAGAGAAACTAAAAGCAATCTATCTAAATCTTCAGCATAAGTTAGAATTTAGATTTCAATCAGAAACATTGAATGTCTACATAGTATAGAACTCAAATGCATCATAATTTGTTAAGAAGCTTATATTTTCTTGCTGGTAAATGTTGTCAGTTTTTAAACGTAAACAAATATTTATTTACTGCCTAGTTATGAAAGTTAGGAAATACACTACAGCTATTTTTTTCTAAGAGGAAATAATGATGTGTAATAGCACATAAGTAATCTGAGTTGTGGTTTACAAATTGATCCCTTCTTCTGTTTTTTTTTTTTTTTTTTTTTTTTTTTTTTTTTTTTTTTTTTTTTTTATTATTTTATTATTTTGCCCGTCCTTGAACGTTCCTCTGCGTGGAGTGGTTGTTCAACAACTATAGGTATTTGTAAACTTATTGATTATACATACCTTGAACCTAAGTTGACCAATAGGAGGCTTGGCATAAGGAATGCCCAGGAATCCAAGGAAGTTTTCACCGTTGCGAATGGAGGTAAGGACTCTTCCCCTCAGGAGACCCTGCTGGACTCGCACTACCGGACAGTCTTCACACTCCAGTTTGCTCTGCAAGGTGTAAGCCGTCAGGAGCAACAGAGATACCAGGCCCATGCTTCCGCCAGTGTTCGCAAGAACACTGAAAATACCAACTCAAGAACGAGTAAATCTGCCAAAACCTGTTCAACCTTGGTCAGAGCTGCCAGCCAGTCAAGTGCCGCTATTTTCTATCGTTTGTCACAGTTGGCATTGTTATTAATGGTCCATTTCAAGATCATCTCACCCGGTTTCCTTTTCTGATACACACAGGCTCCTTAGTGACATACATATCTGTCAAGTTCAATGAACCTCAAAAGTTTGGACCGGAAGTAGAACGTCCTCTTAATAAACAGTGGATTAGAGAGAACTGGATAAAGACATAAAATAACATAGGTTTAATGGACTATCGAAAGCTTTCTACTTCCGGAAAATACAACTTCACCGGCCATAACTTGTTGCTGCTACGTCCTGCAAAACATGAGATTAAAATGCATATTTCGAGTTTGTTTTTAGAAGGAAAGAACCAAAATGAACACTCAGAACTACAACATTTATTCCGAATTTGTAACGATTTTTTATTGCGCCTTAAATAGCGGTAAAGGAAATGTTGGTTTCTGTGGAGAAAGTAAATAACTTATCTTGAAAAGACGAATATCAGATATACTTGGAACCCTGGGTCATTTCAACATAATTGCACCATATCCAACGTCCTCTATTGTCTTACTGGTTAAATGACATTAAATTGACAAAATATAAGTAGAGATAAAATGGCATTTAAACCACCAAACGATGAGACTCATTAGCATATGAAGGTAAATTGCCCTGTGTGTGTGTGTGTGTGTGTGTGTGTGTGTGTGTGTGTGTGTGTGTGTGTGTGCGCGTGCGTGAGTGCGTGCGTGTGCGTGTGTGTGTGTGTTAGTCTGTGGACAGCATAACTCAAAAATGAAAAGTTGTTTAAAAACCAAGGTTGGTATTTAAGTTTAATGTCTTTCATGGATGCGACACGAAGTTTTTGAAGAAAATAACCCCACTCTAAACTACCCTTTACATGGAAAATTTTTCGAAAACTTTTATTTTCTTGAAAATGACTAACGATTGTGGTTAAAATGCCACATGTTTGAGATATTTTATGGCAAATGAAATGTATATCTCGAATTTTCTGGCTATAGCCCCTGTAGTCGTATTTATTCTGGATGACTTTTGTATCTCTGATAAGCCGTTAGATATAAACCAAATCTTACTATAAAGAAATGTAGATCTTGCTAAAGCACACAATTTATGTCCAAATAAATTTTTTGTAGAGTGAACCATTTCGCAGACATTCCTTGTTATTTGTGTCAGTTTTGGAAAACTCGTGAAATGAAACATCGTTGTTCATTTTTTATATGTTAAGCGTGCAAAGAGAACGAGATCTCAAAGCTTTAAAAGATTTTACTATCGCACAAAGCCTATTGTATTCTAATATTCCCCTTGCACCTACAAGGAAACGAGCAATAAGATAATTTCTGTAAATGTTTATCTCAACTAACAGGAAGAAGATACAGGAATAAGTGTTCGTAAGAATGGTTAGTACAAGAGTAGAGAAGGTCATATGAGTGTAGTACATCAGATTTTTTCATAGACGTTTGTATGTTATCCGTTTTACCATACAATGTAACGTTTACATGCCTTTATCTACTCGCTTTTCTTTTATGTAATACATTCACATTTCGTTCTCTATTCGCCCTTCAACGTGCAATTTATACAATTTTCTATGACTGAAATAGACATGCCACGCATTACATTCCCACGGTTTTCTCTACTCACTTTTCTTTTACGAAACACGGTCATATATCCTTCCCTACTCGCCCTTCGTACAATTTTCTATGACTGAAATAATAATGCCACACATTACACTCACAGTTTTCACTACTCACTTTTCTTTTACGAAACACGATCACATTTCCTTCGCTATTCGCCCCTCAACGTACAATTCATACAATATTCTATGGTTGAAATAGAAATGCAGCACATATTCCCACGATTTTCTCTACACATCTTTCTTTTATGAAACACAATCACACTTCTTTCTCCATTCCCCCTTGTGCAAACAATACATACAATTTTCCATGTGTTTGAAATATAAATGCAACGCACGTATGTATTTGGGATTGTTCAACAGTGCTTTCGCATAGTGTTACCCAGTGTTTTATTTAGTTTATTTTGAGTTCTTTATAGTGTCCAACGTAAGTTTAAAAGTTGTAGGAATAAAATCGTCAAACCACGAGCAACGCCGGATATTTCAGCTAGTTACATATAGTTCTTGTTTATTTTCCCAAAGTGACTATATTATTATATATGGCTAAATTATTATATTTAAGATTGTTGCATGGCAAATAATTTCTATATCTTGAATTTTCTACGAATAGCTCGTTAGGTTTTGATTCTGAATGAATGTTGCATAACTTGTAAACCACAGGTAAGAAATATTCAAAATCGTACTGCAAAATAATGCAAATTTTGTAAAAACATGCCATTTATATCAAATAATGTTTGTCACATTAACCATTTCCAAGATATTCTTTATTATTGGTTTGAGTTTTCAGATACTTCAAGCCCTTTTAAACTACAAAGTTGCCATTTGTTTTTTGGAGGTATGACATATGCAAACAGGTATGATATTTAGTAAGCTTTTCTCTTCCTTCCATGACATGCAAGTTATACACACCCTATTTCCCCTTTCGTTTCTAGGATATGTAAAGTGCACACACCACAAGGTAATATTTAAGCAAGTGTGGACAACATACTCAAACATCAAAACCGCAAAATTGTATTTCCCTCTATAGCGCGAACGGGTGATGGTTCTGTATGCAGTTCCGGTCTTAGGCTTATGAACAGTTTGACTCAAAGCAGTCGTGAGTGCGTTGGTCTCGTCGACTGGTGAAATGCGGTAGGAAAGTACTGTGGTAAACGTGCTGTTGTGTGTCTAAGTATTCCATAATCATGGAAACGATGTAGTAAAAATTAATCGAAAAATAGTAAATGGTGCTTGAAAGAGGAAATGTGTATTTTACATTTATGTGAAAGACCATTCAAGATAGACAGGTATGGTTTCAACATATTTTAATCATTATTATTATCAGTATTATTTACTAGAATGTAACCTCAAACTTAATCTAAAGATGAACTTATAGTTGCATGTTTTATCTTGCTGCACACATTATTAGTATTATAACCTACATTTATATCTGGAGTTTCATCACAATACTAAAAAAATCTTTCACTTTCAAAGGTATAAATTACATACACACATGGACATAAGTATTCATACAGTTGAAAATATTAACTAAATTATTTTATTTTGAATATTTCCCTCACAAAACTTAGAACAAAGTTTACAATATGAAATTCACACATCTTATTTAAGTACACATTTACTTTGTTCTACATTAATGTATAAAATCTTTATTCTCATAGTTTGAATTTTAAGGAGGACATATTCATACAAGTATATGTATATGTACAATACACAAAGAGAAAATTAAAAAATCTGTTGAGCTGCACTTACATGACTTTCTCTTCTCTCGTACTAACCATTCTTACAAACTCTTATTCCTATACCTTCTTTGTGTTAGTTGAGATAAACATTTGTACAAATTATCTTATTGCCTATTTCCTTGAGGGTGCAAGGGGAATATTAGAACACAGTAGGCTTTGTGCGATAGCGCCATTTTCATCAACTGCCTTTGAATTTAGTTTTTGTAGGTGGTCCACTTTCTCTTCATTTATTAGCATGAAATTAGCATCTTTAAAATGTTTAATAACACTGCACTGTTGAACGACTTCTTCCTATATTTCAGAATACGATTTTTTCTGTTTGTGTAATGAAACAATCATCTCCCTTAGGTCTAAAAATGTTTCTTTTGCGACCCATTTTGACTTTCTGCGGTTCAATAGTCACCCATACAACACGACTGGCATGTACGCTAATAGAATGTCTGGAGTCCATATGTGTCACAAATGTTTGCGTTTTTTAAGTGTAGAAATGTTCAAAATAAAACGTTTTCCTTTTTATTGGAAGCTGTGCAATACGTAATATGTGTACGTAGGAACATAGACAATAACCGACGTAGACTGCAAATGTCGAGCTTTCCCAAGAACGTAGACGACGCATAAGATGTATTGAATAACTTAAACCAATCAACAAATAGGAATAAGCCATTTTTATCATTAATGACCTACAGTATAAAATTGCTTTTTGTGCAACAAATATGAATGTTATTTGGTGTTGAAACCTTGTTTATGGACGGCAATTCACGTTTTGTACCATTTCAAACAACTATATACCGTACATGGAGTGCAAAATGGACATTACATACAGCCTGTGTGTTTGTCACTTGGGAAAAGCTTAAACACTTATTTTAAAGTATTGCAATCGATTACTGACAAACTTTAAATGCCTTAGCCTAAACCTGCAACTGAATCCAGCTTTTATAATGGTCGATTTTGAATGTGCCAACCGTGCTGCAATAAACGTTACGTGGGGTGCGGCCAATGTCTACCACAGGTTGTTCAGACATTGGCGGATGGTTAAGCCTTTTTTGTATTTGGTCTAACCTTTTTATATCCATGTGAAGTTGAGGACTGTCTTGTTTCAAATTTAATTGCCATCAAGCCACAAAATGAGAAGCTTGATAATCTGTGTGTGATAGGATGTCAGCCGGAGCGCACATGCGCCAGATAGCACGTGTGCGCCGCTAGAGCACGCGGAGAACGGAGCTGTAGCTAAGCAGGGGGCCCGGCTTTTAGAAAGGAGTGTACACTGTATCTGCAAAGTATGTACTGTCTGTTCACCACCTCATGGTCTAAGGGGAATGAGGGGCAGGGGAAAGACATTCCTCGCAGTGTAACCTTAGTATTGTTAACATCCGCGTAATCGTTCTGCTAGTCATGTTGCCAGCTTATATCCAATATTATTCGCTGCTAATTTCTTTAATTTAAGCTGTAAAATCGTACTTGTCACTAGTTTTATGTAGGAAGTGATGTAGAAACAGGTAACCCTGGGCCTGTGAGTGCTGTGAAATTTCCTATGATATTGAGGTTGCAGAACAAATGGGTTCAGTGTGACAGTTCTATGTGTAAAACAGATCCTGTAGAAGCAAGTGTGGGGGAGGAAGAGGGGGTGCCACACAGACCAAATACACAAAATAAGCACTCCCGATCTATAGTTCGTTCTGGTGTAACGAGAAGTGTTCTGGGTTAGTATTGCAGAGGCCCAGTTTTCAAATCTGGGAATAAAGTTTTTCTCTTGTTTTTTTTTTTTTTTTTTTTTTTTTTTCAACTTCCGAGTAATAAGCTACCTGTGCGCTGTTTGCACTGTTTGTTCGTTTAACTATACATAATTTGAAATATCAATGTAATACTGTACTATTACACGAAAGCCATATGAATTTTGTATTGAATACATGGTTCTGTTACTACTACTACTGCTGCTGCTCCTGCTACTGCTACTATTACTATTACTATCACCACCACTATCACCACCACTACCACCACTAATAACAATAATAGTAGTAATGATATAAGGAATAGGAATAGTGATGGTGATGATACTAAGAACGATAACGAGAAGGGGAAGGGAAAGGTTAACGGGAACGGGAATGATAACGGGAACGAACGATAGCGATAGCAAGAGCGACAGCCAGAATGATAGCGATAGCGAGAGAGCGAGAGTGATAACGAGAACGATAACGATAGCGATGGCGAGGGCAATAACGAGAACGAGGGCGGTTTCTTGGGCTTCTAGCCAGGTGTAGTGATGCATAGCTATCGACGTTTCGGGAGTGTACAGCTCTCCCATCTTCTGGCTAGAAGCCCGAGAACATGTTGAGTATGTTCGTCGCCAGGAAAGCTTCAAATCATATTTTATAATAACGAGAACGCGAACGGCAACAGTAACAAGAACGGTAACGCTAATGGGTACGGTAACGAGGACGGTAACGTGAACGGTAAAGAGAGAGGTAACGAGAATGGTAACTGTAACAATGGCTATGGCAATGGTGAGGGCGAGGGCGATGTCGAAAGCGAGAACGGTAACGGCAACGGTAACCAGAACGGCAATGATGACAGTAACGAGAACAGTAACGACAGTGGCAACAAGAGCGGTAACGGTAACGAGAACGGTAGCAACCACAATGAGAGCGGTGGCGGCAGCGAGAACGGTAATGATAAGGATAACCTTAACGTTAACGCAAACGCGAACGTTAACGCGAACGACAATGAGAACGGTAGCGGTGGCGAGGGCGATAACGATGGTGAGGGTGAAGTCAAGGACGAGGACGTTGACGATGACGAGATCGGTAACGACAACGTGAACGGGGACAGGGACGGGGACGATGAAAAGAACCGTGGTGGTAATGGTGGCGGTAACGGTGACGAGAACGGTAACGAGAAAGGTGACAAGAACGGTAATGGTAACGGTGACGAGACGGTTACGAGACCGGTGACGATAAAGGTGACGGGAACGGTGACGAAAGCTGTGACGGTAACGATGTTGGTATTAGTGACGGTAACGGTGATAAGAACGGTGACTAAAACAGTCACGATAAAGGGGATGGTAGCAGGGACGGTAACGGTGACGGTAACGGTTACAAGACCGGTGACAGTAACGGTGACGAGAGCTGTAACGAGTATGGTGATGATAACAGTGACATGCAAAGTGACGACAACGGCGATGAGAACGCCGACGACAACGGTGACGATAACGGTGACGTTATTGGTGACGGTAACTGTTTCGAGAATACTGACGGTAACGGTGACCAGTACGATGAAGAGAATGGTGACAGAATGGTGACAAGAACGGTGTGGACAATGGTGACGAGAACGGTGAGGGCAACGGTGACGTCCACGGTGAGGAGAACGGTGGCGAGAACGGTAACGGTGACGTCCACGGTGACGAGAACTGTGACGAGAATTGTGACGAGAACGGTGTGGACAACGGTGTCGAGAACGGTGAGGGCAACGGTGACAGAAACGGTGACAAGAACGTTGATGGCAACGGTGATTGTAACATTGACGCTAACGGTGACACTGACGGTGACGACATCGTTCACGAGAACGATTACGGTGAGGGTGACGTTACCGGTGATGGTGACGGTAACGTACACGAGAACGCTGACCAGAACGGTGACGGTAAAGGTGACATTGACGGTGATGGTAACATTGACGGTAACGGTTTCGAGAACGTCGACAATAACGGTGACGAGAATGGAAAGGACAACTGTGACGGTAACGGTGGCCGTAACGGGGACATTAACAGTGACGAGAACGTGGATAACTGCGACCGGAACGGTAACGGTAACGGGGCCGTGGGCTGGGACTATGGAGGTAACGGTGACGTAAATGCTAACGGTGACTGTACCGGTGACGGTAATGCTGACGGTAACGGTGACAGGAACGGTGACGAGAACGGGGACCGTAACAATATCGGTGACGCTAAGGCCCACGAAAATGCTGTCGGTATAGGTAACAGTAACGGTAAAGAGGACACCTGACGAGAACGTTGACGTAAACGGTGACGGTATCGGTAATGGTTAAAGATAACGGCGAAGGTTAGGCCAACGAAAGCGGTGACGTTAACGGTTACAACTGAGTAGAACGGTAACGGTAACCATTTAGTTGACGGTAACGTTGACGATAACGGTGACCGTGAGGTAGACTAAAACGGAGACGGTTGAGGTAACGGTGAGGGTAAGATTGACGAGACCTCCGACGGTAACGGTGACGAAACGGTAATGGTTATGGTAATGGTTAGGGAAACAGTGACGAAAACGGTGACGAGAACGGTGACGAGAACGGTGACAAGAACAGCGAAGAGATCGGTGACAAATGTTGTGACCTTAAGTGTGACGGAAACGGTAACTTTGAAGCTAACGGTAACGCTGACAAGAGCGGTGACGGTGACGAGAACGTTGACTGTGAGGTTGGCGAGAACGTGTCGGTAACAGTGACGGCAACGGTGAAGTAAACGGTGACGGTATCGGTAACTAGAGTGGTGACGCGAACCATGATAGTAATGATGACGGTAGCGGTGACGAATTCGGTGGCGTGAAATGTGACGTTGATGGGAATGGTGACGGTGACAACGTTACTAGAACGTTGACTGTGACGGTGTCGAGAACGGGGACGGTAACGATGACCGTGACGGTAACCAGGACGATAACGTTGACGAGAACGGTGTCCAGAACGCTGAGGTTAACGGTGACGGTAACGAGAATGGAGCATGTGTAGTTGACGGTAATTGTGACCAACGGGGACGGTCACGGTGACAAGAACGGTTACGGTGAAGGAAACGGTGAAGAGAACGGAGACGATAACGGTGACAGTGACGAGAACGCTTAACTGAACGCTGTGGGAAACGGGGACGGTAACCTGACGAGAGCGGTGACGAGAAAGGTGACGAAAACGGTGGCGAGTATGGTGACGGGAAAGGTGACTACTGGGGACGGTAACGGTGAAGAGCACGGTAACGGTGGCTACTACGCTGACGAGAACGGTAACGACTACGGTGCCAATAACGGTAATTAGAACGGTGACGAGAACGATGACAGTAACGGTGACATAAAGAATGCAGCAGCGGTGACAGTAACGGTAACGAGAACCGTTACGGGAATTGTGATGGGAACGGTCACAGTTACGGTGACTTTAATCGTGACGGTAACGGTGACTGAAAGAGTGACGAGAATGGTTCGGAGATGGTAATGATGCCGGAAATCGTACCGGTGACGGCAACGGTGACGAGAACTTTAAGAAAACGGTGACAAGAACGATATCACGAACTGTTACGAGGACGGTGAGGAGAACCGATACGTAATCGGGGACGATAACGGTGAAAAGTACAGTGACGGTAACTGTGACGAGATGTGTGACGTGAACGTGGATGAGAACGGTGTCGTGAAAGGTGACGAGAATACCGGGTGTAACGGTGACGAGAATGTTGACCGTAACAGTGACTAACGGTGACGGTACGATAATAGTGACAAGAGTGTTGAAAAGAACGGTGACGAGAGCTGTGAAGTTAATGGTGATGCTGACGGTAACGGTGACGGTAATGTTGACGAGAACGGTGACAGAAACTGTGACGGAAACGGTGACTGTGACGGTAATGGTAACGGTGACGATCACGGTGTTGAGAACCATGATGACTGTGACGAAAACGTTGACCGTAACGATAACGGGCCCGCTGACGGGGTGATGACGGTACCGTTGACGTTGACACCAATGGGTGCGAGAACGTGATGGTGACCGAGACGTGAACGATGACGAGAAAGCTGACGGTTCCGGTGACGGTAACTTTGACGGTAAACGTGAAGAGATGGTTGACGAGAACTGTGACGAGATGTATAACGATGACGGGAACGGTACCGGTGACGGCGACAGAAATTGTGATGGAAATGGTGACTGACGGTAATGGTCACGGTGTCGAGAACGTTGGCAACTGTGACGAAAACGGTGACAGTAACGGTCACTGGGCCGGTGCCGATGTGATGACGCTAACGGTGACGCTAACGGTGACGGTGATATTGACAACGGGTGCGTGTACGCTGACGGTAAGGGTGACGAGAACGGTGACGGTAACTAACGGTGCGGTGACGGGAGGGTGATAGAAACGGTCATGGTTTCGGTGACAGTAATGTTGAAAGTAACCAGGACGTGAACGGTGACGCGATCTGCGACGAAAACGCTTACGTAACGGTGACGAGAATGGTGACTATTACGGCAAGAATGGTGACTGTAACGGTGACGGGAACGCTGACAGTTACTGTGAGGCGAATGGTGACGGAAACATAGAAGTTAATGGTAACGTTGACGGTATCGGTGACGGTAATGGTGACGATAACAGTGATGATAAGGACGACGAAAACGGTGGCGGTAATGGAGACCAGAATTGTGACGGTAATGATGACGTTAACGGTAACGGTGTCGGAAACTGTGAGGGTAATGGTGACGGTATGGCAACGGAAAGGGTGACGAGAACTTTGACGGTAACCCCGACGGTAACGGTAACGGGAATTGTGAAGTGAAAGGTGACGAGAACTGTAAAGAGAATAGGGACGAGTTTTGTGACCGTAACTGTGATGGTAACGGGGACGATAACCGTAACGATAATGGTGACTGTGACGAGAACGTTGACCGTGAAGTTGGCCAAACAGTGACGGCACGGTGATGGTAACCGTGACGTCTACATTGACGAACACGGTGACGGGAACGCTGACAGTTACGGTGAAGAGACGGTGACTAGACCGTTAACGAGAACGTTGACTTTGACGGTGACTTGACGAGAACTGTAAGGGTAACGTTGACGTAAACGCAGCCGGTATCGGTTCCGGTAACGGTGAGGATAACGGTGACGGTAAGGACACCTAAAAAGTTGACTTTAACGGCAACGGTGACCAGAACTGTGACGGTAACGGTGTCGGTAACGGTGCCGTTAATGGTTACGGTAATGGCAATGGAAACAGTGACGAAAACTGATGGTAACCGCGACGGTAACGAAAACGGTGACGAGGAAGTTGACGAGAAGCGTGAAGAGAACGGTGACGAGTTTTTTACCGTAACGGTGACAGTAACTGTGACAATTACGGTAACGGTGACGGAAACGGTGATGGTAACAGTGACCACTGCGGTGACGAGAACGTTGACAATGACGGTACCCTGAGAACTGTGACGGTAACGGTAACGCTGACGTAAACGTAGACGGTATCGGTGACGGTAACGGTGCCGATAACGGTGACGGTAAGGACGCTTAAAACGTTGACGGTCACGGTAACGGTGACGACCAGAACTGTTACGACAACGGTGATATTAACGGTAGCGGTGTCGGTAACTATGCCGGTAATAGTGACGGCAATGGCAACGGAAACAGTAACACGAACGTTGACGTTAGCCGTGATGGTAACGGTCAAGAGCACGGTAACGAGAACGGTGACGAGTTTTGTGACCGTAACGGTGACGGTAACGGTAATTGAGACATATACGGTGACGGTGACAAGAACGTTGACTGTGAGGTTGAGGAGAACGGTGACGGTAACGGTGAAGGTAACGATGACCAGAAC
Source organism: Tenodera sinensis (assembly GCA_030765045.1). Classification (NCBI taxonomy): domain Eukaryota; kingdom Metazoa; phylum Arthropoda; class Insecta; order Mantodea; family Mantidae; genus Tenodera; species Tenodera sinensis. Next base: position 171,121,929 of record CM060963.1, on the reverse strand, counting down.
TGTGACATAAACGCATACGAGAACGGTGGTGTAACGGTGACGAGAATGGTGACCGTAACCGTGACTAACGGTAACGGCGACAAGAGTGCTGACGAGCGCGGCAACGTTAACGGTGACGGTGAAGGTAAGGGTGACAGTAATGTTGATAAGAACTGTGACAAGAACGGTGACGGTGACAAACTGTGACGGTAATGGTGACTGCGACGGCAACGGTCATGGAGTTGAGAACGTTGACAACTGTGACAGGAACGTTGACTGTAACGATAACGGTGTCGGTAACTGTGGCGGTAATGGTAACGGAAACGGTGACGATATCGGTGGCGGTAACCGTGACGGTGACCGTAACGGTAGTGAGAACGGTGACGAGAAGTTGACGAGAACGGTTAAGAGAACGCTGATGAGCTTTGTGTCCGTAACGATGACGGTAACGGTAATTGTGACGACAACGGTAACTGTGACGAGAACGATGACGAGAACTTTGACTATTTGGTTGGCGAGAACGGTAACGGTGAAGGTAACGGTGACGGTAATTATAACGGTAACGGTGGCGAGATCTGAGACGGTAACGGTGACGTAAACAGTGACGAGAAGAGTGACGAGAACACTGGCTATAACGGGTGACACCTACCGTGACGGTAACGGTGGCGGTAAGGGTGACGAGACCTTTGACTGTAATGAAAACGGCGACGTTAACGGTAACTGTGTCGGTTACTGTGCCGGTAATGGTGACTGTAATGGTAATGGGAACAGTGACGAGAACGGTGACGATAAACGTGACGGTGACGGTAACGCCAACGAGAACGGTGACGAGACAGGTGACGATATCGGTGAAGAGAACGGTCATGAGTTTACTGACGGTAACGGTGACGGTAACTGTGCCGATAACGCTAACGGAGACGAGAATGTTGACGGTGACCAGAACGCTTACGAGAACGTTAGTTGTGAGGTTGGCGAGAACGTTGACTGTGACGGTGACGAGAACGGTGACAAGAACGGTGATGGTAACGTTGACGGTCACAGTGACGGTAACGTTGACAGTAACAGTGATGGTAACGGTGACGAGATCAGTGATGGTAACGGTGACGTAAACGGTGACAAGAACGGTGATGATAACGGTGACGAGAAAGGTGACTGTAACGGTGACCGTATCTGTAACAGTGACTGTAACGGTGACGAAAACGTAGACGAGGTCGTTGATGGTGACGCGAAGTGTGACGAGAACGTTGACGACAACGGTGACCAGAACGGTAACGATGGCTATCGCGATAACGAGGGTGACGGTGAGGACTAGGGTGATAACGGTTACGGTAATGGTAACGAGAACGGTAATGAGAACTTAAACGAGAAGGGTAACGAGTACGGAAACGACAACGGTAACGAGAATAGTAATGAGAACGGTAACGAGAATGGTAACGGAAACGAGGGCGAGGACGATGGCGATAACAAGGGTGATGGCGATTCCGATGTCAAGGGCGATAACGAGGGCGAGGACGATAGCGATTGCGATGTCGAGGGCGAGGACGATAACGAGAGCGAGGACGATGGCGATGGTGAGGGCTAGAACCAGGGTTGCCAACTCTTAGTATAATTATGGGAGCATACGATAATTTGTATTTTTGTACTCATGCTTGTCAACCCGTACGATAATTATGGGGAATGTACGATAATTTTGACACCTACGAAAATCATTTTCACTAGTTTGCCACACCAGCTATATGAAATTAATTACAAATAGCGACACTACTTTTGCCCTCATGGCCTGTCTCCACCTCTCCAAGGCAACAATTTCATATCCTACTAATCCTACTCTTTATGCTCTTGTTGCCAGTGTGTCCAGAACTGATAATCTCAATGAAGGAGGCACTGTTCAGAGAATTGATGATCAATGGAAAAAGCTCGGCATAAGCGATATTCCGTGTGAAATAAAGAATGTCTGAACCCGGCAGTTTCTGGAGTGCTGTTAAATACATGTCACCTTGGTGGAAATATACTGATTTCAAAGAACTGGCGGAGGTTTCAATATCAGTGATCTCATTGTCCCACAGAAACATTTCTTGTGAAAGAGTTTTTTCCAAACAAGGTTTAATAAAAACCAAAATTAAAAACAGGTGGGCGCTAGATACGGTAAATGGATTTATTCGGTCGTCTCAGCTTATGAAAGAGTGTGATGGGTCCGAAAATCTGCAAGTCACCGAGATGTTAAAGTTTATATCAACAACAAAATAATGTATAGTGCTGTAACAGTTGAGAAAGATGAACTTGCTCATGAATAGTGCCAGAAACATAAGTGCTGAAGTTGTAATACTGATTGAGGTCATCAATTGTACTATAAACGTCAATACTACTACATTTGCATAAGAGTTATGCTGGTACATTAACTTTTGTAGCATTAATAAAGGGCTTAGTGGAATAAGGGGGTATCCCTCAAAATTGTGTTTCTGAGATATTTAGTACTTTATTAGATTTTCCATAACTCAAACAAAAAATTACCAATCACTAAATAATTTTGGTACTAAATTAGGAAGGTTTTGAACTAACTTTCTGCAATTGTAGGACACAGTATGTTCGTTTATAGCATAAAGAATATTTACTTAACTTGAAGACGGCATACAATATTCTACATTAAAAGTGACAATCACAACTTCTAAACATCACACTCAAATGATTTCATCTTCATTGTTCTCTCCCACTTCACACATGCTGTCTGATCTCAAATTTAAATAAAATTCATGGTACACAGGGGGTATGAACTTGAACAATGAGGTTATGTCGCGACGTTTTGCTTCTTTGATTGACCTTCCATTAGGTTACTTTGGTTCGAAGACTGTGTTTGATATTTTCTGTGGTTTTCTTTTTTCTTTTTGAAAACTGATGGTAGTGTAAGGACCTAATTGACTGTATGCTAAACACACGTCTACTTCATGCCCACCTTCGAACCTTAGAATGGATGCTTTCCGGAAGTCCACATTTACGCCAGAACGGAATTTGTTTCTCTTTGTTAATTTACTTGTTAATGGAGCCAGCTAACAAAATCTTCTCTCTTCATTTCCAGTACAGAGAATGACTTCTGCTTCCTTGCATTTCGTAGGTATAAGATTTGCCCACTCCTCAGGTGTACACACATACTGGGTACGTCGTTTTAAGTTTTCAATAGTGACAAAATCTGCATCACTCTCTTCTTCTGTAATGGTGTTTATAACCACACCATTCAGTTTTACAACATTGGATATTGGTAAATGCTTTAGCAGGCACAATTTTGCCTTTTCGTGTAGAACATTCTTTTCTACTATTCCGTGCTAACTTCCTGCTGTTGTATTTCCATTTTTTCTACATCTCTCTTCCTCTTTTTGCTTCTATTTTCCTCATTTTCTCCATTTACAAGCACAACAAACCTTTCATCATCAGCCATCTTGTTTCCAAACCATGAGATGTGAAAGCTGGTCTCCCATTGGCCAATGCGGTATACAGCTGACCTATCAGTACAAAGGTTTCAAACAGGAGTGGGATAGCCCCATATTCCACTCAGAATACCTAAAAGCTCTTCAAAAGACTTTTATCTATCTCTCCAATATGTCAGAGGGGCTATCCTACACTCTTAATAGTTCAATAAACTAACACTAGATGGACTCAGGTTACATAATATGCAACTATAGTTCATGTTTGACCAAAATGAGAGATAGCCCCTTATTCCACTAAGCCCTTCTTGGTTTATGATGTACGATAATAATTGTGAATCCAAAACTATAATTTTGAGTGGCCCGTACGATAATTTTACTTTTAAACATTGGCAACTCTGGCGAGGGCGACAACGAGAACAATAACGGTAACGGTAACGAGAACGAGAACGAGAACGGTCACGGTAATGGTGATGGTGACGATGACGAGGACGCATACGGTGACTGTGACGGTGACGATAACGATTACGCGAACGCTACGCTAACACTAACGCGAACGCGAACACTACGCTAACACTACGCTAACACTAACGCGAACGCTGACGCTGACACTAACGCTAACGATTGGTGGTGTCGGCTTGACTATGAATATTGTTGTTACTGTCATGGTCGCCGTCGCCATGACCATCGCCAGCTCCATCATCATCATGATCATCGTCGCCATTGTCCTCATCTTTATTATTATTGTTATTTTTGTTATTATTATTACCATTAATATAATGTTACAGTTTTTAATATTCTCCAAAAAGCAAGGAAGAGCTAAAGGCAAGCACAAATGGGTTTTCTTTGAACGAAAGACTAAAGCTTGTTGTTTCCTTAATTTGACTGTGAACAAGCAATACAGAGCGTACTTTGATAATGTGGTTTCTAAATATATATGTACTGCACAAGAAGTTAAAGGAAAGTGGGTGGGAATTTGGGGACATCCCAAATATTACATTTACAGATCCTGGAGTTTCTAGTAGATGGATTTAGTTCTTGAAAGGGGACACTTGGATGTTTCTAGCTCATGAATTTCGAATACTGAGTTAGCCTAAAAGTAGGTCTTCTGGGCATTAGATGTGTTAAAGTGAAAAACCAGAGCTCCATACCATGGTAGAGCTGTGGTAAAGTGCCATAGGTTCAAGTACTAGCGGAGGTTTGTTGTTTTTTTCCCCTTTCTTTCTGGATTCTATTTAAAACAGGAAAGCTTGTTTTTCAGATCTTCAATTTTTTAAAACATTCGAAAGGTATGGGATAAATTGTTTAGTTAACTGAAGCTCTTTCATTTTACAGGGATAAAGCAACTAATATTCATTTGCATTTGATTATAACCAAATGTAAGCAAGACATTGCTTTGACTTGTATCCTATGCTTCACTAATGCAAGCTAAGAAAGTTAAAATTGTTGTTATAAACCTATTAGAGTGCTATATAGTGCTAGAGTAGTATGATGTTAAACTACTTCCATTACTACTGTGATCAGTGTAAGTTTTGGTCATAACATTTGTTTGTCATGAGCAAAAAGCAAATATGACCAGTATGTAATTTAATTTTATAGCTATTTAAACACAATTTATTTGTAATAATTGCTAGAAAAAAGAAGCATTCTAGCAGAAATTATTATCCTTAATTGAATTAGTAAACGTATTGTCTGACATAGGTATTTTAATTGCATAAATGCCCTGTGCTGACGGTGCAGAGTTATTTCTTCCTTGATCCTGCCTCATTCAAAAACCGGTCACTCACCTGCTGCTTTGGCAGATAAGACCTTTGCCCTCACACAACCTTTGTTCCCTGCGGCTAGGGATGACCAAAGAGTGATTAAGCGACTCTTTCTTTCAAAACGTGACCCTAGTTTCTGTTATGAGTGATTGTACAAAACATAACTGACAGAAATCATGAATGCAGCAAAGGATTACAATGTTATTAAAGCATGCATATAACCTGGATGTAATTGCTTTTTACAAATCTTTGAGCAGAGTACAGTATCCGAATTTCCCAGTTTTGCAGCATGAATTATGACAATGATGCCAGCAGTTACAGGTGTGAATAGCTTTTTCTTTGATGAAGCTAACATAACCATTAAGGGCTAAACTGTCTGACAAGATGGTGGCTACTATTAGACTTGCCTGTTTTAGTAATATATCACTATATGTAACTAAGTTGGTATATATTGACACATGACATCTCATATATTGACACATTGCCCTGTTATGTGTGTTTTCCCATTCCGCTAGTTCTTGCCAGTATATCCTGTGGGATACAACACAAAAGGGGTATAAGAATCACAAAACATTTTTTTTCCCCTCATTTTTGGTTCCTTGCCTCCTTTTTCGTTGAGTAATAAAAATAAATTTTTGGATTATTATTTTAATTTTGCCAAGTTAAGGGTTAAGTGTAACAATCATACAACTTTCTTTACTCATTATCATTTAAACAGTTGTATATAAAACACAATTGCCAACTATTTTTGAGAAACTGAGCAGAAAGTCAGATCTAAATGACATACCATGACATGAGTTAATCTGGTGTTCGTGACTGCTGATGCTGTCTTCCAGAAACCAAACGCCATTCCTCCTAATCTCTCCACTGTTCAGGATCCAAATTTCCTGAAGTCATGGTCTCTTGTATCCCTTCTATCCATATCATTGCTGGTTGGCCTCTTTTCCTTGTTTCAGGTGGAGTCCATTCCATAATTTTACATGGAAGTCTTTCCTCCTCTTTTTACATATCCATACCATTGTAGTCGTTTTGTTTCACTTATATCTATGATGTCTGGTTCTTCCTCTACTTTCACAATCTAAATTATACCTAAAATATATCTATTAAACCATAGCAATTTCAGTGGCTCTATACAGTAGCGAAACTTGGACAATGACAAACAGAGATAGAAGTAGATTACAGGCAGTGGAAATACGATTTTTAAGAACAGTTTTAGGAGTCGCTAGAAGAGACAGAATAAAGAATGATGATATAAGGAATCAATTATGGATCTTGAATATAGATTAAGAAATAGACAAAAGTGGCTAGAATGCATAGAGAAGAAAATACTGTACTACATAGTCAAAAGAAAATTTAATGTCAGAAGAGCTAGTAAACAATGCATAAATCAATGAGTTAAACATATGGAGCATTGAACAAGCCTCAGGAAAATTTTAATACTTGGTGGAAAAGAAAAAGAAGAAATTTGTTACTATGTTTAATGCTGCAAGCCTGTCATCAATTTTCATAGCCATTTTGTTATTAATTTTCATGCTTATTTTTTTTAAAATGAATTGTAAAAAAGCTTACATTTATAACTCCTGTTAATCATGAGAAATATTCACCAGAAATGGTTTCAGCTAGAAATCTTGTGATAATAATCATTTTGTGAGCTAAAATGAGCTACCTTAAAAGTAGGCAATGGTTATAGGCTAGCCTTGATTTGCATTAATTACACTACCCAGCATTTTGAAACTTTTTTTCTTGCGGCAAGGGATGTAACATGTGATTTTAAGTAATTTTGGGCCACTAAGCACAAATCAGTTATTCATTTCTATGTATCACATCAGATTTTCTTACAATAGGTAGTCCAAAATAAGAGATATATAAATAAAAAGTACTGAACAAATTGAGATAAATTAGGAAGCATCATAGAGAAAATATATTGTGTATTTTGTAAGCAGTCCACGACATTTCTACTCCACTATTTTTTGTAAGAGGGGCCAAATAAGCACAAGTTTCATGTATATAAGTGCCAATACCTAGGGTTAAACCAGAATCTCTCACTTCACATATTGCTGAAACGCACAAATTCTTGATTTCTGTGCTCTAGTAATTAAATGTGATCAAAGAATTCATGAAGAAGGCAATGCATACATGAAACAACTCCAAATGTTATTACAGGAGAAAAACTTTAATCACGTTTAGTGCAAACAGTTCTAGATGTCCCCTTTGAATGACTGCTTGGCTGCCCAGCGTCGGGCTGCTGTATGTTTGCAATCTCTTTTCAAACACCAACAGTACTCGGCCTTTATTAGTACATCCCACCTTCCCTGGTATCTTCTATCTGCCTCCTTGATGTCTTGGTGAAACCTCTTTCCCATCTTTCACTAAGAGGTGCAAGGTTTTCAGCAAAGTGATCGAGATGAGAATGAAGGAAATGCAATTTCAAGCTCATTCTACACCCCAACTCCTTCATGTGATCCAACATAATTTTCACTATTGTTTCATACTGTTTGCTCTTTACATTTCCTAGGAACTTCATCATGACGTCTCTCATTGAAATCCATATAGCAAGTTCCACGACATTCATCATCTGTTCAAAGTTTGGGTCTTTCTAATTTGTGGCCCATCAAAAATGGCTTCCTTAACTTTTGCATCTGATAAATGTGAAAATTTGCTTGCAATATACTTAATGAAAACAGGGGCTGCTTCTGTCCAAGGCCTTAACCAACTTCTTCATGATTCTGAGTTTGATGTGTGGCAGCTGCAAAATAACTTTTCGTGGGCAGCATTTGTAACACATTTTACCTTCAGTGTCAACATTTGTCTCTTGGGCCAGGTAGGTTTAGACCAGTGCTTGTACCTAGCTCTGCTATCCCATTTACATAAATAGTACCTGGGCCACCAAGCTTTGCTCGGCATTTTTCGCCTCTGTTTTTGTGAAAGTCAAAACATTAACTAAATAACAATTTTAGTCGCAATTGTGAAGAGTCATTTCCGAGATACAAATATTTCATAAACACCATCATTTCAGCTGTAAAACGTCTACTGCTGAACGCAGGCCTCCCCCATAGATATCCACCCAGTTTTACGTTTTCGTTGAGCATTTGTTCCATTATGGAGTTCAGTTCTTTGCTGCTGCGATTGACTCCAGGGCGTTAATACATTCGCCAAGGTCCTTTATCTTTCCGTCCAGTTCTTCCATGGCTTCCTTTACTCTGGCCAGTCACTCGTTAGTATTATCCAATAGATCTACCTTCATATTACACATTCCCGTCTTCTTCTTTTCTGTTTCGGAGTTTACATTTTCAGTTTGCCTTCCATTTTTGTTTTCATTTTGTCCATCTTTGTTCCTATATTTTCTATTCCATAGTTGACATATTTCCAATTCGGTTTTCATATTTGTTTCCTCTGCCACATTCCAAAATTCATTTCATTTCCCATTATGTCCATCTTGGCTAACATTTATTTCATCAACTGTTCCATATCGTGCTTTTCGGCGCACTCCTGACATCAATTGTGATTACTTTACTTTTTAAAAATATTTCTTTACTTTTTATTAAAACATCGGAGCAACACTAAGCAAAAGCACTGTTGAACAATAACAAATACTACAGGAAGAAAAGCTGGTTGATAAAGCCATGTGAATTTACTACGCATTTCTGTTTCAATCATATAGAAAATTGTATGAATTGTTCATAATTGTTCGCTGAAACAGGAGTAGTGAAAGAAATGTGATTGTGTTTAGTAAAATAAAAATGAGTAGAAAAACCGTGTGAATGTTATACGTTACACTTATATTTCAAGTGCATGGAAAAATGTATGTTTGTAGAAGAGGGAGTAGTATGTTAGGTAAAAGAAAAAGGAGTAGAGAAAACCATGTGAACGTAATATGTTGGGTGGTAAAATGGATTGCATAAAAACCTTTGCCATGAAAACAATTAGATATATCACTTTTCATGGCGATCGGTCAAACTGTTTTGGAATTTATCCACTCTTTAACATACGATATGTATAGGCGTTAGTATGTATGAAGTTGATAAACGATAGGGAATAATATGTGAATTGTTACGTAAAACAATAGTGAGTAGAGAAAATAGTATGAATATAATACGTTGTATTTCTTTTTCAAACATATCAAATTGTATGAATTATATGTTGAAGGGCGAGTAGTAAAAGAAGACTGATGGAAGAATTAGTCGAGGAAGTCGTGTGAATGTAATACGTTGCATTTATATTTCAATCATAGAATATTATATGAATTGTATGTTGAAGGGCAAACAGAGGATAAATGAATGTGCTACATAAAAGAAATGCGAGTAGAAAACCATTTGAAAGTAATATACTGTGTAGTAAAATTGTTACCATAAAAAATTTTCCCATGAAAAAATACATATACGTGCCGAATTTCGCAGTGATCGGTTAAGCGGTTTTCAAGCTTAACAGTTAGATATATACAAACATCCAAGTTGTATAGATTATATGAATTGTTTGTAGAAGAGTTAGTAGAGAAAGAGATGTGAATGTGTTACCTAAAAGTGAGCATAGTAAACAGTGTGATTGTAATACGCAGCATTTCTATTACAAACATGCACAAAAGTGTATGACTTATTTCTGGAAGAGTGTGTAGAGAAACAAATGTGTTTCCCAAAAGCAAGTAGAGAAAACAGTGTGCATGTAATACGTAACATTTCTATTTCAAACATGCACGAAATTAATGACTTATTTGTAGAAGAGTGAGTAGACAGAGATGTGAATGTGTTACCTAAAAGTGAGTAGAGAAAACAGTATGAATATAATATGTAGCATTTCTATTTCAAACATACAGAAAATTGCATGACTTATTTGTAGAAGAGTGAGTAGAGAAAGAGCTATGAATGTGTTATCTAAAAGTGAGAGGAAAAAACAGTGTAAATGTAATAGCATTTCTATTTCAAACATACAGAACATGGTATGACTTATTTTAAAAGCGGGGATAAAGGTGTTTTTTGGTGCAAAATCACGTTTTTTATGGAAAACTGTTTATAGAAGAGTGAGCAGAGAAAGAAATGTGAATGTGTTACCTAAAAGTAAGTAGAGATAACACTGTGAATGAAATATGCAGCATCTCTATTTCAAGCATACAGAAACTTGTATGCTTATTTGTAGAAGAGTGAGTAGAGAAAGAGATATGAATGTGTTACCTAAAAGTGAGAGGCAAAAACATTGTGAATGTAATAGCATTTATATTTCAAACATATAGAACATGGTATGACTTATTTTAAATCTGCGGATAAAAATGTTTTTTGGTGCAAAACCACGTTTTTATGGAAAATTGTTTATAGAAGAGTAAGTAGAGAAAGAGATGTGAATGTGTTCCCTAAAAGTGAGTAGAGAAAAAGCTGTGAATGTAATATGGATGTATACAAAAATTTAATCAAATCTTTAGAGCTATTTCTGAAATACCGTGAGTATATACAAGAATTGCACCGTAGAGGCAGGAATAAAAAATGTTATTTTTTATGTAAAATCGCGTTTTTTCGGGAATTACACCTATATAGCTGAACTTAAAAAGCAAAACCCTATCTGATTACAAAATTTGATCGAAATCGTTAGAGCCGTTTCCAAGTTGCACAGAATAAATATATGTATATACAAGAATTGCTCATTTAAATATATAAGATATGTAAATGACAAGGGAATTTAGTGTAGCCTGCTTGTTGTCCTAATACGAGTAGAATACTACATACCTTCAAGTCACTACACACATCCCACCTGTGCTCATGATATTTGCTTTTGTCCACAACAGTTTGCATTGTGAGATAATTTTCCTTCAGTGAAACGGAATGTCCCACAGGTATTGAAGCTAGAATGTTTCCATTATGAAGTAGTACAGCCTTCAAGCTCCTATTAGAGGAATCCACAAAGTCTCCAATCTTCCGATTGGTAATCACTCCCCAGCTGTTGTATCAGTCCTGGAATGTCACAACAGTAGGTCAGTTCATCTTCCTTCTTAAAATACTGTCTGAACTCCTTATCTCTGTCTGTACCAAGAAAAGGTAGTTCCAGGGACAAGAATATTTTATCTTTCAATCGTAAACCTAGCACCTCACTCTTTTCCTTTGTGAGGTCTCAAATCAGATTACTCAACTCCGACTGGTTAAATAATTCTGGAATTGCTGTTTTTGTTGCTTGTGAAAACCCATATCTTCTTCCTCATCAGCAGAATATGAGGAAGGTCCAGAATAAGATAAACTGCTAGGGCATGTAGGTATTGGAATTTCTGGTCCATGAGGAATGGGTCTCATCACTGACTTCAAATTTGGATACATAATACTGTCCTGTTTTTATTATTAAATACAGCCACATTACACATGCAAAAATAGCAGCCACTGCAATGGTCTTGAGGTTCACGCCAAACCATCCCTATGCCGAATGGAAGGGCCTTACGTTTCCCTTGCTCCACTGTCGTAGGTGTTCAAGGCATGTTTTACAAAAAACGTTGGGAGCCCATACCGTATCCTGGTCTCCTAGTTGTACTTTAAAATATGCATAGTATAAATGTTTCACCATGCATTTATTGGCTGCCTTCATTATATAGCACCCACACACGTAACAGAATGAGTCTGACTTATTCATACATTTCTTCTAATTCCTTACACGCTCACCATTTTCACAGCAGAATTAAATATAAAAAGATGGGTCAGACATTCATCACACTCACGACGTAACTGATTGTCACTGGACTAGGGAGCATTAAGAATTTTGCCACTACCACAAACTGCAAAAATGGAACTCTGCGTTTCAATGGTAACAATTCTAAAAATAGACTGATATCTGAGAGTGCAATGGAATGGTGTTGGATTGACAAGCATGCACAAGAATAACAAAGCAAAGCACAGTTACACTAACAACAGCCAATTTGCTGTCATTACAAAGCAGCACAGAGTCACAGTGATGTATTTTGAAACAGTAAATCACGATTAGCATGAAAACTAGATGTGATACAGGAAAATCTGTGACATTTCTGAAACCAGGAGCCCTTATTTAGTCATCACTTATCAGATGATTTGCCACAAAAATCATGCTGGGTAGTGTTATTAGAGCCATAATTTAGGAAATCAAAACCTTTTTTAATGTGAAATGTTTGAACTGAATCCAATATCTCATCTGCCATAGATACTTATGCATTATGCAGAACTGCAGAACTCAGATATACACCAGAGCACAGCTGTTTTGACCATACATTCTGTGGTGTAACACCAGCCTTCCATTGTGTAAACAATCAGTGATGGATGCACAGAACTAGTTTTGTGCACAAGTGGTAAACATTAAGCATAAAAGCAAATGTATATGATAAAAAATTAAAGAAGATTTTTATTACAAGTATTTGAATCTTGAGGGCGATGTCATGGCTGAGCAGTTAAAGCATTTGCCTACCACCTCAGCAGGCTGAGTTCGATCCAAGGTACCCGCATGTGGTATTTGTGGTGGACTAAGCAGCATCAGGGCAGGTTTTCTCTGGGTTCTCCGATTTCTCCTGTCACTCATTCCACCATTACTCCATTATCACCTTTCCAATCATCGAGTTCACCTGCATTTCATATCATCATCTTGCTCACTATCATACTTGGTGCTTGCTTGACCACCTTCTTCCAGGTTTATTGTTTATTATTATCAGCTGTAGAAATTACAATGTAATTCATAGCATCATCAGAATACATATGATTATACATAATTACGCCTAAAGAACCTTCACAAAGATACATACTAATATACTAATACACATAGTCAAGTTTCTGTATTACATTCTTAACACTAGCTTTGCAGTTTCTACCAACTAACATGTATTTACATATAATCTTACAGCTATAGCTTATGCCCTATTTAGAAATTCTTCTATTGAGTAAAAACTACCATCTATGCAATAGTTTTTCAATTCTACTTTAAATTTAATTATACATTTTATTTCTTTTATATTTTGTTGTAGCTTGTTATATAACAAACATGCAGCTACTGATGGTTTGGTTTTGTAAATTTCTAGTCTATGGGAATTTGTGTGAAAATCTGTGTTACCCCTAGTGTTGTACTCATGAATCTGGTTGTTTGTTTTACTGCTGTTTTCTGTTCTTTTTGCTAGCATAATTATTTCAACTATATACACTGAATATGTCAAAATTTTCAGTTTCTTAAAGTATTCTCTACGTGATTCCTGTCTATTTAATCTTAAAATTATTCTTATAGCTCTTTTTTTGTAATATAGTCTTTTTGTGTGTACTGTTGCACTTTGTCCCCCATATTAAGCAAGGTGTGGGTATATTAGCTGATAATAAATTTTTCGTAGGATGTCTGCATTGACGAATTTTACCATTTATTTTATAATGAACAGGCTAGAGGAGATATTGTTACAAATTTTACTAATGTGTTTTCCCCAGCTTAAATTTTTGTCTAACACTATCTCTGGAAAATCGGTCCATTCCAATTTTTTTATATCTTGATTTTCTATTTTTACATGAGCATGATATTGTGTTTACTCTTCACTCTGTCTGGTCCATCGGTTCCTGTGCTCCCTGACAGATGTCTGACCCTAGGCACTCGCTTGTAAGTCCTACATAAGGGGAGGGTAATCAGGTAAAGAAAAGAAAAAAAGAAGAAGAAAAGAAAATCTTGAGTATAGAAAATTATCATACATGCAATGTTTTCATTAAAATGTTTACTATGCTTTTGATTTTTTGGTTTTCTTTTTTTTTGCTATATTTACAGTGATGATTGAGACATTCTCAGAACTATAACTTACACAATTAAGTGAAAAAGTTATTCCTGAAATGTGACATCTCTTGTTTTTTTCTGTTTTATCCAGATCTGGCTCAATCTTAGAACCAGAATAAAGTAATATTTAAATCAAATATTCTCACCAATGCTGCTGTAAATTTCTACTGTAATTATATTTTAATATACACATGACATTGAATTGTAAACAGGATGCAACTAAGTAAAACAACTGAAATGAGAAAGGAATGCTTAAGCCAATACACCCCCCGACGGCCCTAAACATTGACAGAGTCAATGAATCTCTTAGGAAACCAAACTGTTCATCCTGATTTGGTCCTTTTCATATTTGTATATTACTAAGAAAAATCAAAAAATAAAAGATGGAAACTACCAAACATTCAAACAGTAATTCCTGAGTATCCTTGAAAAATGGCAGTTGCAACCTTCAGGTTGATTACAGGACATGATTGTCTGGCAAAACATTTAAACAGAATTGGGATATATTCTTCACCACTCTGTCCTCTATGTGATCTGCAAGAGGAAATGGACCGAGACCACCTTCAAATATGCCCGGCCACTTCTAGTGCCCCATCCATCAGTGAAAAATATTGGAGAGCAAGAGGATTAATGACTTCATTGTCAGAAATCCAGCATTAGCTAACAACATATTTGTATCAGATGCAGGGATGACGGTGTGTAATTGTTTACCAGCACAGCATTCATAAAGCTCTAGGAAAGCTTGAGCGGTATTCTTCAGTCCAAACATCATGCATAGAAACTTGAATAATCCAAAAATGGAGTTGTGATTGCTGTTTTGGGAATGTCGCTTCATGAACGGCTATTTGCTGGTAAGCACGTGTCAGATCTATAGATGAAAACATATTTACTCCTGACAGTATGTGATTGCAATAGATAAGAAAAGATAGAGAATACCTTTCAGGAATACTGATGCTGTTGAAGGTTATGTAGTCTGTAGTCACCAGATTCTTTTGTGCTAGATGTAATGGGCTGGACCAGCTGCTTTTCGAAGGTCTGCAAAGTCTCTGTTGCAATATGTACTCAAATTCTTGTTGTGCTGACTTCAACTTCTTGGGTGCAAGTCTCTTTGGTTTGGCAAAAAAGGGAGGGTCTCTAGTTTCAATGTGATGTTCAACATTGTGTGGTTTGATTCTTCTGTTCACAATATTAGAGCATGTCAGTCAGGAAACTTACTCAGAATATTTTGGTAAGGATTTTCATGTGATGCAGTCTTAATTTCCTCACTATTGCTTTTGCAGATTTTGCTATTAGTAATCAGGGTAGTGTTGCCATCAATCAAATGCCAAATGCTGACTATCAACCAGCAGATTATAGTGGGAAGAAAAATCTATCCCAATGATAGGTTTATTCACATCGGCTATGTGAATGGCCACTGAAATTCTTGACCTAAACCAAGCTCGAGCCTTAGCAGTTTCTGACCATATGTTTTGATTTTTGTGTTGGTGGCTGCAAAAAGTTCAAATTTACTGGGGGTTTGTTTTTCTTTAGCTGAAGCTGGAACAATTGAAACATTTGCTCCAGTATCAACCAGAGAGAGTTATGGACTTCTGACAAATAAGTGGCACAGTTGTAACCCTTGTCTCTCTGTCACCAGTGGAAGAAGGGTAGTTAGCTTAAAGTTATCTAATGGAACTCGAAGTACTGTGCTCATACTGCACAGTTGTAGACATTTATAAGCAAGCTCACTGAATTTACTTACTGGGGTGCTGACCACGTCCCACCCTCCAGTACTGGACCCCATTCATGACGTCTGTAGTGGACAGAGGTGGGGGATGCAGCAGCTGGGCAGTAAACCTTGACCCACGAAGGGCTGTTGCGCTAGGGGGGGGGGGGGGGGTCACTGAATTTAGTGTGATAGCATGTGCTCTGTGTAGAAGTAGTATGAGAACTTAGGTTATTTGATCTCCTTCTTGAATTGGATCTGTAATATGCTTGTGAGCAGAACTGAAATTGTTTGTTTAACTCAGCCACTTCCAAAGATGGCTAAGACACTTGTTTTCTTAAGCCATCTAAGTCATTTTCACTGGACATGATAACATTTATTGGTGCTACTTGACAGTTGGGGTTGGTTTCAGTTCCCAAATCTGATCTGCCTCGGTGGCCAACTTAGTCAGGTCACCACTGCTTACTGATAATATGCTTTGCATTTCCAAAGATAATTGTTGTAGCCATAATGTTTTTAGAAAGTTCTCACTAACCTTATCATCAGCTAGACTTCTCATTTCATATATAGTAATTATGAAAGTTTGTGGTCACTAAGTTCTATCCTGTTTACAGTTTTTGTGTTCACTGTGTCTCACTGTTAGCAAATACTGAAATTAAGTGTTCCTTTATAGTCCCATACTAATTGGTATTAGGTGGTTTCGTGAGAAGGTCAGCAACCTGAGTTAATATTTCTGCGTAAATGGAACTCGCCACTGTATCACATTTTGTTTGATCCTGTGTTACATTTCTGGTATGAAACTCAGCCTCAATTTGTAGGAACCAGATTTTGGTATTAGGCTTCCAAACTGGTAGCACTTTTATACTTACGTATGTTATGGCACAATCTTGTTCAATTTCAGTTTCCATTGTTTCTAACGACAACATATCTGGTGTAGATTTCTACTATAATTATTAGGGCTCGGAAGTTCATGCCCTAAAAAACACTGAAATATGCGTGCCAATATGCTCTTAAAAACTTGAAAATATGCCAAGAGATATGCAGTATTTAATTAAAACAATTAATGTTCCTTTGCAGTACACAAGACGAGTTACTATAAATAATAAATCAAGTTACCCTATTCCATAGAGGTTGAAGCAGAAGTGGTCCTGCTGCTAGTATTAACTGCTAAATTGCAGTTCACAACCAACACTTTGCACAAATTTTCAACTGTAAAACATCGTCAGTTGTCTCGCAAAACACTCTTGTAACGTGAAAAACTTCACTCCACGTCACAAGATGTTATCGGGACATATTTAAATGATGTTAACTGCTTCACAGAGAGAGTCAAGTCTCTTGGTGTGACAGATGGTTTTCTTTCCAGGATGTCTCGAATATCGCACATCTGTTTATAACCAGAATTTTTTGAAATTACATAATTCACTTTCTCTTTCACTTTTTGTCCTATGCTACCAGGAACCGAACTTAGATCACATATTGTTTTTTCAAAGACAGTAAGTGATTCATGCAAGGGAGATCCATGGGAGAGAATCACGTATTGTCTGAGAAATACAATGAAGACCGTGTGCCAAACAAGTTATATGAATTAAGTTAGAAAAAATACATTTTAGAGTTTGTCCTGATTTTACCATATAAGGACCTGCATGAGTAACAAATAAAAGTAACCGGTCGTATTTGATTCCACATGGCCATAGTAATTTCAAAGAGTCCATCACAAACTAGGTCACAGTTACATTGCCAGTGGCCGACAATTTGCTCAAATTAAGAGGATAAGGTATAATCTTTTGTTCATTATTTAAAGTACCCACGATTATATTAGCAATAGAACGACGCTCAGAATCAGGGGTTCAACAACCACAAAAACTGATCCGCTAATTGATTTTGTATATTTGACAATACATTACTGTAACAATGTCCTACATAAGTCTTACGCAGTGTACTTTCTGCAGGCACATGTTTTCGAGTGTACTTGGTAAGAAAGTTTTTAAATGTCGGATTATTAATTTTGAACAAGGGAATATCAGCAGCTAAAAATGCTTGGCACAAGTCATAGGAAAATTCAGTAACCCTACTTCCTAAACACTCTACTAGCTGTTTTTGAACAGGTTCTTTGTTTGCGAGTTTTCTGATTAAATTCTCCTTACGTTTTGCTGTTTATGTGCTGAACTATTTGAAATCTTTTCTCACTCCCTACATTTTTCTCACACGCTCCACAAAACAGTACCCTATTATCTGTATTCTGTAGATATTAAGTCACCCGAAAACTCTTTCTCTAAATTAATCTAGCATTCGAAGTGGGTTTTATTTTCGGCACTTGAAGAGCTTTTTATCATTTTATATGCCTAATTTAATTTGGTGGGAACCAGTTCACAATACTGTTATGTTTGAAGAACACAATACAACTGCTGGTGGAGAGGCAAGCGTTGCTATAATCGCGCTGCTCAAAATGTTGACCTGCACTTTATCTTTGTTAATATAAACCTCTCAGATAACGCACTGATTATTCTCTACGCACATACATATAATGAAAGGGTGGAAACGGGATTCACTGCATGAGAACATGACTCAAAATTAGTTCTCACCACCTAACGAATGGCATCATCATGTGCAATAATACCAATATGAAAAATATTATCCAGATGGAAAAAAATAATAAAAAAACATAAAAATCATTAAAATATGCAATATAGGGGCTATAATATTGAAATTTTTGTGAGTTGTATCATCATGTGCAATAGTACCAATATGAAAAATATTATCCAGATGGAAAAAATAATAAAAAAACCATAAAAATCATTAAAATATGCAATATAGGGGCTATAATATTAAAATAATATGCATTTATCAAAATCAAGAAAATATGCAGTTATATGCACTATAAAATCAAGTCCAAATAACTGAAAGTTCCATAATTCATGCACATAACGTAAAAGCATACATTTTTAACCCCTAAGAAAAAACATGTAAATGCATGAACTTCCTAGCCCTAATAATTATATTTCAATCCAAATGGATATTAAGATTGTTAGGCATAATTTTTTATGCCTTTATATTGTTTTTAATATGTCAAGTACAATACACACAGAAAATTGAATTGTAAACAGGATGTAATTAACCAAAACAACTAGAATGAGAAAAGAATGTTTTAGCCACTACACTGCTATAAAACCAAATTATTAATCTGAGGTCAAGCTCTTCAGTACCCTTGCCAAACAATATTTTTTCATATTCACTTCTTGAAAAAGATTTAGATAACTAAGCAATGTGATCAGAAATTCTGTAACAAGCACGTATAATAGATGGTCAGTAAACTTCAATATTTTTCACTTCTTTATGCTTGAGATGTTCCAAAGCTTTTCTGCTAGCCATCCTGGCACCTTTTCCTTTCTATGTTCTTCATTTTGCATTGTGGTATAATGTTATTTTAATTTATGACATGTATATCTAGTTATTTCACACACTAAACAATGTACATTTCCATCATCTGAAAAATAAAATAAAAGTTTTCTTCACACACCAAGTTAACCACTGGTGTAACATATGAACTGATTTTGAGAAGGTGCATCACTGACAGATATGCACAGGTAAGCAAACGGTCTGGTAGCAACTGTCATGCATCCAGTCACAAGCAGCAGGAATTAAGACATTGAGTAGTGTGCTGCACTTTTGCAGCTCTGCACTAGAGAATCTAATATTGCAATACACCCAAATCATCTTATAAATAAAAAATATACACACCCCAGTTTGACTATATCTTATTATTTACAATTTTACATTTGGAAAATGTACAGTGTGCAGCTGTTCATGTCACAGAATTATTATTGACAATTAAGGGAACCAAGACTGCTTTTACTTTTTATGCTATTCATTTCTTTGAAATTTGAGTGCAGCCTCGTAAATAGATTCCCAGAAATGTAGCCTCTCACTATGTAAGTCATGCTGCATCTCAAGGTCCTTGTCTATGTTGAGGTATGCCAGATTTTCATTGGTAAAAGGTGTCCATGTTACATTCAACAAAGGATCCGCTTCGGGTGTGGGGTTCCTTAAATAAACAAAACACATTCATTAATAAAATATAAAAATTGTTTAAGAATAAGGTCTCAATAACAGTGCATTAGAATATTAGACTTGAGGGGGCACTGAACTATAGAGAGCTGGCCATGGTAGCTTTTCTAGACATTAAGGATTTAATAAAATTTCTTTAGCCATCATTAAGCAGAGTCTAGAGAATAGAGATGTCAGTCTGGTGGTTATGGACTGGACTGTAGCCTCCTTGAAAGGCTAAGAGTTCGTGGTGGCCCTGTGGGTTAAAACCATGAGGTCATCGGTACCCCTGGGGTACCCTAAGGAGAGGTTTTGTCACCCCCCTTGTGGTGCCTGATCGTAAATGAGCTACTAAATAGGCTCAACAGGGGGAGGTGGGGAGGTGTACACCCAAGGCTATGTAACTAACATACAATGCCTGGTTGCAAGAGGAAAATTCCCAAGTACTGTTTTGGAGCTCATGCAAGCCTCATACTCTGGAGGATTAGTGTAAAGAAGCAGACTTGTCCATGAACTCACACAAGAGTGAAATATGGTGGAGACTACCTGGATTGGTAGAGCACCTTCTCCTTGGGAAGAAGTTGACGATGACCAGTGGGAGTTATCTTAGATACAGGACTAATCTGGAAGAACCAATGGACTATAAAATGAAGAAAGTGCACAATGCTTTATGGACTTGTAGGAGGACAATAGGATTGAGATGGGGCCTCTGACCCAAAGTGGTCAAATGGCTATACACTGTGGTCATAAGGTCCTCTGTTACCTATGCAGCATTGGTTTGGTAGTCTGTCTCTTCAGTGAGGAGAATATCTGCCAAACTGAATTTTCTGCAAAAATTGTTAACGGGGACAATGAAGACTACCCCACAGCCTGCCTTGGAGATCTTGGTGCACCTTCCTCCTTTGCACTTGTTTGAGAAGGAGGTTGCGAGCATGAGTGTGCATAACCTCTGGACATAAGAAGAATAGTGTTTTAAATTACCCCACAAGGAACATTCACTGATCTACCAGAATGTAGGAGATGTGTCTTATTACCCATAAAAGAGGGGATTTGATTGGGACAAGATTCAATCTTAGCTCAGGTTATGCAGTGGTGATACCATCCAGGATGGTGTGGGGCCCAGAGACTCAGTTTTTCCTGAGGTAAAGGGGTCCTGATGTGGTATACAGATGAATCTCATGTTGGGGCAGGGCAAGAGTGGGGTTCTATGGACCCAGAAGTAGTCCTGCCATTCCCCACTGTTTTCCAGGCTGAAATATTTGCAATTTTAGCCTGTGCAATGCAACTACTTTTCCATTCAAATGGGCAAATATTAGAATCTGTTCAGACAGCATGGCAGTTTTGAAAGCCCTTATAGCAGTCAAAACCACATCCAAACTGGATATTGCCAGAGGATAGTGGATAGACTCTGTGCCAGTTGTTCATTTATCCTTATGTCGGGGTATGTCCAGGCATACTGATATTAGAGATAATGAGATGGTGGATGCCCTGGCAAAAAGGAGTAGGTACATGTCTAGAGTTCATAGGACCCAAGCCCATCTTTGGAGTATCCTGCAAAAGTGTCAGGCATGAGATAACCCAGCTCATGGCTCAGCATGAGACCAGGCAGCAAATTAAGTTTATTTCTTCTGAACCTAACTAGATCTAGGCTTAGCTGATTGTTGGCTATTTCACTGGCCACAACATACTGTGCAGACATTTATACATCATGGGTCTCACAGAAGTTCCCATGTGCAGGAAATATAGGATGCACTTTGAATCCTCCCAATATATGCTATGTGAGTGTGAAGTGTTCGCTAGTCACTGATACGTTTTCCTTAAGCTCCTTCTTTTTGGAGTCCAAAGATATAAAAAGAGCAGACATCAATGTGTTTAATTTTATTTGAACTGCTGGACTTAAGTGACAGCCTAGTACAAGAGACACAAGGAGCTCCAAGACCCCATGTGTAGGCCTCAAATGAGGCCACTCAGTTTTTCGTCGGTAATCACTTTTTCAATATACATCTTTATGAAAAGTTTTCAATAAGTGCTATCCAGCCCAGTGTCAGTTTTTGTGTCTGAGAGTCCAGTCTCCTTAATTTTCAAATAATGGCAAGCTTTTCCTGAAAATAACTTATTTTATACTTTAAAAATATAATTAAATTGTAAATAAATAAGACTGTGTTTCTTTCTTTAACTTTAAATGTCTCAAATTGCATGTCTGTGAATGAAACCTTAGGTATTTGATTGCTAAAGACCGACAATATATATTAATTTCTTTTGGAAAGAGAAGCAATAGTATATCTAATACTGTTTTAACTTCCTCACCCAGTTTTAGCAAAATTTGTCCACATCTTCACCAATCTTCTTGAAGTTATACCAGCAGCCTCATCATTGGGATTCATTGACAGCAATGAAACAAATAATGGCATAATATAAGCCATTTCTTCTGAATGTGGTACACCTGCGATCGACAGTAGTAAAATTAGTGCTTATTAAATTAACTTCAGAATACTAGTATTTTTATCTATCCTAAGTAACTACACAAAAGTTATACAGCAATTTTAAAACTATTAAATAGATTTTAATCATTGAATCATTCCATATCAAATCATCAAGAAAAATATTTTCAACAGTACTACCATAAATTTCAATGAAGTTTCCATACATCAGGCCAATCAATATTGATAATTGATTGTTCTAACACACACAAACCATATGCAAGTAAACTTTGAAAGGTAGAACCAGAACATGTGTATGTATGTTTGTTCACTTGTGTGAAAACTACAGTAATTAAAATGTTTGCACCTAAACACATGATTTTAGCCAAATATTTTTTTTTAGATTTAAGAGAAGAACTAAATTTGACATGCAACAGTTAATTCAAAATTATATAGCTCCTACCAGACTTATAATTAGAAACTGAACAAGGGTTCATTTTAAAACTAATGATCAGGCTTCCTACTATATATTAAAAACATATTAAAACACTTTTTGAGTATTTAATTGTTCTTTATTTCTTAACTTTTAACTTTTGATGCATAAGTAAATAAATATATAAATAAAAGAAACACACAGGCATTTTTCTAAAAATGTTGTTTTTTAACTCAGTGAGTATCAAAACATGTATTTCTAGTGAAATCTGGATATCTATTGAATTTTTTTTTTTTTTTTTTTTTTTTTTTTGTGGAATGCGATACTTCCTCTACTTACAATAGGTAAATAATAGAAAAAGTAAAAATTGGTAAAACTAAAATGTGAGCTGTAATAAAGTACTAAAGTAAGAACAAATTAGAAACTAAAAACTTCACTTATCTTAGTAATGTTGCAAAAAGATCTTGCAACTAAAGTAAGAACAAATTAGAAACTAAAAACTTCATTTATCTTAGTAATGTTGCAAAAAGATCTTGCAACATTGCTAAGATAAGTGAAGTTTTTAGTTTCTAATTTGTTCTTACTTTAGAATCTTGTTGCTTCACTGTTAATAGCTTCATTTTCCTTAATTAATGTAATAAAGTAGTTTGTTTTGATGGGTTTAATCCACAACAGAAATGCAAAACAAATTAGATTTGAGGTTAACAGATTCTTCTCCATTATTTTAGAAGGTCAACAAATGGGGTTTATTCATCCATTCATTTAAGATGATGAATGCTCAGGTTGTCCCTAAACTGCTACAATCAATGAGAATGTCACAAAGGTTCATAATTCATACTCAATGACTGCTGATTGAGGCATAAGTGTTGGCTGATGTTACAAAGATGGACGCAGACATATCTTAAATGAAGGTTTAGGTTGAGAAAGTTTTCTTCTTGATGGGTGCCACATTTATTAACAGTGGTTCCAAAACACACATGAACATATATTAATATTCTGGAAGTTAATGACAGTGTTGTTGGATCACATTAAAATAGCAAAATGGGTTGATTAATAATACTAAATAACACTAATTTTTTAAAGTTTCTGGAACATGTTTTAGAAACTAGTTTCCTCCATTATAAACCAGACTTCAACTGAACTTGTTTGTACAGGTTGGTCTTTTTGTAGACTGTTGTGGTGGTGATTCCAGGAACTTGTACAATGGTTGTTCTGTGGGATATCAAAATTGAAAACTTTGTCCTTGTTCTTCCAGATGAAGATCTGTCCGCATGTTGATAATTCTTGGTTTCCTGATAATGTTTTCATAGTTTTGGATCCGGATTAATGTTGTGATTTTCTTTCCAAAAATGGGTGCCAACTGCTGATTTTTCTAAGTGTTTATGTTTTATACATCTTAAATGTTCCTTGACTCTTGTTTTCAAATTCCTCTTAGTTTTTCCTATCTAAACGTGGTTGTAGTTACTGCATTCTATTTTATAGATTCCAGATTTTTTTAATTTGCTGGAATGCTGTCTTTAGTGTTTGAGCTGAGTAAGTTTTATATGCTGTAAATTACAGCATACCAATTACAGCCAACCAAATTTTATGTTCTTTAAAAATATTTTTGAATTTGTCAAATGTCCCACAGAATGACCCATTGTACAAGTTCTTAGAATCACTGCCAGAGCAGTCTATGGAAGGACTAATCTCCACAAACAAGTTCAGTTGATGTATGGTTGACAATGGAGGAAACTAACCTCTGGAATGTGTTCCAGGAAATTTAAAAAGTGAATGTTGTTTAGTGTTATTAATCATTAACCATTTTTCTATTTTAATGCCTGAACATTTCTCAAGACTCGTTTAAAGACATTTTATTAGGAACTTTTAATTTATGAACAAAATTTATTGGGGCTATTCAGTTTGAATCAGAAAAAATTTATCAGAAATTTATCTCTATAATATTTGTGAAGAGTGAAATGATTTTTTGTAATGTTGTACTTTGTTGCAATAGAGTTAATTTTGGCAGAAACTTGAATATTCACTGATAATACATAAGCCTTTGTTTTCTTTTATCTGCAAACCCATCAACAACTAATGGTAAAGGGCTCATCACTACCCACAACTGATAAAAAGCCCTCACACTGTATAAATCATAGCTTAAAGTTACACTGAAATTGCTTAAAGTATGGTCTTGATTTATTTGAATTCAACTTGGGAGTACAGGGAGGTTGTAGATTCTAAGCAATCAAAAGAGTGTCACCTATGGATCAGTCTGCAAATTGCTTCTGTACTAAATTATACTGATGCCAGTATCTGAGCACTCAAGTATACAGTGGGAATATTAACAGTTTACCTGGTACGGTGTTGTGGCCTAGCAAGGGTTTAAGAAATTTCCATGTACCATCAAATCCAAAGTTGTAGAAATACACAGGACTTGCTACAGCCATCTTCTTAGCTCCATACATAATATCCTTTAGAAACCAGACATCAGTCAATAACTACAACAAAGAAAATATATTTGCTATTTACATCAGGATCAGCAGTTGCAACTATACACTATATCACAACACACACACATGCACATACATGCACCCACACACACACCCACGTATGCACACACACCCCCACACACCACACACATAGTCGGTCTGGGTGGCTCAGTTGGTTAGACGCTTGCCTACTGATCCCAAGGTCGCGGGTTCAAATTCGGCCCAGACCGATGGTCTTTAAGTGTACTTAAAAATGACAGCTCCATGTCAGTAGATTTATTGGTGACGCTGATGTAATCCTGGCAATTGACAGCGTTGTTAAACAACAAAATAATTTTAATTTAAAATACACACGCACACACGCACACACGCGCACACACACACACACACACACACACACACACACACACACACACACACACACACACACACAAAGGCATTTCTTATTCCCTCTTCTACAAATAAGTCATATAATTTTCTGTATGTTTGAAACAGAAATGCTACATCTTACATTCATACAGTTTTCTCAATTCACTTTTAGGTAACACATTCACATTTCTCTCTCTACTCACTCTTCTACAAACAATTCATATATACAAAATGGATGTTTGTGTATGTGTAACCATTAATCTTGAAAACTGCTTGACCAATTACTGCGAAATTTGGCATGTATACGTACTTTCTCTTGGAGAAGGTTTTTATGCTATCCACTTTACTATGCAATATATTACTTTTACCTGGTTTTCTCTACTCACTTTTCTTTGCGTAACACATCCATATATCCTTCTCTACTCGCCCTTCAACACACAATTCATACAATTTTCTATGATTTAAATATAAATGCAACACATTACATTCACATGGTTTTCCCTACTCACTCTTTTTATGAGACACAGTCATACTCCTTTTTGTACCCGTCCTTCAACATCTTGTTCTTCTTTACCCAATTACCTCCCCTTATGTAGGACTTACAGCCCTAGAACTTACAAGCCAGTGCCTAGGGTCAGATGCCTGTCTAGGAGCAGAGGAACCTATGGACTGGACAGAGTGAAGACCTGGAAGCGTGTGGTCAGCCCAGCACCAGGTATGAGAGTGAGGAAGAGGATATGAAATGCAGGTGAAATCAATGAATGGAAAGGTGATGATGGAGCAATTGGTGGAATGAGTGTTGGGGGAAACTGGAGAACCCAGGATGCTGCTTCATCCATCACGAATACCTCATGTGGGTCCCTGGGATTGAACCTGGGCTACCTTGGTGATAGGCAAACGGTCTAACCGTTCGGCCATGGTACCACCACCCTTAACATACAATAATTGTATGAATTATTCATACAAGTTACTATATGTTTGAAATAGAAATGGAGCATATTACATTCACACTATTTTCTCTACTCACTTTTGTGTAATAATTCACGTGGTATTCTCTACTTGCTCTTCAACATACAGTTCATGCAATATATATATTTAGCATGTTGTATGGGATGGCAAACTGATCGGTTTTCAAATAGGAACACCTGTCCAGAATTGTATGGTTTGGACACTTGTAGTGCATCGAAGTGTGAGATGGTTGTACGTTCACATTTTGTCAATAAACTTAACATCGAGCTGTCCACATTATAAACAGGCTTCGAACTGTGTACCTCCTACATCATTGCAGAGCCTATATTGGCGTGGTGAGCCTCATGCAATGACCCAATACGTGCAATTGTCTTTGAAGATTTTCAATCGCCCTGTGGACTTGAGCCATAAGATCCTCCGCTGACATTACAGGAGTGCCATACACCATACTCTTCACACAACTGTGCTACCCATGGAACTGGTCCACCTCTACCAATCCATCAATCTGAATATGCGACGTTGAGATGATTCCGCACATTTACATCAAAGTGTGCTGAAGCTCATGTCTCCCATTTCAGCAGTTGTGTACTAGTACGTGTCCC
The DNA here is from genome assembly GCA_030765045.1 of Tenodera sinensis. Lineage (NCBI taxonomy): Eukaryota > Metazoa > Arthropoda > Insecta > Mantodea > Mantidae > Tenodera > Tenodera sinensis. The sequence continues at coordinate 171,095,028 of CM060963.1, read as the reverse complement.
ACTGCTGTTAAAAAAGTTACTCTATTGGAAACAAAGAAGTAACGCAGTAGGATGCACTCCAAAGACTCGATGGAGGAATGTAGCGCATGCGCAGGAATGTTATTATGCTCAGGTCATGCATCCCAGTACACAGATGACTAAATCGTTGCATACCTTCCATATTAAGATACCAAAACAAATGCTAACAAATTGTTTCAACCGTTCGTTCTCAAACTTCGATGCTCTCCAGCGTCAAAATGGTGCATTTCCAGATAGGGGGTCCTATTTGAAAACCGATCAGTTTGCCATCCTGCACAACATACTAATTGTTGTCAGTATTTTTTTGGGACACCCAGTATATATGTAAATGAACTAGGTGTGTATGAAGTTAACAAACAATAAACACCAAAACCAGTTGACCATTCACCATGAAAATTGGCACATCAAAGTGTTTTTTCGTGGAGAAGGTTTTTATGCAATCCATTTTACTATACAACATATTACATTTACATTACCTACCAAATTTTCTTTTATGTAGCACATGTTCTTCTCTACTCCCTCTACTACAAACAGTTCATACATTTTTCTATACATTGGAAATATAAATGCAACATATAACATTCACACGGTTTTTTGTACTCATTTTTCTTTTGGAATAGAAATGCAGCATATTATATTCACATAATTTTCTCTACTCAATTTTCTTTTACTAAATACAATCACATTTCTTTTTCTACTCCCTCTTCAACAAATAATTCATACAATTTTCTGTACGACTGAAATAGAAATGTGTATTACATTCACACAGCTTTGTCTACTAGCTTTCCTTCCTGTGGTATTTGTTATTGTTCAAAAGTGCTTTTGCATAGTGTCATTCTGGTCTTTTTATAAAAAATAAAGAAATAGTTAAGAGTAAAATTGCCAGAATTGATGTCAGGAGTGCAACAAAAAACAATATGGAGCAGTTGATGAAACAAATATTAATGAAGATGGACATAATGGGGAATGAAAGGAATTCTGGAAAGCGTCAGATGGAAATAAAGATAGAAGTCAAATAATGAAAAATGTAAACTTTGGAATGGAAAAGATGAAAACAAAAATGAAAAAAATGGAAGTTGAATTGAAAAGTGTAAACTCTGGAATGGAAAAGATATCTGACTGAGTCAGCATGCTGCTGGGAAAGACACTAGCTACCAAATTGAAGAAACAAAATAAAATCAACTCCATTTCCTAAAAACAGTGAACAGAACAAGAGAACTAAGCTCTTGGGAAATAATATTGTTGGTCTGACTGGCTCAGTTGGTTAGATACTGGCCTACTGATCCCAAGGTCATGGGTTCAAATGTGGCCTAGATCGATGGTTTTTAAGTGTGTTTAAAAAAACAGCTCCATGTCAGAGGATTTACTAGCATGTAAAAGAGCTCCTGTGGGATGAAATTCTGGCTGATATGAACCTGGCAATTGACAGCATGGTTAAACAACAAAATTTTTTAAATTTTTCTTGGGAAATATTTTCATGAAGTAACAAGAGAAGCAATTGACGAATTCTGAGGTACCAAATAAAAGAAAAATTAACAGTTAATTAAAGTTCATAAAAATTCTGCCATAGGCTGCTGCTCAAATGAATATCAAGGATTGCATTGGCCTTTGTATTAACAAAGAGCAGAGTAGCCACCAATATGACCATTGCAGTTAGGGACAGGCTATAAATGAAACAATAAATAAAAAAAGAAAAGAGCAGAGTATGCAGACAAAATTACCCACATAATATGTCCAACCTAAATTAAAATATATGCAGTGTAAGAGTGTTTAAATCAATTCAAATAGTTCAACAATATTTACTTAGGATCCTTCTGAGATGGTTAGAATTTTCTGTACATCAGACGGTAGGCGGGACATCCAGATACTTTTTAACATGTCTTCTGTCATTGTAGTACCAGCCAATGTTTTCAGACAGTGGAGCAATTGGGGTGGAGTACGGTCACCAAGTTCTTCAGTTCGAAGCAGTTTTTCAAGTCTTTTTGCCTCAGATTGTGACAAGTGTTCGATCAATGCTTTTTTAATCATGCCATATTTGTCATTGGCTGGCAGTGGCAATAAAATGTCCTGTACCTCTGTGGCTAATTTTTCCATTAAATGAGCTACCAGATGACTATATTTTGCGTTACTGGCAGTTACCTTGGCAAGAATAAATTGGCTCTCGAGTTGAGTGAACCAAGCACCGGATTTTCCACCCAAAAGGGTGGTGACTTGACCAAAACATGGTTTATCACTGCTTGATCCTCAGTTGCCATGAAATTAGGTTAGGTACATGAACTACAATCACAATGGAGAGGTAGAGCGAGCATATATTGTGTAGATATCATGATTCGCTCAATATAAAAATCTGATGTGTTGCACTCACATGACTTTCTCTACTCTTGTACTAACCATTCTTACAAACTCTTATTCTTATATGTTCTTCATGTTAAGACAAACATTTATACATAATTATCTTATTGCTTATTTCCTTGTAGGTGCAAGGGGAATATTAGAGTACAGTAGGCTTTGTGCGATAGTCAAATCTTTTAAAGCTTTGAGATTCCATTCTCTTTGCACACTTAACATATAAAAAAATGAACAACGATGTTCCATTTCACGAAAGTTATAAGTTTTCTGAAACTCACGCACATCACAAGGAATATCTCCAAAATGGTTTAACCTACAAGAAAATTTATTCAGACATAAATTGTGTATTTTAGCAAGTGTATTTTTTGTATAGTATGATTTGGTCTATCTCTAACGGTTTACTTGTTATGCAAAAGTTGTCCAGAGTAAATGCGACTACAGGGGCTATAACCAGAAAATTCAAAATATACATTTCATTTGTCATCAAAATATCTCAAACATATGACATTTTAATCAAAATTGTTAGAGCCATTTTCAAGAAAATCAAAATTTTTGAAAAATTATCCATCTAAAGGTTAGTTTAGGGTGGGGCTATTTTCTTCAAAGTCTTTGTGTTGCATCCTTGAAAGTCATTAAGCTTAAATACCAACTTTGGTTTTTAACCAACTTTTCGTTTTTGAGTTATGCTGTCCACAGACTGACTGACACACAGACACACACACACACACGGACCTTTTTCTAAAAATGCTTTTTTTTTTTTTTTTTTGTATTCAGGAGGTCTCAAAACATATATTTCCGGTGAAAACTCGACATCAAATTTTTGGGTGGAATACAATACTTCCCCTACTTACCAATAGAGAAAGTAAAAATATATTGAATATCTACTCACAGGATCACGTCAGGGTCACCAATTTGTGGCTCAGGATGCATTCAATAACATAAATAACAACACTACACAACAAGTTCAAACGTATTTATCACCACCGGAGCATACAATCAAGGAATACCAAGAAAACAAAAGGTTAACTAAAAATATATATAAAGTCTTTGATGGATAAAATGGCATATACCTCAATAGCAATACAAATCAATCAGCTATAATGAACATTTGGGAAGATGTTGGTCTGGTTACATCAGTTGGTTAGCCACTGTCCTTATGATCCAAGGTCGTTGGTTCAAACCTGGCAAGTGTGCTTAAAAGCGACAGACCCATATCAGTAGAATTACTGGCATGTAAAAGAACTCCTGCAGGACAAAATTCTGGCACACCAATGATGCTGATATGATCCTAACAATAGACAGCGTTGCTAACAAATAAAGATAAAATATTATACCTGGGAAGATAAAATCTAATCAGTGTTACCTGTTTATCATCTGAATGTTTATGTTTCCATTATTCTCAAGTATAATAATGTCTGTTAAAAATAAAAATACCCAGTACTTATTTACATAAGAGGGCTTTACTCTATTTTAGGTTTTGTTTCCCTCAGACACTAAACACTCTTAGAATCTGCATTGAGTGAAGAATATTAAATAACATATACACTTTGTTATATGCTCTTATTGAAACGTATAGTCTAAAGATCTCTTAACTGTGAAACACATGAAGCTAAAGCTTTTTGCAGAGAACAAGTACAATAGAAAGACTGGAAATATTTAGTAATTCACAATTTTGTAAACAATAAGAAAGCCCTTACATTCATTTAATCCTTCAGAAAATGTACCCATGAACTTGAATGATTGCTTTAACATTGACTTACATCTGTAAGCTGTAGCAGTGTTCCTTTAGATACATTACTGTCAGTAAAGTAGAACCTCTTTACTTTCAAAGCAAACTCTTCAGCTGTTGATGTGTTATGTGATTTCAGAAGATCTATTGGAACCAACCGTTTGAAATCATGATTGAGGGTTTCTAACCCATTTGGAAGGGAAGCCCAGAATGATCTTATATCTGTAATCAAATTTTTTTCAGTAGATTTCTTCTGTAACAGAATTATTACAGTCACATGCTCAAACTTATTGGGCAGTTTCCTGCCTTCTGATATCTGAATCTTATTTATTTCTAAGTATGTGAGTGGTAATATGTTTATCTGATGCTCAAGTCAATGGATAAACCCATTGCTGTAGAGCTATTTTCTGTGTGTGAATTTTGAGTGAAACATTTTGTTCTATTTTAGCATTAAGTCATAATTAGGGAACTGAACACACTATTTGCATATTAATAACCGTAAAATAGCTTTAATTAAGGTGGCATTAACTTGTAAAATGTATTTCTTTTCCATTGACAGAAAAAATTTTATCCCTGGGTAGATATATCAAATTTGTTTGAAATTTTGTTTGCTTATTATCATAACTATCTATTGTACAAATTTCAATGTTTTATACTTAATGCAAGTCATTTTACAAAATGTTTCATCCATTAATAAAAAGAAAAAGATAAAGGTAATTTACTGTGGAATGGAAACTCATAATAATACCAAAATTGATATGAACTATCTCATGTATATGCTTAATAATCTGAACCTATAATCTTTGCAACATGTGCTTTAATTATTTTTTAATTAATTTTTTTAATTAGTTTAATTCAACTTCCATGTTTTAAACCTTTTTGTTATATGCAGTATTTAACAGAATGAGTAATGTTTTAGGTTCAGTTCCAAAATCATGTATCTAATAATAATCACAAAAAATCATTTAATTTTATCCAATATTTCCTGCAAAAAACATTCTAGTTTTTCAATTGCCACACTATGCCTTCTAGCTTACAAATATTGAACTTTGTAGTACTTCAGGAGGCAACTTTAAAATCTGCTTCATGTAGAAAAATGATAATATTGAGGCGCACAGTAAAGTGGCATTTAAATCACCACAGTCACTGTAGAAATGTCAAATTTAACAGTCTATAACTAAAAATATAATGAAGATATCACAATGAAACACTATTATATGATTTACCAATATATTGATTACCTGATTTACAAATTAAAAAATCAAAATTTTATGTGTAATGCAAGTTAACGTCACCTTAACTGGATTCAAGAAAAGCACTGCATATATAGATATTAAAGGAACCAAATATAGCTTACAAAATAAAAAGAATGTCCCTTCTTGAGAGGTGACACCTGTCACAAAGGGCAGGCGATGAAATCTTTTGGAGTCTAGAAGTTCCTTTGGATTGGCTGGAAGAAACACCTCTCCCCTGGACTGACTATCCACACATGGATGGAATGGGTAACCATATCCCACAGGCTTTTCCTGCAAGGAACAATATTTAATTCTTGATCTCTGCTAGAGAGTTGGTTCAGAAGAGCTTAAGCTGTTGTTTCTTACCTCATTTGTCAGCATATTCTTAGTTGCTAGAAGAATATCCTTGGTGCTCACATTTCTGAGGAAAATATGGAGCTCTTTAGAACTGTTCGTTTGTAGTCCTAGCTGGGCACCCAGTCTGAACGCTGAGAGTCTTGGGGAGCTATTAAAGGCCCATATGTTTAAAACAGAACCACTCTGGGCAATACCACCATGGAACAGCCCTAAAAAATATGTTAAAATTAAGATATGGATTCTAAGGCCAAGCGCCCACATGTGGCATTTAGTCATATAATTGAATAACTGTATGGAAATACAAAATTCTAAGAATTGAAATTCTAGCTACTGTAAAAAGCAGATAAGTAATTACCTACATAGGTTTATTGTTTGATTATAAAAGATCAACCGACTGGTAGACACGGAGAAAATCAAATCTTCTTTTCTTCCTTTTAATTTCTTTCTTTCTTTCTTTCTTTTTTTCTTCAATCCTTTATAAATATACAAAAGATACATCATAACATTTTAAAATGACAGTAAAAATTAAAAATATGTGTTGCATTCACAAGACTTTCTTTACTCACCACTCTCTCTTCCACATTCTTTAAAACTATTCTTACAAAAGCCTAATATTCCATTTACTTGTCAACCCAGACAAAAACTTAACCTCCATTTATTTACATATGCTTGTATGATACAGTAAATAAAGTAATAGCCATATTTTTAAAGGGTGTATCACTATGTGATGGCTGTGAAATTCTATGATAGTTGCATGATAAGAAAAAAATAATAATTTCCCAATTGAGAAAAGTAGAAGTATTTGAAAATTGAAATCAGTAATAGTAAACTTGAAAATGCTTAACTCTACCCCCAAAAAATGCATAATATAATAATATCTGAGGAATGCAATCCACCCAAAAATTTGACACCTCGATTTCAGTGGTAAAACACATTTTGAGAATTCCTAAACCCAAACTAATGTTTTTGAAAAGGGTTGTGTGTGTGTGTGCGTGTGTGTGTATGTGCATGAGTGTATGTGTTGTATCAGTAGCAGCTGCTCCATATGTGCTGCAGTTCTGTGTCAAAGTAGTAATTTTGCAAGACAAAAGCATGCATTTCAAACAGAGCAAATTTCATATTATTTCATCCTGTTCAATCTGTCATTTCATTTGATTCCAATGTCTGAGAAGAGCATATGCTGTTTTATTGGCATGAGCTATGTTAACTCATGAATTTGGGAGGAATGTGCATTGCATTTGTGCAGAGTTTGCCTTTCCTGTCCCCTCACTTCATCCTATCTCGAGTGTAAATACCCCAGCATGGGCAAATCATGCTGTCAACATATCACATGCTATAATATCAGGGAAGTGTCTTCCCAGGAACATTTCAAGCAACAGTGTATATGTGTACTGGTAGCCCCTAATCACAGGTTTAATTTCTGGGTCTCATTCAACCAAATGTGAAATCTTGAACCTTTTTCTTCCTGAGAGTCCCCAAGAGATATAATACTCTTTTTGATAATAACAGATAGTTTTTTATTGATCCAATGCAAGTCTACTACATTATGTATAGACTTTTATCAGAGTTTCTGTGCAGTTAAAATACAATATTCAGAGAATAATCTTATGACCAAGTTAATATGTACAATAATTATGTACATTATTAATATGAGTCCAGTGTTCCTGATGCACTAGCACTTTATAATGTACACCAATGCTGTGGTCAGCTTAGTAACTAAAGTGTATAAATAAGATTGTCTTATAAATAAGATTGACTTCATTGTCAGAAATCCAGCATTAGCTAACAACATATATATATATATATATATTCGAATGGCCCTACAAAATCTTTTGTACAGAATTTCACATTTTCAGCAAGCAGTTATTCTCTCAGATTCCAGGGCAGCAATTATAGCAATTACTTCCAAGTTGTCACCAAAAAACCAAACTATTATAGAATGTTGGAAGATGCTTAGCCATCTAACAGCACTTCAAAAACACCTAGTCTTCCAATGGATACCGGCTCACTGTGGACTGAGTGGTAATGAGAAAGCTGATTTTCTTGCAAAAAAGGGTACCAGCGGTGTACAAAAATCTATAGTTAATTTACCATTTTATGCAGCTAAAAGATTAGTCAACTCTGAATTCAAAAAAATTATTGCAAAATATTACTATGAAAAATCAAAGAATAAAAGATGGGAACTACCAAACATTCAAACAGTGATTCCTGAGTATCCTCGAAAAACAGCAGTTGCAACCTTCAGGTTGATTACAGGACATGATTGTCTGGCAAAACATTTAAACAGAATTGGGATATATTCTTCACCACTCTGTCCTCTATGTGATCTGCAAGAGGAAATGGATCGAGACCACCTTCAAATATGCCCAGCCACTTCTAGTGCCCCATCCATCAGTGAAAAATATTGGAGAGCAAGAGGATTAATGACTTCATTGTCAGAAACCCAGCATTAGCTAACAATATATATATATATGTCCCTTCTGTCTCTGTGGCACTTAGTGATCTATTATCCCATCATTCCCCATGAAGGACTGGGTAAAATCACAGGAAAACCTCAATCAGGGTACCAATCAGGGGTACTTGTTCACTTCAACACTGATCACCCCAGTAATATGCTCAGAGTATATGTCTCTAGAGTATGTGATGACCTCCAACACATATAACCTTTTAAAAAGCAACAGGCGCTCTTGGAACACATTGTATTCCTTACCTGGTCATTCCCAGCCTCCATAGACCCTAGTGAGCTGAGAACAATGGCATCTACCTCCACATTCTTGAATCTAGTGCTGAGAGCCTCAACTTAGCCTTGGTACTTATTTTATTTGGCTCTCCTTGCCTCACTAAAACCTCATTTCTGTTATCAAAGGGAAAGGTAAGGTCCAAGAAGACAGCATTACCATTGTGCACCATTACAAGATTTTGCTTCAAGTTTCCTTCCACAACTTGTTTCTTACCAGGAAGGTCAACCTGCTTCTAGCTGCCTTGCATACACTACTGGCCATAGTATTGTGGCTCTCTGTGTTGTCGGGGTATCTCATGTATGGGTTTATCACGAGGCAGGGTTTTGCTCTCATATCTGTATCTTCTGCAGTTATAGTATGAAAAACTGAAGTTATTAACAGTGAAGCAATACAATTCTGAACAAATATCTTAGAGACTGACCGCCTCCGTAGTGCAGTGCCTGTCTCTGGTGCAGAGAACACAGGTTCGAATCGCTTTAAGCTTCACCTGCCTTATTATTTGCTGAAAGTTCTTGAAATTAAAAGCAGACTACTCAGTTTCAAAGTATATTTACTGTATCATCAGTGCTACTCTTGTTTGTACTGCTTGCCATCTTAACAAATGCTAAATCACTTAATATTACCAACCTATGAAAACAAAACAAACTTAAGAGGTGAAATCAGGACTGAAAAATTCAATGCCATAGCTGGGATTTGAATCATGGATCATCCATGGATGATACAGTAAATATACTGTGAAACTATGTAGTCTGCTTTTAATTTCAAGAACTTTCAACAAATAAGCTTGTAGTCCTTAAGATATTTGTTATAATTTATAGAACCTTCTGCAGTGCCTATCACATCACTATTCTTGATGCCAGCATCTATTATCTGGATTCTCGGCCTAAAAGAGGTAACTACTTTTCTTTCAAGACTGTACTCTCTAGAGAGAGTATTGGCATGACATCCAGGATGTTCAAGAAGTACAATATACCTAATGAGAAGAAGGTGGCATCTCTTTCATCAGTTAAGTTTTGTACACCTGGTGGAGGTGCAGATATCATAAATTTCCTTATTTGGATAAGAAGTAGGCTTTTCTAGTGGGTCTACTGCTCAAAAATCTTCATCCTCAGTCTGTCATAGACCAAGATTACCAACTTCATCTTTCTTTCATGATAGAAAACATTGAAGCTTACCCAAGTGCTTCAAAAATACTATCACAGCATTCTCTCTCAGAACTATGTGTAACCTCAACCAAAAATGATGACAATGAACAGCATTGTGAAAAGAAAACACAATCATCACTCACATTCCTTTCCTTCACCACCAGGAAAGTGATTTTCATGATGCATTTGTAGATGATTTACACAATTTTGTTGCATAATTAACTTTCAGAAAGGTGAATGATTAAACTACAATTAGCATAACATGTTACTGAGACTCACCTTTGGACATGGGTGACAGCATGTGATATTGTACACTTGCTGCTCCAGCACTGGATCCAAATAGAGTCACTTTGTTAGGGTTCCCACCAAACTGAGCTATATTGCTTTGTAACCATTGGAGTGCCATCACTTGATCCTTTAAGCCTGCATTGCCAGGTATGACATCATCTGCAGTGCTCAAGAAGCCTAAAAGTATGTAAGCAAATGGTTTATATCTGTAGCCTTTTTGTAAAATGCTATTATCGCCATTGCTAATGTCAATAATTATCAAGAGTGTGAAAAATATAAACCAAGGGGTAATTTTTCTATCCTGAGCGTCGGCAGACTTTTTTCCAGGGGGGGGGCCACATGTTGGAAATTTGCAATCATATATTATTAATTCATTATTTTATTGTCAAAATTTATATCTGTTGCATATAACTGTATTGATTTATGCTAAATAACAATTGTTCTTAATTAAAATAATAGTTTAATAGTCAGTAATTGATTGCACATTAAGTTCACCAACTTCCAAGGGGGGGCCGCGGCCCCCCCTTGCCCCCCCGTTCGCGACGCCCATGTTTTCTATAGAACTTATGAAAAGCTAAGCAAAATTACAGCTACATAGAGATCAACATTTTTACTTTCTCTGCTACATCTAGGAGATGTTAGCATCTGGTTCTAGAGGTTGTGGTTCATCTCATTGGAGGGCAATGGATATTTTCAAACGTAAAAATAGTTAACATGGCTTCCTTTGGAATGGAAATAAAGCTGGTGGTTAGTGATGTAGATTCATGGCATGTTAAAGAACCTCAACCCTGATAAAGAGGCCTCTGATTAAAATTACATAAACTTTCACACCCAATATAGAATGGGATGCTGAGAACCATAGCAGTTAAAGATTCTCCGTTAAAAAGAAAGAAAAACAAAATTCTCTACTACATACCGTAAATAGGATAATGATTGTATACAATACAACCCAAAAATTTGATGTTAAGATTCACCAGAAATATATACTTTGAAACCTCATCAATACAGAAAAATACCTTTTTAGAAAAAAGTACGTGTGTGAGCATCTGTAAACAGCATAACTCAAATTTGAAAATTCAGCTAATAACAAAACTTGGTATTTAAGTTCAATGTACTTCAAGGACAGGATCTTCATGAAAATGTTCACATAGGTTGTCAATAAAATCCCCCACCCTAAACTATGTTTAATATGGAAAAATTTTAGAAACTTTTAATTTTCTCAAAATGGCTCCAGCAATTTTTATTAGATTACTCTGTTTAAAATACAGTGTGATCCATATAAACCTGAACCATTTCAATAGGCCATAACTTTTGAACCAATAATAGGACACACGTGCAACTTTGGGAGAATATAATACACAATTAGGAGATTACATTACACTATTTACATCTCAGAGAAAATGTTGGAAGTGTCCTCCACCAGCATCTATACATATTTGCACTCATCTCACCTCTTCTCTGAAGTTTTACGGAGAGTATCCTCGCCAATGTTACTTATTTCGGTTCGAATGGATTCCTTGAGAACATCAATTGTCGGTGGCCTATTTTTGTCCACTCTATTTTTTAGATACCCCCAAAGGAAAAAAATCTGGTGAGGTTAGATCAGGGGATCTGGGGGATCACAGACCTTTTGAGATTATTCAATTATCAAAGAAACTGGTTACAAGTTCCATGGTGTCATTAGATGTATGGCATGTAGCTCCATCTTGTTGGAAGTAACCTTCTCTCAATTCGATATCATCCAGCTGCTCCACAAATGTATTGAAGATACCCATTAGATCACTTGGCGGTTTACAGCAGCCCAATATCTGATGTTTTGTGTGTTTATGTAGCCTGACAGATGAAACCATGCCTTATCTGTAAACCACGTTATGGAGAGAATGTCTGGACATGGAATAAGAGTACTCTGAAACCATCGACAGTAACTGATTTGTTTATCATAATCTGCTTCTTTCAGTTGTTGCACCATATGCACTCTGTAAGGTTGTAATCCTGATTTCTTTGCAGCTCTTTGACATGTTCCATCCCTGATTCCTGGCTCAATGGATGCAACAATTTGTTTGGAGAATTCAATAGCTTTCTGCGAACATCTGTAACATTCTCTGCATTCAATGGCAGTCTATGTTTTTCACTCTCACTAATGAGTATACCAGTTGTCTCCAACTTTCTTACAAGTAATAAAATTGTTGCCTTTGTCGGAACATCGCGTACATTAAATTCTCTTCAAAATTCCTGTTGTGTTGTTACCAAGGAATTTGTCTTCCAATATGTTTTCAAAATGTAAAGACGCTCTTGCAGTGAGTGCTGCATGTTGCTGTTATGACTGCACATTTAAGACTGTCAACTGTCAACAATTGTCAGTATTGTCAATTCTCCCAGAGCCACTAAGATCATTAAAACAAATTTCTACATTCTGCGAGCTTTCAAAGGGAAATTATGGCCTATTGAAATCGTTCAGGTTTATATGGATTGCACTGTACTTTTATTAAAAGTGAAATATATATCTTGAATCTAAAGTAAGAACAAATTAGAAACTAAACACTTCACTTATCTTAGTAATGTTGCAAGTTCTTGTTGCAAAACTGACTCAAGTTTCAAGTTGACTCCAACTCACTCTCAAAGCTCTCAAAGCAACAAGAACTTGCAACATTACTAAGATAAGTGAAGTTTTTAGTTTCTAATTTGTTCTTACTTTAGAATCTTGTTGCTTCACTGTTAATAGCTTCAATTTCCTTAATTATATATCTTGAATTTTCTGGGCATAGGCTCTGAAGTCCTCCTCATTCTGAATGACTTTTGCATAACTGCTAAACTGCAAGAGCTAGATAAAATTGATTTCACAAAAAATGTGGATCTCATTAAAACACATAATTTATGTCAAATACATGTTTTTTGGAGGGGGGTTAAGCATTTCCATGATATTCCTTGCTATTGGTTTGAATGTTCCAATACTTATGCTGTTCTCAAATGAAAAATTGTTATTTGGCTTTTTCTTCCTCTTTTCATCACAGGTGCTTGTGGTCTGATTCTTGCAATATCCATCTTTATACTTGTTGTTTACACAAAGAACTCAAATTTACCATGAAACGGAGGGAACATAAACAAGCTCTGATTCTGGTTTATTCTTGATATATACATTTTGTGTATAATGCAACACTTCCTTACCTACTAAGTGAATGGCAGATAAACTAAAAAAGCAGTGGTTACACGGGAAAATAGGGCAAAAATGGCCAAGAAATGCTTATAAATATCAACAGTGACAACAATAAGAATTTTACACCCTAAGCAAAAACATAACTCCTGAATTTTAGAGTGTTATTTGCTTTTTGTTGCATATTCCATAGGTGCAACCATGATGTATGGAGAGCAAATCATATTTAAATATGACAAATCTACTACAAATTAAAGATCTTCAGGTTTATAAAAACAATTACAGTAATCAAACTTTATGTAATGGGTTTTAGAATTAAATGACATGAAATTATTTCTACTCCTGTTATATTCTGCTCAAAAAAATTAGAGGAACACATGTTTAAATCTATGTCCTAAAACAAATATTAACATAATTCAATTTTTGACAGTTTGTAATTATAGATTGAAAAACTGCAAAATTATGAGAGGTATTCTAACAAACTTTTATTTCAGAGGATTGGAAATAGAATCAAATTACTGACAATGCACAAAACAAAGTAGAAATACAAGATTACATTGTTTACCAATCAGTGTTTCCATGGTTATTTCAACACTTGGCACCTAGTGGGTCATTCATGAGCTGTAATAACTGCCTAACACCTATGTGGCCATGCTCTGCACCAGCCTCCTAATAGCTATGTCTGGGATATTCTCCCATTCTTCAGTGAGTGCATTTGCAAGTTCTCCTAGGTTCTGTGGCACAGCTTGTAAACAGATTTTGCCAGCTTATCCCACAGATGTTCAATCACATTGAGGTCAGAACTATGTGTAAGCCAGTCCATTACCCAAATTTAGCCCTCTTATAAGACATCCTTGGTACTCTATGCTGTATGGGGTTTAGCATTATCGTGCTGTAAAAGAAAATTAAGGTCCAGTTCATAAGCAGAGGATACAACATGTTTAAGGATAATATTATTGATGTGAACATCTAATTTCATGTGCTGTGAAACAACAAGAAGCTCTGTCTGAGACTCAACAGTAATGCCAACCCAAACCATACCAAACTGCCTCCAAATCTGTCATGTTCAACAATAGTGGCTGAAGGAAGATGTTCACCATGATATCTACAGACACATGTACATTTATTACAACCCATCTATTGAAACCTTAACTCATCTTTCCTTCCATTGGTGGAGCTGCCAATTGACATGCTTCTGAGCAAATTACAACTAGGCTTCCTAGTGCTGACATGCCAAATGAGAGGCTTTAACGGGGATTCTAGATCTCTACACTGCATTTACCAGCCTGTTTCTTATTGTCTGATCAGAAATCATCACTCCAGGTGTTGTTCATGTCATGCTGTAGATCTCTAGCTGTAGATTTGTATCTGCACAAAGTTGATATGACAAGATATCCTGCCTATACGTTCATTGTTCTTCTTACCTATGCCCTTTTCTAGGCCACCTCTGTGGACCCACCTGTGTCTATATATCATCTCTAAGCCCTATGGATGACAAAAGGGCTGACATGAGCAGTGGCGTATGCTGGGATTGTGACGGGCTATCACTAGGCCTATCAAGTCACATGACTCCATCAGTTTAGCTTTCTCCATCGGCAGGGATGCATGCAAAATGTATGGTTAAGTATCAGATTTGGACAATAAGGGGTTGTTGATTAACCTTTAATTAGGCGCATGCCCTGGTAGAACACTGTTGGTCATGCGGTCCTAATAGGCCTGCATGCTATATTTTTGTGCTTATATGCTTGTATTTACTTAACTGCAACAATCAATCTATTCAATACATTTCTATTTTCTTTAATCTTTCCATTATGAAAATGGTCAACAATTTTTTTTCTGATAGTTTAATGAATGATCTGTTCATTGAATGTCAAAAGTTTTTAAAGCTATAAAAGATTTGATGTGTTGAAGATCTCTTATGTTTATCCAAAACTAGGATTAAATATGCTAAATTTGTGAAACTCACATTCCAGGGCGTTTTCTCAGTTGCAAACAACAAACATGGCCAGTAATAAAGTTTATTTAATTCACATGAACCATCAACCACACATACTTATCATAATCGTTTATATTAAATAGCTTTTGTAAGTACAGTCAAAACTGGTTATAGCAACATCACATTTAACGATGTATTTGCTGTAATGGCAAAATCTAGCAGTTCTGTCTAAACCCCATGTAACCTACTTAAAATATTGCTTAGTATGATGTCACATATAGTGATTTATCGTATACAACAACTTATTTTTTATTACCCTTTCGGAGAACTATATCACCTATAACGTCCAATGTTCATTTTTGTTTGTCACCTACAGCAATACACAGAGGTATTTTTACATGTGGCAAATGACCTTGCGAGGATTTGCATGAGTGACATTGTGCCAATCGATGGTGGGGGTAATGTATCTTTTCCTTTCCAGAATATAAACAAGACACTGTTGATGATGCGAGTGACATTATACTTAAACACGCAGTTCTGTAATTTTCACTACAGGGAAATTGTAGAGATATTAATCTGACACCCCCTATGGTCTTATAAATACAAAAGTGAACCTGACCACGAACCACTGTGCAACTTCCAGCAATTCAACACATGTAAAAATACCTCTGTTACAGCTTATTCTTACTAAAAAAAAAAAAAAAACGAACACCCAGTTTGTGAAACTATCAGCTATAATGACCACAAACCATCAGGCCCTGACTGGTTATAACCAGTTCTTTTGCTTCTGCTCACACTGCAAGTGTAGAAGAGTTACAGTAGGCCTTTCCTGTTTTACCATCAGTAATTTATCCTCGTATTTCAACTGCAAGTATGGTTGTTTCACTAATTGTTTTACTACACATTGTTCATCCATTTCAAAGCATTAGCACTAGTAACTGTCTTGGTTACTGTCTTAGTACACTGTACACCATGAAATAAATAATAATACAGCTGTTGAGGACCATAAAAATTACACAATTACAAACACATTCGTTCGTATGAGTATAGCGACACATGATTCCGAAGCCTTGGTGTGCTTATTCCTGCATTCTGCCACCTCACCTCTCCCTTTCCCTCTCTTCCCACAACATAGTAAAGGCTGCGGCAACAAGCATCCAAAGCCCTATTCTCCCCTCTGTTCAATGGTAGAGAATGAGACATATTCCATCTTAAGCACTAATTCTTCGTGAGGGAAACTGGCTGGTATTACAATTATTACTAATATTACTTATTAAGTTCTAGTTTACTTTAGATATGGGCTTTGGTAATTGCTTTGATAGCCCACAATATACGCCAGTGGACGTGAAGAATCCTGGAGACAAAGTAAATGAATTGACCATCTTCAATCCACATAGCTGCTTTTGCGACAGGTTCCTTCATTGAGATGCCTTAGCCTCAAAGAACACAAAATAACAATTTTATACCACAAGTTGCTGTTAAAACCTGTTTTTAAAACATAATAAAGCAATAAATCAAAGAGCATTCACTTTTAATTCCACCTATTTTTCAACTTTACTGATTTATTCAGACAAAACTAACACATTTTTTGAAGAACTCCATTGTAGTTCTAAATAATACTTCAAAACATAATATATGACTGCCAAAATTTACATTGCCTTACTATTTTGTAAGTATTCTGGGTTTTGGTTAAACACATGTTCTTCTAATTTTTTTAGCAGTGTACGTTCCAGAAAGAAAATCAGTTTCCAAAATAAATGCTTGGGTGAAAATCTTAACTGGTTTGCTAGCAGACAAATTATCAATTATCTTCAATTAATACACCACCAGCTAAGAAAGAATAAACATACCCAGTACCCCCATACGATAGTTAAGGGTAACAATAACAACATCTTGGTCCATGAAGAAATCTGGGTTGTAGAAGAACCTGCTTCCTGAGCCATAGGCAAAACCACCACCATGGATAAACACCATTGTTTCTTTCAGAGGTTTGCCTTCTAATGGTAGCTGAAAAATTCAAAAGTACATTTTCAGAGTATTAGCTGGCTCTATGGAATTGCCAAATAAAGGCTTGAAGTTTTCATGGCATTTCTTTGATGATTTTTCATGGAATTCCTTTTTTATGATTAGCTTAATAAAACGTTAAGGTTGACCTGAGGGCCATTTTTGGAAACCCACACTCAAAAATGACTGCAGGCTTGAGCACAATAACATTGACTTAGCTGTTTGGCTGTACTATCTATTTAGATTCACTGGTAAAAACTGTAGGAATTCAGTTTAGGTTGGAACTATTCAGAATTTAAAAATGTAAAGATCAGTATCTAATAAATCTTTGGCTATAACTAAATCAATGTTGAAATGGAATAAAGCACCCAGTACAATATGCAGTATTTCATTGCATAATGGTGGCTATCACATAAAGGTCACACCTTGACTTATAGATAAGCAATCAAAACTTAAACATTCCACCACATAATCATTGCATTAATATTTCAGGTGTTCATTATCGAGAAATATTGTAAAATAATGTGCTGCCACTGCAACCGTTAGATTCATGGGAGAGAGTATAGGGTAGGCAGCATATTGTAACATATTCCTCATTGTCAATGCCATTAGTATGCCGACTGCTGAGATGGTAAATAACCCATCAATGAATCTGATTGGTTCAAATGCCTAAAGCCCAGGAATTGTTGATTAAGCACTATGGGAGTAGAGTGGTAAGGGATGTGAACCATTCAATTAAAACACACCAAGTCAATAACCATCTGATTCTTCAATTGTGTATGGTTGTTTGGACAAATTATGTTAATCATTGTATTCTATGTATTTATGTATATTAAATGTTTATGCATATCTGTAACAATGACTTTCACTTGTTATTTATCTATTTTAACTTTTTTCCAGGCCAATTAGGGACTTGTCCAGTAGTGCATTAATATCAACTCCAGTTAAAAATTACACATGATTCAACAGTATCATCAATGCTTTTATAAATAATAAATGAGTCTTAATTCAGTAAATCCAAAGTCACTTCTTTCTAACTTTTTTTATTTGTTTATTTACTGAAGTAGGTATTTGCATTGCAGTGTCAGCATCACTTTTGTTTCCCCTCCTTCTGTTCTCTCCTTTTTTTTTTCAGCTATGAATAGCATAACATGGCCATGCTTTAATACACTCATACTCAATCTTTCGCTGGAATTACAAGGATCTTTACTTGACGTGACTTAACGTGATGGGAGGTAGTGTGAAGTAAGAAATGTCACTAAACTAGAAAGCCCTTTTACATACCACACATTGTCACATTACGTTAAGTTCATTGTAATCTTGGCATTATTTCCATTACCATACATTAGTCGCTGAAAGTTAAACTGGATGGGTTTAAATAATTTGTTCTTGCATAATGGTCACACTGCATACTTTTATTTTCAGTGTGTCACTAACACTCAGGAACTGACAATTAAATCACTCTCCTTGTACCTTTCCTGTATTTGGTGACAATGTCAGGATACATCTTTAAAGCTTGGCATGATTCTAGATGTTCCATATTCATGATTTGTTCACACAGAGTATGCTGAGCTTGCTGAGGTTGAAAGCCCAGTCCTATGGAAATGGTTATTCAGAGAATCATGTCCAGTTATGAGATAAAAGGTGACAATAGCCGATTTTTTTGGTAATTTAGGAAGTATTTTAGGATTTTATGCAATTTGTGGCCATTTGGAATTTTATTTTCTTATTTTTCTTTTACTTTAAAAAGAAAGCATAAAAAGTGTTCATTTATAAAGAAAAAGTTTTAAAATGGGTTTAAAATGTTTTCACTATACTACATATATTGTACAATTTTGAATATCATAAATTTAATTCTTATAAAATCTGGGAATTTTGAAATATACGAGTAATTTATTCCCTATACTGTAGGGGATAAATTTTATTGTAAATCATTGCAGTACCGTTTTGCTTAGAGCCAGGGGAAATTACTTGGTTGCCATTCACAGTCCATCTAAACCGAAGAATTAGAGCTGTCTTGGACTGAACATATCTCAGCATCATCATTGTCATCATTAGAGCTGGAATTTCTATATAATTACATATTTTTTCCTTGCTATTTAGGTGCTGGGAAAAGTGATATGTTTAAAAAGCACTATGTTAGGGTTAATATAACTGAATTTCATTTTACATATTTTTACATATCTGTGAGTATATTACATATTTTTAGGTATCATAAAATTACATATTTTACCGTTTTTCTATTCATAAACTTATATATTGCAAGTGTAAATTGCAAAATATGTTAAAGAGAAATCCCGGCTATTCAACATTTCATAGTGTACACCAAATTCTAAATGATATGATGACGATGACGATGATGATGATGATGATGACGATGACGATGTTGATGATCCACCCAGGGACATTTCTCCAGCAAAAATTCCTTTCCTAAAATTTGCTCCAGTTACATCATGTGGTGTGCAAGATCTTTATCTGTCTATAACAATATTCTCAGTGACAAACGTCTTTCAAGGACCCCAGAAAATATTGAAAAATACATAATTGTAACTGTACTAAAAACATAATGTATAAATATTGTGACATTGGGTCATTCAACAATATATTGACAAGAGGGGGGCCAGGTGACCTCGGATGTGGCGAGTGACTGTGTGTACATGACCATAAACAATAATGCCTGTAAAACACAAAAGAAAGAGTCCAGAAGCTTCCAGTTAATTCTGCTGAGTCATCATGACACGTTTGTATAGAGAATTCTTGAAGGTTACGTGATTATAGCTTCAGCATAAATAGGACACAGTCAGTATTAGTTGAATGAGTGATTTAGTAGTTTTAGTTAGTGATAGAGTTGCATTGTTTAAGTTGTTGTGTACAGTTAGTTTTAGTTATGAGAGTGAATCGGCCAGCCTGTCAACAAGTATGTATGTGTCATCGAATGAAATAGCAAAGGTATAAGAGACAGTGAAAGTGGAGAAAGACATTGAAAGACTGAGAAAGATTATTAGAACAATTGTGAATTGTAATAGCAGAGAAGACTACATGTATAAATTGAGTTAGCAACAAGAAGGAAATTGTGCATTTGTAGTGAAATTTAAAGGAAAATAGAGATAGAAAAGTAACAGGATTTTGAATTGTGTCACGTTTTGTTACAATATGATTTGAGTGTTGTAACTAAGAAAATTATAAGTTGGAATTAAACATTTGATATTACATATTTTGCCTATTCTACATATTTCACTGCTTCTCACTACATATTTATATACATATTTCACTAAGTGATACTACATAAAAATCCCAGATCTAGCTATCATTCATCATTGCTTCTATTAATAGACACTGATAAAGGTTTTAGAAATCCTATCCTGAAACAAGCTCTAATAATTTCAAATTTACTTATTGTGGAAGGTTTTATAATGTCTGTCATCATGAGGAAAAAAAATGTAAAACAATTGAAAAATTTTAATGAGTAGCAATGAATATCTCAGAAATAGTTGTTGTTAGCTAATGCTGGATTTCTGACAATGAAGTCATTAATCCTCTTGCTCTCCAATATTTTTCACAATGATATTGAAGAGAGCAGTAGCAGTAATAGTAACCGTTTTTTAGAGAGCACCATATTTTTATGTTTTGGCGGTCACATCGCTCTCTCACAATCCCCAGAGTGTCTGGAGGACCACACCTGTCGGTTTACGGGTCTCACCGACCTGACCGGGAGAGTTATCAAAATAAATTCACCGACCATATCCTCTGATTACCAATCAGAGGACGTATTACATGCCATGACAGGTCAGCATGTTGGGGTTAAGATTTTGTAGAGAAATTAGAGAAATGGAGAGGTTGGAAAAATAAAGACTCCCTAGCCCTAGGGAATCCTAATAGCATCGGGGTCGGAAGAGAACAAGAGATGACCAAGGTAAGGTCAGATAGAAAAGTTACAGTGAGGAGCAAAACACCAGTAAGTGGAAGTAATGTTCTGCTCAGCTTGGGTGCCTTGTGGTCGCTATTCACATATCCCCTAGACGGAGACCCCTGAGGTCATCTCAGAAATAGTTAATGCTATTAAAAATTTGCACGAAAGGTATATTTTAATAAGGTCTATGTTTTTTAAGTTGAAGTTTTGTTTTATCTCTAATGATTTACCAGAACAATGAACTATTCAGGTCATTTGTAGAAACTTCTAGATATAAATATTATTTGTCATACAAATATGGCATTTTTATCAGTGTTTTGAGAAAATAGCAATAATGATTTTCCATATAAAGGTTAACTTGGAGTTGGAAGAGTTTCTTGAACAGTATTGTTCACATCTTAGGAATATGTTGAACTTAAATAGTTCAGTATTTATTTCATATTTTGCTTTTATTATGCTTTTTACATGCACACATGTATGCATGCTAATGAACACCCACTCCCACCCCCACTCTCCCCCCAACACACACACACACACACACACACACACACACACACACACACACACACACACAGACACACACACACACACACACACACACACACACACACACACACACACACACGTCACGCACACATGCACACGCGCACGCACCCACTCACACACGCACACACACACTTTTCTCTATAGATGTTTTTGGTATTCAGGGTCCCCAAAACATGTGTTTCTGGTGAAATTCCATATCAAATTTTTAAGTTGAATATGTTCTTCCTCTAGCTAGGTAGTACAAAAACTAAACATTTTAAGTTCAAACATAATTATTTTACTTTGTGTCACTTTTTATTACATAAACACATATCTGACAAAGATGATTAAGTTGTATAATCATGATTAATTTATATTTACCTCAGGAGTGTAAATATTTAAATAGAGGCAATCCTCAACCCCCATGGTGGTGTTCAGGTTTATTCCCCACAAAACCCATATTAAGTCTTCATTCTGTGGACACCAGTTGGCTTCTGTTGCTGCATCTCTTATCCCATTCCATGAATCTGGTGGCAAAGGATCCTGGAATAAATAAATCCTCATCAACTGCTTACCAATATATATTGTACAGCTTTTCAAAAACAAAATGTAGCATCTTTTAGAAGTCACACACTTTAAAGCATTATAAACATTATCAATTATAATACTAGCTGGCTACTCAATGTTGCATGGTAACTTTTTAAATACAAATGATGATTTAGTTAATTTAATTTACCTTCCGCCCTCTATTTTTTGTGAAATTATCATACAATAATCTGAGATTTTTAAGGATACTCCCTTTAGCTCTTATAATTGCGATTTTTTCCAGCTCTAGCTATTCCTTGTATTTAGAAGCCAGAACTGTGTGCAGTCACAAGCGATACACATTAGTTGAACATGGAGAAGTGATGTAATCAGTACCACACTGCTGTGTTATATGTATCGGCAGATACCCGCAACTGCATACATGCATGAGTAGCAACAGTAGAACCTATGTGCACTAAACTTGTGGCTTATTGCACAACCCTCCAACCTCTACTTATAATCAATGAAAAATCCCCTGATATTCATTCAAAATAAATGAAACATGGGATGGGCAAAATATCTGACTTCCTTAGCCATCTCTTGACAGGTTCTAAAAATGCTGCTTAGCCTATAAGTACCCTTTGGCAGTGTAAGAATCACTGGTTGGAATGGTCAATGGTCACAGTGGATTAAGTTGTAAACACTTCTAAAGTAAGAACAAATTAGTAAGAACAAGTTAGAAACTAAAAACTTCACTTATCTTATTATTTTGGTGCTGACCCTGGGGTTTCAAGCTATATCCAGCTCATTCTCATGGGCTTTGAGAATGAGCTGGATATAGCTTGAAACCCCAGGGTCAGCACCAAAATAATAAGATAAGTGAAGTTTTTAGTTTCTAATTTGTTCTTACTTTAGAATCTTGTTGCTTCACTGTTAATAGCTACAATTACCATTTTAACTATGATGGACAATAATTTAGAATTTAATAGTTATTTGTTTAATTTAAAATTATATGGAACTAAATATCAAATTAAATCATATTTAAAATTACAAGAGAAAAAAAAAAAAGACATATTCTTGCAGACATTAGGTTTTTGAATATTTGTTTAAAAAGAAAAGTAACCCCTGTTTTTGTTAGAAGATA
The DNA here is from genome assembly GCA_030765045.1 of Tenodera sinensis. NCBI lineage: Eukaryota > Metazoa > Arthropoda > Insecta > Mantodea > Mantidae > Tenodera > Tenodera sinensis. The sequence goes on along the minus strand of CM060963.1, from coordinate 171,071,971 downwards.
TGTTAAACTAGATAATAATAGTATTCATCAAAAGGCAGCAGAAAAGAAAGTTATTGAGGTTGAAAAAAGGCTTTGAGAATGAGCTGGATATAGCTTGAAACCCCAGAGTCAGCACCAAAATAATAAGATAAGTGAAGTTTTTAGTTTCTAATTTGTTCTTACTTTAGAATCTTGTTGCTTCACTGTTAATAGCTTCAATTTTTCCATAATTGTAAACACTTGTTTAAAATCTCCTTGGTCCAGTGGTTTTTTATAATATGAGAGGTACAATGACTGCCAAAGAAAATCTCACTGCACTTGCATCTATGTCACATTATTTATCATTGTACAAATCCGTGGCCATTTCTTTGGTGGCGCTAGGCAACGCACCCTTGCACCATGACCTGAAGGAGTCAATGAAATAGCCATGGCTTCCTACAACGATAAATAAAGTGACGTAGACCGGAGGTGCACAGAGGTTTTCGTTAGCGATCTCTATATATAGTTTTCAATAATAGATAGAGCATTAACATATACAATGAAATAGAGCTGATGCTGCTGAAAATGAAGATTCTGCTCTCTCAGGCTACTAAGTTAACCACTTTGAAAAAGATACATAGTCTACAATCATTAAGAAAAATAATTTTCTGAGCTGTTAGTTATAAAATAACAATGGACTGTTTTCTAATATTAAGTGGGCACAGTTTAATATACTCTGATATGATCTTGATTATAACATGCATAGGAAATAGAGCAAAAGTTTCTTGCATGAGGATTATTAAAGCATTTTGAAGGTGCAAATATACAGGTATTAAATTTGGATTAAACATTAAAAACAGAACATTAACTAACAATGAAGCATTCTTCTTCATTTTTTGTTGAAGAAATTTGAAACTTTGCATCCCTTATACCAGATGTCAACAGGATCATTACAGCAGGAAGAGGGAGTAAGGGGAAGAGAGCTTTAGTTACCCAACAGCTGAGGATGAGGTCAAATGACCTTGAAAACATAAATTTTCCAATGTTTTAAAAGAGAAGGTGGTATAAAAAAAGGACTCAAAATTAAGCAAAAAGAAAAAGACTCAAACATTAAAATGGAACTGAGCAGCAGTGTAGAAGCACCTTGATACGCAACTGACTACTTACATCCCAGCATGAGAACAGTTAACTTGACAGTAGTAAATAAATTTGAATTCATTATCTTCCAAAAATGCGAAAAGGGCTGACTGAAAACTTCATCCTTTATACGGAAATATTTTCATTAATTTTTCATCTCTCAAGAGTGGATCTAATGGTTTTGATTAAAATAGCATATATTATATATATAATAAATAAAACATATATCTTGAATTTTCTGGGAGTGGCCTCTGAAGTCCTCTTTATATCTCTTTAAAATATGCAAGTTATTTGAAATAATTATTTCAATAATTCTGTAGTATCAATCATATATATAATATACATTTCTGTAGGGGCTTTGATTTTTAGAAATAAAACAGAATTTAATGAAAAAGTTAATTGGAACAAATAAAATAAATGTTGAGATATTTTTGTTATAGAAACTATTAACTCATTGACTGTACATTTCTAAACTATGGGCTTTTACTGATTTTCATTAGGAAACACGCATAATTCATTCCCATGTTCATACTTCCAGACACTACAGAAAGCAGGTAGTTCTTCTAATTAAAGATAATATTTTCTCCTGCCCCAGCCAGAAATTGAATTTTTGCAACATATTTGCCACTGGAATTTAGATATTTTTCTTCATCATATTTTGGGACTAAATCCTTGTATCGTAGAAGTTGCCACCAGGATTAGAACCAGTGATAACCATCTCCGTCTCCTTGTCATTCTGAAAATGCTGACACTGATCTTTCAGGAATTTCTTAAGATGTAAGAAAATATGGAAATCACTGGAAAGCAAGGTTCTGATTATAGGGTCAATGATTAAATGTCTACCAGCTGAACTTCTGCAGGTGGTTTGAATCTGTCGAGCCATGTGAACCCAAACATTATCATAGTGAGATAACACTGACACTAAACACCCTATGCTGCTCATCCTGAATGGCACTATGCTCTGTACGTTAAAAAACTTCATCACACTGTACTTGACACTCGGCAGGAATCAAATAAGAGCCTCCGTCTTCAGCTGCTGCAATGATACTACTGTGGGAACTTCTGAAATTCTGCTAGTGCATGTGCCATGCCACATCATTACTCAATCACGTAAACACAATTGCTTCACCCAATATATGGATTACTAGCTGTAAGACAATGAGAAACTTACTTTATAGATGTGCCTTATATTTTTGTGAAATTCTAAAATCAGATTCTTTTGTGTAATACAGAACTTCCTCTGCTTACTCGGGTGCAATAGGAGAGGTAGCGATTGAACTTGCCTTACTCACCCCACCTTCTCTTGCCGAGTGATGAAGGTTATTTTGATACAACAAGTGCAGTGGTGTCTTCATTCCACCTGTGCAGTAGTAATAATTTCTATGCTGCTACTAACTATTTTGTTTACATTACACATATTTTGCATACAACAATTATTACAGCTACCTACTGCATTAGGCAAATTACATAATCTTGAAGTTTATAACCTTCCTTTACCTCATGCATGTAATATTCTTACACTGACTTATGATCAACATACTAAATTGTTTCTCTTTCAAAATAAATGAGGCAGTAAATTTCCATTGTTATTTAGCCTTAAAAAGATTTTAAAACCATTTGTTCAACATAATAAATTGTTTGGTTTTAAATTGATATTAGCTTCAAACTTTGAAACATGAAATATGATAGCTTATATTAAATAAACCAATAAGAAACAAAAAAAGTGGAATCATAATACAAGTATTCAGAAAGTACCTTTTGAAATTGTAAATAAATGCCTGTAACATCACTAAAGTTTGATTTATGCTTCTAATCAAAGTGGGTTTGATATTGTAATGGTTTATATTTGCAAACTGAAATTCACATATTAAACTGCAAACTTCCCTGTTTTTGTAACTTAAAACAAATTGTCACTACTACTGTTTGTGACATAACCATACTCGCAACTGAATGAGGCGTGTCAGAAGCTCAACAGCAGTGATGGACAGGGATGGCCAGTGGAGCAAGGCAAGAATATTTTTCAGTGGAGTGGGTCTTTTGAGACAATTTTGCCCATGCCTGGATTAGGCACTTTCCAACAGTGTAATCTTTGTAACTATTGTGTAGACCGCCGAGTCAACATCACAGGGGCAAATAGTACCGTTACACTTGATATTACGAAAGGATGCCCGCAAGGTTCTATATTGGGTCCAATATTCTGGGATATAAGTTTGGAGCCTCTGCTTAATGAGTTAGTAGTTGACACACAAATATATACCACTATAGCATATGCGGATGATCTGCTTTTATTAATAGAAGGAAACACCCGCCTGGAACTGGAAACAAAATCTTCTGATGTGACCCAGAAGGTATATAAATGGTGCAACTCTGTTAAACTACAAATTGCAGCTAACAAATCTGCGTATTTGCTATTTAAAGGTAAATTATTAAGAAACCCAGTTATACGAATACACGAAGAACGTATTCAACGCCACAAGTGTATTAAATACCTTGGAATAACCCTTGATGAGAAAGGCAACTTCAAGACACATGTCATTCAGGTCTGCAACAAAGCCAGTAAAATTATGATGAAGATTGCCAGTATTGCCCAAACGTCAATATAAACTACCTCTCACTACCATTAGAACATATCATAATTGTATCTTTACTGCCATCATTACATATGGTGCAGGAGCGTGGGCACAGTGTATGCAAAAATTAAACCTTGTCGCAGATCTCAGAAAATGCCAGAGGAAAATTCTTCTCCGTTTTACTGGAGCAGCAAGAACAACCTCTACTATGGCTCTTCTTGTGCCCACTGGTACCTGGCCAATAGATCTACAGGTTCGCCTATATGGTGCTTACTATTGGCTAAAGAAAAGCAATCAACAAAAGATAGAAGATATAATAGGAAAACGATGCTATATGAAAAGACAAATAAGGGCTGAGTTAATATCCTTATGGCAGTCAGAATGGGATAACCTGCAAACTGGGAGACGCACCTATATGTTTTACCCTAATATACGAGAAAGGTTACGACAAAAGCACCTAAATCCCTTACAAGCTGCATTACACTATATTACGGGCCATGGGCCATATGGCACTTACTTAAAACGTTTTAGTATCATAAACTCTGAAATGTGCACCAGATGCAATACAGAAGATACTCCTGAGCATGTAATGTTTAACTGTCAGAAATACAGCGAAATAGGACAATCTAACAGGGAAAAGCTCATGTACCTCACTTTATCAGAAATGGTCAGGAATAAGGAAAATCTAAATACTTTAAATGAGTTAGCAACTCAAATCAGTATAGCAGAAAGATCTTTAAGACAAACTGAACAAGAAAGAAATCTAAGAAATTTTTATACACCTCCAGCGACTGTTGTAGCACCATCCCGTCGATCGTTAAGATTGTCAAACCAACTGTAAGCAGAAAGAAGAACGAGGCCAAAATGACAGCCTGATGAGACTTGGACAGCCTACCAGAGACGAATAGCAGCGACTAGGGAACAATAAACTGCATGAATACTATGAGATCACATATAACTTTACAATATCACCAATTTTCCTTATTGTTATTTAGTTTAATTTAGGTTAGTAACTTCTGCACATTCTATTGTGAACAAATTGTAATAAATAAGTTTAAATAAATCAAAATATCCGCACACTACGTCCAGATATAAGAAATTAGGTATCTGGACATAGCTGGCAGATATTATTTTATTTTATTTTTTTTTTTTTTATTTTATTTTTTTATTATTATTATTATTATTATTATTTTTTTTTTTTTTTTTAAGTGTAATCTTTGTGAACTCCAGGTCTGAATCTGCTTTGATCTGAAATATGGAAGTGATGATAAAATCTTCGTATAATTTATCTGAGATGTCGTAGAGTTTATCATCTATATTTTTAAAATTTCTAAGGCTTATCTTGTTACAGGAAAATTATTTGTTTGACTGTTTATATAGTATGTAGACAGGAACATACACAGTGCAGTTCTTCTGGGGGGAGAGCTTAAGAGAGTGTTTGGGGGGGGGGGGGGGAATGAAACTGGAATAGATGAAACTCATGCTATTAGTTGAACGTACCTCCATTCCATGGTCACTATCCAGGTGAGGTGAATATCAAATAAATCACTGAAGAAGGTATACTGACTACATAAAGTTTTTGACAGGTCAGCATAATGAACAAACAACTTTGAGAGGTAGAATTGGAACTGAACAATTCAATGCCACAACTGGGATTTGAACTACAGAACCTCCTCTTACCAGGCAGATACTAACATGGATGAATAATAACTTTTTAGGTATTTTATTCCTCTTTGGGGGGGGGGGGGGTCATTTTCTACACCACAACTTACTGGAATATGGTCTGGAGACCATTATTGCCAATGTCAACCTAGGCTCCCTGCTGTGCTCTCTCCTGTCAGTTATAGAGAGAGTTTCTTGGCTGGGTGTATTGTACAATGGAATCATTTTCATATGGGATTAAATTGTATTACTTTTTATTTTTAAGGATAGCTCATCTTTCCAAAATCATAACCCTCCACGTAAAAAGGTGAATTGCTGTCAGCAAAACCATCAATACTACAAAATAATGGCAGAAGATTTTTAACGCCACGAGAAGCGTATGAGGACCGCAGTCGAGAAGTTCCGGGTTCAAATCCCGTTTACCCGGGCACATTGACATTGAGTCTTTTTTCTGACCTTCCGAGTTCGGTAGGCAAATGTTGGAGTGGTTCCTCTTCAACCATGAATTTTCTATCATTTCCATTCATCTATTCCACCTTCAAATACTTCAGGGTTCCAGGGCCTGGCGACGGCGATTGGTGCGTTACACTATCCCGATAAGAGTTTTCCCTCGCGCTTGAATGCCAACTGGCACCTCTTGTGGGGGCATTCACTCCCGGAAACTTACGAGTTGAAAACGGTGCGGACAGGCTCTCGCCGCTGTCTCTCTGGAATCGTTAGGAACCCCGATATTTCTAGCGCGCGTCGTCATTCGTATCTGATCACCCTTTGGTTCTCTCATTCATCCAGTGGGCGAAATCCCGGGAGGGGGGGGGGGGATGGGTAAGATTTTATACCCAGAATTTCCCCCACTAAAATATCCCAGCAGGGCGGTTTACATAACTTACACCCCCTAGGACTTACAAGCCAGTGTCTAGGGTCAGACGCCTGTCGGGGAGCACAGGGACCTATGGACCGGACAGAATGAAGACCGGAAGCAGGTGGTCAGCTAAGCACCAGGTATGATAGTGAGGAAGAGGATGATATGAAATGCAGGCGAAATGGATGATTGGAAAGACGATAATGGAGCAATTGGTGGAGTGAATGGCGGGGGAAACCGGAGGACCCGGAGAAAACCCGCCCAGATGCCGCTTCGTCCACCACAAATACCACATGCGGGTCCCGCCTAGATGGTAGGCGAGCGGTCTAACCACTCAGCCACTCAGGGAAGGATGAGGAATAATCCTGACTGGATAAAAATTCCTACCCCTCCCCCCCCCCCTTGCACTACGGGGCCAGAGAAACATACACTACTAAAATGCTTTCGCCCCCACCAACTTTTAACTATTTCGCACCCTATTCATCCCTTACTCGCAAGGGATAGAAAGGATAAGACAACTTGACCCTTAGTTACCTCAAGCCCAGCTCCAGGAAGCTGGGGGCCCTTCCTGAGCTATCTAAGCGACAGATAAAGCAAACATTGCGCTGGCCTTGGCATAGCTGAGTTAACTTATATGTAAATTCCAGTGTAACGTTTTTCTGAGCCATTCTGTTGTTTTATTTTTGCTGATGTTGTAACCACTTGTTTTCGTCGGCAGTGTGCCTTTAGTATAGCAATTACCTCGCTCGAAAAGCTCAGTTGCATCCTTGTACAGATAAAATCATGTAGTCGTCACAACCGGATTGCGAAAACGATTTGGCCTTCCAAACAAATGATATGTGTTGTATCTACTTAGGGTCATTCCTGCTACTGAACAGAGGAACTTTCCTAAGAATTACACAGATGTAGTGACTGAATCAGACCTCTGACAAGGGGTGGGGTGTTATATTTATGGCAACAATGATAGTAATATCGGTAGTAGTAGCATTGGTGTGTTATATACATAAAACATAGCAGCTGCAGCGGCAACAATATACATTTTACTGTCTTTAAGAGCACTGTGGTTTTGCATTTCTGAGCAGTACAGGAAAACTATAACTCTCCCGAAACTGAAGAAAGTCAGGGCGATTTGTTTTCCATTTTTCAAATCTAGTCTTGTCTACACGTCCCTTGATTAGTGTGATGCACTTTCGCTATTTTCGCTAATACATGTCACTTCCAATGCTGCAGTTTTTACCTGAGAAGCTGTAATATTGAAGTTGAAGTCTGAGATTCAAACTGGAATACATCACTGTAACTTTTCACATTCTTGTGACAAATTTATCCATGCTCGAGTCCAAATGACCTCGTCGACGGGCTGTTAAACCCCATTCACTCACTCACTTACTTACTCATTCATTCACTCACTCACTCTCACTCACTCACTCACTCACTCACTCACTCACTCACTCACTCACTCACTCACTCACTCACTCACTCAAACTGCAAACTGCAATTGCCATTGCTCGCGCAGAATTTATGGAATTGTGACCGTGAATGCCAATCTAACTAATGAATCCGAGAATTGTTGGTTTAGCTTACTTGCGATATGATAATTTTGCTTACAGTTTGCACTCGCACCTTGTACAGTCTACATCGAAAATGTTCCGTGTCTTCTATTTTCAGAGAGCAGAAATAGTAAATAATTAGAATGAAAAGAAAAATTACAGCAAGAATGCCCAGGTGAGGAATGGCTGAGAGGTCTAGGCGCTGACCGTGGAATTCAGAACTTCTAGCTGCCGGGGCTTCGATCCCCGCCTTTCGCATGTTTATTTTCTAAAATACAAAATTAACAAACGTGCTTAATTCTCTACAGCTTTTTATCAGGAATGGAGAATCGGATGAAGGCACACTGCTGGAAATTGTGTTAATGGGGATATGGCAACATTGTGTAGTGCTTGGAAATAAACGACATAGCAGCCTTGCCAGGTGCAAAGGTTGCTTCCGCTGAAGTAATCTACCACTGCATTCTGTTCTGTTTAATGTATCACTAATTACATTATTCCCTGGCATCCAGATCTTGTAACAATGCATTTTATGACCATCAAAGCCGTATTTTACACTATTACGCGCTTATATATTTTAATATGGTGATAGTCTACGAAATTTATAGAGATGCCTTTGAATGGAATATTTAAAGGGAAATATTAATTTCGGGAGGCATGATTGACAATTGAGATAGGCGTGTTCCCTGCTTTATTTTCAGCAATTGCAATTAATATCTTATAAAGCATTCAGTTTTAAAATAATTGCAATCGTACCGCAGCATTCATAGGACGGCGGGAAAGTTACAACGCTATGTGGAATACAAATATGTAAAGAGATAGTTTGTATAATGTTATATTTCACACGAGTTACATAAATAATGATGTTCTCGTTAAGAAAGAAAAGGGAAATAAAAAAAAAAAAAAAGAATGTTGAGCGGAATTCGAACTAATGTTAGCCCACCACTGTAATTTTGAACGAACACGCCTTAGCCAGCTGCGCTATAGGCAACACACGAACTTGTTCTTGCTGATTAAACTCACGTCTCTAAGTGTAGCACCTAATACTGGAATCATTTTAGTTCTAGTCCACAATTTAATAAAACACCGTAAGAACACCTTTTCTGCAGATGCACTGAAGTTAAATTTGCCATGTTTGCCTGTTAATGTAGAAGGATTGTTGAAATATTGCTTTTTAAAACTGTGAGGCGACTGAGCTAAGAGGAGACATGGCTGCCACGTCCTTTGGGCAGCAAGGGAAGCACATGACTAATTTGATTCTCATACCATCTATGCAAGCACGCCCGAGGTTTAGGTGACCCTTCGCGCAGGTTTAGCTGAAGATAGTACATATGTCACGTAAACAGCAGCACGACATTGGAGTCTACACAGGCATGATCAGACAAGGACGGCATTCTCTTAGTGTCAAATCCGGCAATAGCAATTCAATAACATCGCTCAGTTAGTTACTAATGCTAATGGCTTCATGTGTTGAAGTAAATGGATAATGATGCAGCGCGCAAAGAATTGGACATTTTACTTTTTCACTACGTATAACTTCCATTAAAAAGTTCGGTGTCTTCAGATCACCAGAAATATATTTGTGGGGAAGGTGGGACAGTCTGTAGGTGGCGCTTAGGTTAGTAGTATGGCAGTACTAGTAGTATGGCAGCTGTCCACGTAACGGACATGCGCCAAGGCCGACATGTATGTCTTGGACGAAAACTGTGCCAAACGACGACGAGCTGCTGGCAGGCTGAGGTTCAGCCCGATGGGTTTTTGCTGCGTACCTACTCCTAATAGGGTTTAACCGCAGATAGGACAATATATTGGGATGGGTGTTTAAGGGTGGCGTTTTTAGGTTTTCAGGTTAGTGTTATATAGAAGGAAGCTGTTACGCCCCTTGACAAGTGACTCACAGAAAGCTTCAAGATCTGCATTCTGACGGAAGAAAAAAGTTTTAAGATGAAGTTTTAAGGTTTTTAATTTAGAATTTTGATAAGGGTTGAATTTTTGAGCCGAACAACTCTTTGTTGGGGCTATATTGGAGTTTAGCTTTTGCTGCTGTTGGGTGAAAACTGTGCCAGGCACTGGTCAGCTCGTTATATGTTTAGGGCCCGAACACGAAGCAAGCCTTCTAGAAGACGAAAGTGCTAGAAAAGGCCCGAGCGAATTTTCGAAAGCAGAAAGACGGCAGACAGTTATTATTCTGCTCGAGCTATTGTTCAAGCAAGAGAATAAGCAGAAGGTAGCCGGCCGGGTCGGTATGCTATAATAATTCCTCCACGGCAGGTAATTAGCTACGGGGCCCGGCGACAATATTTCTAAACAAAAATGTCCTCAACAAATGTTCAGTGACTCAGACATGTTTTTAATTTCTTTAAACCCACTTCCACATCGCAAATGAAAATAATGAGAACATTTTATGGCAAAATCCATGTCCATCTTCAACTAGATTTCGAGACGCATATCTTTTTGTTTCAAAAAGAAGTTACAGACGTATAAAGCCATAATTAGAGAACTAATCTTATGTTTTCCAAAGTTGGCGTAGGCACTTAAATATCCATAATTGAATTATCAGTATGGTCGATGGAAAATATGCAATGGTTTGACAGATACGTCCCAGAAATTACGTAACTGCCTGTGGTGTTCAATCCAAATATATGAGTATGTCAACAAATGGAAAATATCGATGATCCCACAACCTACACGTTGTGTGGATTGTTTAAGTGTGTCCCATACACACGATTACCAGCTATGCAAAAGTTGTCCATAATTAAGAGGACTTCAGAGACCATTCCCAGAAAATTCAATGAATGTGTTTTATTTATCATGAAAAATCTTAAACATACGGTATTTTAAGTTAGTCACTTTTTTTATAAAATAAAATGTTTTATGTCAGAAACTCGTGTCAGAGTAGCCTTGTGTGGAGGAACTTTTCTAAAAATCGTGTCATATCCTTGGAAGATGCTGAAGTTCAATACCAAGTTTGGTATTTAATCGAACTTTCGTTTTTGAGTTCTGCTGTTCTCTCTCTCTCTCTCTGTCTCTCTCTCTCCCTCTCTGTCACACACACAAACACACACACGCACTCGGGCCTTAAACAGGGGATCTCAAAACGTCCATTCCACTAAAATCTCGGTATCGAATTTTTGGGGTGAGGTGCGATACTTCCCTTACTTACTGTACGTAGTAAAGGAAGTTAAAGATTAATCACTAGCTATGAGTGGTGATGCAGTTTCTGGACTGTTCCACCACATTCACTCCTGAACATTCTACTTCCAGAACTTTTCCTTCGTCTAAAGACCTAAGCCGCTGCCGAAAACCGAACAGCAGGAAAAACGTATATACTGTAACTTTTTTTTTGTGGTTGTTGTGAAGTAAAGAAGACAGATGTAGTCTAGATAAAGAAACACTTTTATTTCCGTAAACAGTAACTTTGTACACTCGTTGCAACAACAAGAAAGTCTTTTCCGATTCTCCAACAGCACGGCTCCGAACTCGTAACACAAAGAACTAACTCTTCTCCGTCGGCACAACTCTCCACATCGTCTGTCCGTCTCCGTCGGCACGACTACTCAACCTTCACGTACGTCTGACTGTCTGGACCGTCCCTTCTCACCTTTACCGCTATTTATATCTCCCCGGCACTATTCTGGAAGCTTCAAGAACGTTCACTTATTGCGCTGGGGTACAAAGTAGAAGATTCCAGTAGCCTCTATCCTTTTCTCTCTTTCGGCAAGCGCCCCAACAATGCGGCCATGCTCTGTCTCTTTCCTTCGGCTCCTTTGCGGTAGCGCCGACAATAATGCGATGCGTGACACTACGGTTGTCGGCAATTAGATGCGGCGGGCGCGGTGACACTGCTCCCTCCTCAGAGCTGGTCGTCCCGACCAGCACTATCACTGCGGCATCTCCCTTGCGTCCTGGTGGACTAACCCATCGAACCTCTTCTCCAGGAGGCACGATCCTAGGTATCGCTGTTGGATAGTGTCCCTTGGTCTGGGTAGGACGATGTATGCCATCCTGCTTCGAAATTCTGCAACAGTACCGCCGGTCTTGACGGTCCCTCGTCCAGTTGCCCTTCTTCCTGGTGTGTTGACGGGCCATCCTGCGCACTTGGAAACGGCTCACTGGGTACCATGTCCGCCGACCTCTCTGGCGCACCTTCGCAGCCACCTTGCTTCCGATGGGTCCGGCAACAAGCCCCGCCACATCCGCGCGAGTCGCGTCCACCACTGCACTCGTGTTCACTCGTGCTCGGCACGGCCTCTCCTGTATCCTGCCGTCCAAGATGATGTCCACCATTCTTTCGTTCACGGCACTATGCGTCAGGTGCTTGGATGGCTCCGACGGTCCTCCCATGTCACACGCCAAGTCGGTTCTCGCGTGTTGCTCGCCTGCTTGTGCGCTTCCCTGCTGATCGTCCTCCACGTCATATCCTGGTTGGTTACGTACCCGACACACTCCTCCAGGGGATCCTCGACGACGTCCCTGAACTGCCCCTTTGTCTTCCCCGAGACGGACACTTTCGTTATCTGAAACGGGCACAACTGTCGCCTCGGCCACTAGGTGCTCCCTCCCCGGGTCTGTGCTATTCCGTCTGCCCCTGGCATCCAGTACTTTGACGCTCTCGTCAACTCTTACTACCAGGGCGCCAAGACGTTCCCCGTCGTCCTCCACGACGTCCACATGCTGGCAGAGGTCTTCCACCTTTTCGCCGAGTTCTTCCACGCCTTCCGTCATGCCAATCAGTTCGCCGAGTTGTTCCACGTCTTCCGTCACGCCAATCCGTTCGCCGAGTTGTTCCACGTCTTCCCTCGCGCCAATCAGTTCGCCGAGTTGTTCCACGTCTTCCCTCATATCATCCGAAACGGGCGCAACTGTCGCCTCGGCCACTAGGTGCTCCCTCCCCGGCTCCGCGCTATTCCGTCTGCCCCTGGCATCCAGTACTTTGACGCTCTCGTCAACTCTTATTACCAGGGCGCCAAGACGTTCCCCGTCGTCCTCCACGACGTCCACGTGCTGGCAGAGGTCTTCCACCTTTTCGCCGAGTTCTTCCA
>CM060963.1:170819199-171054199 GCA_030765045.1 Tenodera sinensis | reverse complement strand
TGTGTTTTACTGGTTGCCGCACCCCTTCGCATTAGGTCCCAGTGGTATGCGAATTAAGATGGTTACATGTTACAGGTGCGGTATGTGCTAAACGGTCCAAAGGACCGTGGAGAGATAAATTGTATCAGGAAGTGCATACTTAGCTGCAGCTGTGAATCATTATAAATCTTTGTAAACAACTTTTACATTGCACAAGTTTAAATGGAGATGATTGACTATATGCATTTTATATTTGAATATAGATGTTAACCAAAAATTTAATAAGCACTTTTCTTCGAATGGAGGAAAATTCCATTTATCGACTTCCACTGTGTTGGAGGGCACAGTGGGGAGTGTCGACTTCTCCCGAAGGCACTACTTGACTAAAAAACCTTTACCGGAAACAAAAGATATGGAGGTAGAAAGGAAATGAGAAGGAAAAAAGTAATTCAGGGTGAAAGTGAGGCAGTACCGCTATTGGTGGTACGGGTACATTGACCGGCCATAGGGACCAAGTCAGGTGAATGAAGTGTAAGGACATAATCATGATCGAAGCCCTGATTACGCCCTGAGGAATTCATGGTGAGGACTCAAAGGAGGTCGGGTGAGGGATTAGTGAAACTTCTGACGTCCACGGTAGTGAGCCACAGGAGCTTCAAAAGTGTACCCCCAAGGGGGGTGAGTCTGTATGGGTAGTAGTTCGTCCGTGTCGTCTGAAGAGCTGCCACCTCCTCCACGATAAGCCTTCGGATGGAGAGAAAGTACAGCCCGCTAATACCTAGCATATTTAATTCAATTCTGATGCCGAAAACACCAGACTAACTCGGAGCCACAACACATACTACTTAATATGCAGTACTATACAGTATTCGTTGCCTTTGTCTCCAGTGTGACAAAGAATTATACGAATCTTTTAAACGCATGTGTACATAAACACAACATTTATTGCCCCTTTTTGAACGAGGAAATGTTCTTATATCAGGAGAGCAAAAAATTCCGAACCGGCTGCGCGGTGTTCTGCTTGTCGTAGGAAATTAAACTGACTATTCCACTCATGCAGGATTATCACCTCTTGGTCGTGGTATTATCACCTCCTCCATGCGGTTCCACCAACCTAAGCATTTTCTTATATTTCTGAACATCTGAAGTATCCATGCGCAATAAAGACAAATTACCGGATCATTCAAAAATGGCAGACAAAAGATATATCTAATTCCTCATTTCCCTGGATTAAACGCTAAAACTATTATTGTTGTTCTCACACCTTACTGGATTAGTTGTAGTGCCAACTGGGAAAATAAATATTAATTAAAATGTATGAATGATATGTAAGTTGTAAGTTGTTTAATTTTAAATCACTATTAATATTAATTAGGTAGTGTTAAATGAATTAATTACTAATTATCTCGCGAAATACTCTAAACAAATACCACTCGAGAGTTTCATATTTCGGATTATTTCTCTCAGCTTCGCACTCGCAAAATTATCGTCACTTTGAAAGCTACTACAGATAAATTCCTAGACTATTATGGAGTAGCAATAAGATTAAACTACAGAAATACTGAAAATTTGAGAAAAACAGTTTTGGCTACTCCGTATCATAAATATTCAACAAATGTAATACCTTGTTACGATCATATTCATGGTGCAAATAGTTGCAATATAACTCCACATGAGTATAAGCATCATGGTTAGGGCTTGGAAGTTCATGCTCTAAAAACACTTGAATATGCACTATTTAATTAAAACAATGTCCATTTGCAGTAGACAAGACGAGTTAGTATAAATAATAAGTAAAGTTACCTTATTCCTTAGAGGTTGAAGCAGAAGTGGTCCCACTGCTAGTATTAACTGCTAAATTGCAGTTCACAACCAACACTTTGCACACATTTTCAACTGTTAAGCATCGTCTGTTGTCTCGCAAAACACTTTTGTAACGTGAAAAACGTCTCTCCACGTCACAAGATGTTATCGGGGCATATTTAAATGATGTTAACTGCTTCATAGAAAGAGTCAAGTCTCTTGGTGTGACAGATGATTTTTCTTTCGAGGATGTCTCGAATATCGCACATCTATTTATAACCAGAACTTTTTGAAATTACATAATTCACTTTCTCTTTCACTATTTGTCCTATGCTACCAGGAACCGAACTTAGATCACATATTGTTTTTTTCAAAGACAGTGATTCATGCAAAGGAGATCCTACAGCTACCAATGCCGCTATGGATGCTGGTAAGAAAGAAAAATGGGCAGATATGAAACTAAGATCCTCCTTTAACCCAGTGCCTGACAGAATATTTTGCATAGTTTCTATTGATGAAGCATCTTTCGAATCCAATGAATTAACAACCTCTTCGACCATTTGTATGTGCTCAGAATAATATAAAACTGCATTGACTCATGTTCCCCATCGAGTTAAGACTGGTGCAGGAAGTCGGATATTAGGTGATGTTGATCTAAACAACTTAACTCTTTTAGGAGATTTAACAAAAATTGTATTTGTGCTGGACAGAAATCTATCTACCAATGGGAAACAATCACGTATTGTCTCAGAAATGCGATGAAGAGCGTGTGCCAAACAAGTTATATGAATTAAGTTAGGAAAAATACTTTTCAGAGTTTGTCCTGATTTTACCATATCAGTAACAAATAAAAGTAACCAATCGTATTTGATTCCATATGACCATAGTAACTTCAAAGAGTCCATCACAAATTGGGTCACATTTACATTGGTAGTGGCCGACAATTCGCACACATTAAGAAGATAAGGTGTAGTCTTTTGTTCATTATTTAAAAGTACCCACGATTATATTAGCAATAGAACGGCGCTCAGAATCAGGGGTTTCATCAACAGACAACCACACAAACCAATCTGCTAATTCATTTTGTATATTTGCCAATACGTTATTGTAACAATGTCCTACATAAGTCTTAAGCAGTATACTTTACTCAGGCCATGTTGTCGAGTGTACTTGGCAAGAAAGTTTTTAAATGTCGGATTTTTAATTTTGAACAAGGGAATATCAGCAGCTAAAAATGCTTGTCACAAGTCATAGGAAAATTCAGTAACCCTACTTCCTAAACACTCTACTAGCTTCCTTTCTTAGAAGTTTGAAAACAGTGTTGTTATAATCAATTTAATTTAAAAGGTGAGCCAATTAATAACACTGTTGTTGTTGTTGTGTTTAACGCCCGCTTTTACTACTACGGCACCGCAGGCGGTGACACTGATGACACATGGAATGAATATGGAGCACCGGTGGAATGAGATGGCGGGGGAAACCGGAGCACCCGGAGAAAACCCGCCCCAGCGCCGCTTCGTCCACCACAAATACCACATGCAGGTCCCTGGGATCGAACCCGGGCCGCCTAGGTGGAAGGTGAGCGCGCTAACCGCTCGGCCACGGCGGCGCCAATTAATAACACTAAACAACACTTACTCTACTAGCTGTTTTTGAACAGGTTCTTTGTTTGCGAGTTTTCTGGTTAAATTCTCCTTATGTTTTGCTGTGTTTATGTGTTGAACTATTTTAAATCTTTTCTCACTCCCTACTTTTTTCTCACACGCTCCACAAAACAGTACTCTATATCTGTAGATATTAACTCACCCGAAAACTCTTTCTGTAAATTAATTTATCTAGCACTCGAAGTTGGTTTTATTTTCGGCATTTGAAGAGATTTTTAACATTTCATGGGAACCAGTTCACAACACTGTTACTTTTGAAGACCACGACACAACTACTGGTGGGCAGGCAACAGTGGCGGCTCGTGCCTTACAAAATAGGTGAAGAAGTTCACGTAAGCATGCTGAAAATACAATGCAAAGCCGGTGTATCACGGTCCAACATTTTTACCTAAATTTTTGTATCCAATAGAGCTATACACAAAAGAAATTGTCTGTCACACTATGATTCATTTTGGTCCAACACATATGACAGTTCGCGTAGTAAGCGAGAGAAATAAACATGGCGGATGCAAATATATACAGCTTTATTTTAAAATCAAATTTAAACGGTGAGCCAAACAATGTACAAAAACTGTCTGAGGAGCATTGTTCTTGATTCTTTTTTGAAGTCCATTCAAATGTCCTGACATAACACTCGCTCCATCGTAACATTGCGCAACTAATTTACGTTCATAATTAAATTATTTAAGAACACCATGCAGCAAAAGGAATAATGTTTCTGCGGAACTGTCAACGCTCACATCATGAAATCCGAAAAATCGTTCAACCAATGTGCGTATCTTACAATTATAGAGCACTGAGACTGTTGACAAATATCTGTAGTGTCGTCAACTTCAACAGAAAAAAAATCTGAGACATTAATTCCAGGTCTGTAAGTATTCCGAAATATATCCAATCATCTCATTTTCTATAGATTTAGAATCACCGCTGAATATACTTTTAATTGTATTATAGTGGTGCTGGATTTCTAATGGACTTTCAGTACACAAGCTCCTTGAAATTTTCTCGACTTAGCGAAAGCGCGCTCTCATCATTACCTCAGAATGCAAGCTCTTGTTTACTTAAATACAATGTTGGTTTAATGATCAACTGCAGGAAAAGCCTATTTAATGTCACGTTTCCATTGAAACGCACATGAAAAAGTCTGCTGTTTTCTTGAAGAGCGTCAGCTATTGTGTTTCTGTTTTTTTTTTCCCCTCAAAAGCGTTTAGTTGTAATTTACATTTTAAATGTCCCGCCAAATCATTGTGCTTGTGAAGGGAACGGGTTATATTAATGAAAGCTGTGAATCTCTCTTTGTCCCACACGTTACTTTTGTTGCTAAAAAGTAAACAAGGCCAACAGAATAGCGATTGCAAACTACGGCTACTGCATAACCAAAAATAGTTATCGAGTCAAGAGCTTTTGAATTTAATGTTATAAGTCTTCCCTATTCTCTTATCCTCTCTTTTAAGGGCTATATCAATGATATCAGTGGGCCGGCCAAAGTTTAAAACATCCTTCTTGTCTTCATCTTTCCACCTGGAAAATGGGGTTTCTAGCAAATTGCAAACTATATCATTCACTGGATTCATAACAAAACACTTATATTCCGTAATTTAAATATTAAAAGCACTGGAGTCTAGCAAACTCGTAAATTATACCTACCGTTCACAGTTATCTAAAACACCACGTTTTAAGTTTACCACCAGCTCTTCCTCGAGTAAACGAGCACTATCTTCTAAGCGCGCGAAAAGAGAAACCATCCCCTCTACCGTGTTCTGTACCTCTACCCAAGTTTCTTGTTTGCCTGAAACATGTGCATGCCCGTGTTATTTCCCCGTAGTTCATCGTTTCGTGACGTCATGTTGCCATGGCAACCTAGCTGTTTAGTGCAGCAGTTTCTTCCGTAATCCTGACTTCTGCACTTGTCCTTGTAACCGATCAGAGGGCGCGTTCCCACCAATTTTCCCTGGTGGCTGCCAGGCTGTAAGTTCCAAATAAAAGAAAGGTTGGTCACTGACCCTGCTACAGCTGCTAGTAGTTGAAATTTGTGACTAAACTGTTAGAATGGCAGTAATAATGCCAACATTAACAAAAATAGGATACTGCTATTTTCAGGTGAAAACCTCTTCACCTGCTTCACTTGAATAGCCACCACTGGCAGGCAAGCTTTGCTATAATCGTGCTGCTCAAAACGTTGACCTGCACTTTATCTTTGTTAATATAACGCACTGATTATTCTCTACACACATACATATAATGAAAGGATGGAAACAGGGGATTCACTGCATGACAACATGACTCAGCATTAGTTCTCGCCACCTCGCGAGTTACATCATCATGTACAATACTACCAATATGAAAAATATTATAAAGATGGAAAAAATAACAAAAAACCATAAAAATCATTAAAATGTGCAATATAGGGACTATAATATTGAATATTATGCATTAATCAAAATCAAGAAAATGTGCAGTTATATGCATCATAAAATCATGTTCAAATAACTGAAAATTCCATAATTCGTTCACATAATGTAAAAGCATACGTTTTTAACCCCTATGAAAATAACATGCAAATGCATGAACTTCCTGGCCGTAATCATGGTCTTCGATATGCTAGAGAACATAAAACCTGCATACAGGGAAATTTCTAAACCAGATCTTCTCCAAAAATGTTTCGATTGGAAAAAGCAAAATACAAATTAATCCTTTAACAATTTGATTATGATTATAGTTTCCAAAACTGTACATTTATAAATAAATATGCCTATTAAAAATGGTAGGGTATGATGCAGTTTCGTGCTTCAATATGCGTAATACTGGGGGAATAAAGTGCCCCAAGATCTTGGTATGTAACTAGGTCCAAACACTACAAATATTCCACTGCTCCATGTAGCCGAAAAAGCAGCAAACTTGCCTTGCTCCATAAACAACCTTGAGCAATTTAGGAGCCGTCCACCTCGAAAAAGTAGTATTTATGGCAACTTGTGTCTCAAATTTAAACATTAATTAGCAGTGCAAAATTACCGGAAGTATATATGAGATAGTTATATGCTTTGCCTAGCCTGTTTTGTAAATTATTCTTCTTTTATACTACGACCTTGCTTGCGTAATCAATCGTCTATTCAAGCAGGGTAACGATTATCATATGCGTCTGGCAAAATATAATTTCGGGCCGCCTAAAATAAAATTTAAGATCTATCATAACTAACATAAATATATTAATAAATACAGCTGCTAGAAGTGCAAATTAAATGAAAGCATGTTATACAAATAAAGGGATCATTCGTTCATTATTATAAGAAGATTAAAACAATAATAATATTAATCTATTTGGCTACAACTCTGACTGTTGCAATTATATAACTTTCTCTGCTCACTCTTTTAAAAAACTACTCTTACAAACGCTTGTTCTTCTACTTTATGATATCCGAAATAGACATTTGTAGAAATGATTTTACTACATACCTATTTTCTTGTAGGTACAATGGCAATAGGGGGCCTAAAGAGGCCAGATCTCCCATTGAGGGAAAAATCCCCACGTAGGTACCGGGGTTCGAACCCGAGTCTTCCCTGCAAGAGGCAGGACTGAGCTAGTAAGGCATACTAAATAATTGTATAAAGAGAGCAAACCACTAGCTAACATTAGAAATCATTGCATAAATATTTTATATTAACCGCGAAGATATTTTGCCTCGGTGGTCGCAGACTGTGTTTTTCCAGAGATTAACCTGATGGCCTGGGAATGCGGAATCTCATCTTAGAGTTTTCCCATCATGTAATTATTGTGTAATTAAATAACTATGAGAAATAAAGAATGCAGTCAATTTTAACATGTAACCTTCTATAATTATCTTGAAAAATTGCTTAACCTTTCCGACTGAAAATGCTTTCACTGTCAAAGAGTACGTATAGTCTATGCAGCATTTCTAGAACAGCCGGTGCTTCTGCATGAATATTAGCAGATTGTTCATCTCTTATTTGGAATAGCCAGGACTATACGGAATTACAGTTATAATGGGTAACGGGAAGATTCACTATATTAACCCTCTAGAACATATAATAATTTCTTAAAGAACGGGGTAGGTAAAAAGAAATTAATTAATTCATCACCGGAGTTTAAAACGCTAACCCTGCAACATAGGATAAGCCAGCTAGTACCTACCACATATTTAAAATATTTGTATGACTAATACAACGTATATATCGAATTTTCGATGAACAACCTGAGAAGCCCTCTTTTTGCTACATACATTTTGTAGAATGTTGTACCTATAATTGGTAATTGTAAGAACTAGACGAAAATTTAGCGCACAATAGCAGGTTTGGTCAAAACATACAATTTATGTCATAAGCTTTTTGAGGTAGCAGATATTTCGGAGATATTTGTGGGTTTTGTCTGAAATGTTCAATCCTTTGGCATTCTTGGAACGAGTTCACAATTCAGTTGTTTCTCGTGAAGTCATGGAAAGAACATGGTGTTTTACCAACATTAGAGCGGCGCGCTCTATTGTTTCAGCCTCCCGTACACCCCTCCACAATGAAATGTACAATGTGACATTAGACTATATCGTTTCAAACTTTTGTATCTCCTTTGCACCCACAGCGAAATGTAAATGTAATTATCGTTTTTACTAGAATATTAAGAAAGTAAACTTTAACTTAACATGAAGCTCGATGTTCATATTAACCAACGCCTGAGGAATAGCTCTGCACTTGGCTGCCATCTCCATCATACATTAAAAAGCTAATATTTTGACTGAAGTCCTGAAGAAAATATAATTTCGTATTTCATTGTTCCTTTTCGATCACTCAGTACTGCCATGTTAAACATCTGTTAATTACAGATCAAACCATATAGCCAAATAATTCTTCTTTTAGTAAAAATATTCCTATTTTATTACTAGTGCACGGGAAAATTATTCTAAGGCCGTTGTCCTATAATAATAATTCTGATAAACATAATTTATATTAGTATCCAAGATATTTTTCATGAAATAACATCTAGATTTTACTACACATAAAATCAAATGTTAGCACATTAAGGATGCAGTATTTAAATTATGTATTTAAAGTTTTGATGTTTTGCATTCACCTAACTTTCTCTACTCTTGTACTCGTATTAACTATTCTTACAAACTCTCATTCCTCTGTCTTCTTCATGTTAGTCGAGATAAACATTTAGAGTAATCATCTTATTGTTTATTTTCCTGTAGGTGCAAGGGGAATAGGGGAATACAGTAAGCTTTGAGGGATAGTCAAATCTTTTAAAGCCTTGAAATTCCGTTCTCTCTGCACTGCAAAGGGATAAACAGGTGAATAACGACCTTCCATTTCAGAAAAGTTGCAAAACTCACATAAATAACAATGAATATCTCCGAAATGGTTCGTTAAAATGCGTTTAGACATAACTTGTGTGTTTAATGAGATCTACATTTCTTGTATAGTAAGATATGGTCTATCTCTTACGATTTACCAGTTACGCAAGTCATTAAGAGTAAACAGGACTACATGAGCTATAGCCAGAAAATTCAAAATATGCATTTAATTTGCCATAAAATATTTTAAACATGTGGCGTTTTAATCAAAATCGTTAGAGCCATTTTGCAGAAAATCAAAATTTTCGAAAAATTTTCCATGTAAAGGGTAGTGTAGGGTGGCGGAATTTTCTTCAAAATGTTCGTGTCGCATCCTAGAAAGATATACTCGTATTAAAATTAAATACCAACTTTGATTTTGAACCTACTTTTCGTTTTTGGGTTATGCTGTTCACACACACACACACACACACACACACACACACACACACACACACACACACACAGACACACACACATACACACACACACACACACACACACACACACACACGCACGCGCGCGGATCTTTCGTAAGACAATTTTTTTTTATTCATGGGGCCTCAAAACATATTTCAGGTGAAATCTGGACATCGAAATTTTGG
Organism: Tenodera sinensis; assembly: GCA_030765045.1. NCBI lineage: Eukaryota > Metazoa > Arthropoda > Insecta > Mantodea > Mantidae > Tenodera > Tenodera sinensis. Next base: position 171,044,806 of record CM060963.1, on the reverse strand, counting down.
GTCGAATACAATACTTTCCCTACTTACCATACGTAGTAAAGAAAGTTAAAGGTTGATTCCTCAGCACTATCAGATGCTTCAGTTAATGGGCTTCATATCTATGAAGTCGCTATACAAATGTTTGAGAATGTGGTTAAAGCTTGCAGTAATCTGCGAAGTTGGCATCAAGCATCAAGCAAATATTTTATATATAGCTAGCGTATGCGCAGTTACTCATTAGTTTAACTGCCTCAGTATATCCAATAACGTACATATTTTGTGGCGTAAAACTTTTGAGAAATCTTTTTGTTATTGCTTTGAATTTCAGATACTTATGCTTATTTTTTTGGCCACCTGCCTATAGTAGGTAAAAAAAAGTATTGTGTACCATAGGTCGTGAAGGGCGCATAACTGGCCGGGAGGACTGACCGCGTCCCACCTTCCAGTACAGCACCCCACTCATGATGCCTGTAGTGGGCAGAGGTGGGGGATGCAGCGGCCGGGTGGCAAGCCCCCTTCATGGGCTGTTGCGCTGGGGTTTAGTTTATTTTAGTAACTAGCTCAGTTATTTAGACGCTGGCCTTCTGATCCCAAGGTCGCAAATTCAAACCCGGCCCAGACCAATAGTTTTTAGCTGTGCTTGAAAACGACAGCCCCATGTCAGTAGATTTACTGGCATGTAAAAGAGCTCCTGCTGGACGAAATTCCGACACACCGGCGGCGCTGATATGGTCTTTGCAATTGATAGCATCGTTAACAAACAAACATAATTTAATAATAATGCCCCAGTGCGAGCTGTGAGTAAGCCACGAGTAAGCCAAACAATTCTCAGGTTCATTAGTTGGGATGACATCAAGGTCACAATTCTGCGCAAGCAATGACAATTGTAGCTTGTAGTATTCAGTTCAGTTTCTTGCAACTCATTGTTCTATTGTTCGTTAGCATGAATAAATTTGTCACAAGAATACGAAAAGTTACAGAAAGTAATGACAGAGATGTATTCCAATTCGAATCTCAGGTTTCAACTTCAGGTAATATTACAGCTTCTCGGTAAAAACTGCAGCATTGGAAGTGACATGTGTTAGGGAAATAGTGCATTACACTAATCGGGGGATATGTAAATTCGAAAAATGGAAAACAAACTGCCCCTGACTTTGAACAGTTTTGGTAGAGTTACATGCCTGTACTGCTCAGAAATAAACTTACGGTACTCTTAAGATGGAAGAGAACTCATTACATTTCTTCTAATATGTGCTTCATAGAAGCATTACAAACAAAAAAGTCTAATGGTATTTTGTTCTTTGGTCAGCCGATTTCAAAAAAATAAATGGTTTTCTTGTACCAACTTGGATGCGTAATTCCACAGGAATGTACGAAGATAATAGTTTGTTACTTTTAAGATGCGTAGAGTAACTTATATCTGACATAGCTTAGGTAGCAATTATGGGACATCACACAGGGTTTCGAAGTAATTAATCATTTAAAAGATGTGAAGGAATACTCCTAGCAGCTTTTTCATACGTGCAGTAAGTCGACAACGATGCGTTGAGGTTGGTCAGGGAATTGACATGGTTTGTGGATATAAACAGGTCTGGCACTTTCGCTTTAATGTTTTGGGAGCTAACGCTTGTGATTGGCCTACACGCACGCAGTAAACACAGGACAAGGCAGGGTATTTGTTTGTGTTCTCAAGAAGCACCGTTACTGTGTTTATTTATGTATTGAGCTAGGGAAAGTGACACCCACACAATTGCAGTGTTGCCAGCTTGTTTTCGAGAAAAAAAAATCTCCTTAGGAAATGGCCAGAGACAAAAACGTAAGATACAAAATGTGTTCCAAATATCGCTGGTATCACTGGTTTAAATTAATGTAATGACTTCCATTCCACTCGGTATCTAACACACCAATGCTACTACACATTATTGCCATAAATATAACAGGAACTTAAGTTTCCCCCTCTCGTCAAAAAGTCTGATTCGAACACTGCTTGCAATAAAATGCAACTGGATTTTGTTTTCATAATCTGCGGACTGCAACTGTACTTGTATTCTGTAGAGTAACAACTATGTTGCAATAACCATGGCCTTCTCAGCTGCAAGTCAAGGCCTTCCAACTGTTTCACAATTCCAATATGTTCCTATTCAGGTACAAGAAATTTACAAATTCTTTTTAATATTTTAGTAGTTTATGAATTTAAATTAATAGGTGTTTTATAGCCTATGTCCGTCAGAACAAATTGGGCTTTTCTATGGTGAAAGAATCGCGAACATCAGTTGAGTGGTTTTTGAGATGACCCCCACACACACGCGCGTACGCACGCATGCACACATAGACACACCACACATAATTGTTTTCTCTTTTTAATACTAAAATAGATTTTAATCAAATCCATTAGAGCCTTTTTGAGCAAATCAGGTACAAGAAAATCTTCCATACAAAGAATATTTTGCGGCAGAGGATTTTCTTCAATTTCTTCTTTCATTTAATTTATTTATCTAATCTATCTATTTATTTATCTCATTCACATATACTAATATTTTTCTAAAAATATCTTTGGGGTCATTCGACCTTCAAACCTATATTTATGGAGAATACGTATCGATATATCGAATATTCGACATCGACTTTGGGTGAAAGACAATTATTGCGTTTCCACGGGGAATTCAAATCGATTTCAGTTCTCATTACAGACTGGATACTACCTGGAAAGGCGGATCCAAATCGAACTGAATTCTAGAATCCGATCCTCTTAGAAGTGGGATGGATCGAAATTTTGTTGCATGGAAACACCTAACGGATTCAAATCGATTTGATGCCACCAAAGATGCTAACTTCTACTCGTAACACGCTGCACGCTCGTCATTTTGTCACAGTTCCTGCGGTGCCGTCAAGAAGAGGAGTAGGCCTGAAGAAGCCCTACATAGTAGGGCGAAACGTTTGCAACAACGGCAGCAACCAAGACGTGGCCTTCCCCGGAAGAAGACCTAATTAATATGGACACCGGCCGCCAAAGCCTACGTAGTGAGTTAAATATGTGCTATTTTAATCAAAATCATTAGAGCTATTTTTGAGAAAATCAAAATTTTCGAAAGTTTTTCTATGTGGAAGTAATTTTGGGATGAGGGAATTTATTGAAAATCTGCGTGTCGTATCCTTGGAAAGTTGTAAACTTAAATACCAAGTTTGGTATTTAACTGACTTTCAGCTTTTGATTTACTTATATGCTGTTTAGAGAAAAAAGCACACACGGACTCGTTCTAAAAACGTTTGGTTTTAGTTGAGGAGACTTTAAAATGCGCATTTCCATTGAAATTTCGAATTCTTGGTTGAAAGTAAAACCAGAGCGAATAGAAGGAGAAGTGTGATCACTGCTGTAGTTCATGTGTTCCGCCGCACAGATGGCAGCGCAACTGCTAGTGCGGTACAATGCTAATACAAACACTAGCGTTTAGCAGGAGATTCATTTTTTAAATTGTTGTTTAACGACTCTGTCAATTGCCGGGATAACATCAGCGTCGCCGGTGTGCCGGAATTTTTTCCCGCAGGAGTTCTTTTACATGCCAGTAAATCCACTGACATGGAGCTGTCATTTTAAGCACACTTAAAAACCATTGGTCTGGGCCGGATTTGAACCCGCGATCTTGGGATCAGTAGGCCAGTGTCTAACTGAGTCACCCAGAACGACAAGAGATTCACTGGAAAAGTAGCAAAGCAGAAGAATAGTGTTGCCTAACAATGACTAACGCATACACATTTTGACAGCCATTCAGAGAAATCCAAGACAATAATGTTACCACTAGAATGCAAAATGACAGTAAAGGAATAAAGTAAAATATAATTTCCTGCGAATGAAAAGTTAACTTTGCTGCAAGAATAGTACAAGCTACTTGTATTTTGTTCTACAGATAAAGAATGTACTCACCAATGTTGAAATCTTCGACAATTTCTGAGATGATTTTGCAGCCTTTGATGATTGTAATTCCTTTCTTATTTCCTTGGTGCGGAAAAAGAAGCGACACTTCATGTAATGCAGAATTAGTTTGGGGACAAGATCCAGTAAATGCTCCTTACAACACCCAATTCCAGAAGCAACATGAACTTGGTTAACACTGTCACAACAATCGAAAAATTTATCGCCGCAAACAAGTTACTTTCATTTGAAAGTTTCTCTGCTAAAACCCTCTCGACTTGCGAAAGAATGCCATATACAGATTTAGAGGGGTAAATAAGGCATAAATGGTCTATACCAGTTTTGTGGTCTTTAATTGTAGTTAAAAGTGATACGGAGGGGAAATCTGCATACTTGCCATGGAGTAAATTAACACATGCTTTGAACAATTGTGTACTATACACCCACTCAAGTGATATACCAGACATTCTTTAGCCATATCTTTCTGAGTAATTTCAGGTACATTGTTTTCCCATTCTGGTATATCAGGTTCCTCAATCTCAATTTCGTCCTTAATTTTGCTCTCTATATTTCCTGTAATTCCACTATTATGGCTCACTATTTCCTTTGCTAATAACTTCATTTGGTTAACGAGTGATGTTAAAGGCAGCTCTTGCCTATACTCACAATTACCTGCAGATGATATTGCTAATTTATTTGGAACATAATTGACTGTAACATATGTAACTGGAGAAAATCCACTGTAGATGGATGATGGTCGGAATATATCTCATACCTTTCTTTTTAGTTGCCTTTGATCTTTTCAAAATTGTATCAACAGCAATTTCTTGTTACTTAGGTACGTTGTTCCATCAGATTCATCGATATTGCTACTACTTCCATTTACTTTCCTTTCAAGTACTTGTATCTGTGCATTTGCTACTTTCAATTGGCATTTTAGTCAAATTATATTACGCTGTTGTTGCTTTAACCTTTTCTTTAGTAGGCCTACTTTATTACTAAAATGTCTACTGGTATTCCCTGCGAGGGGAAGATTAACAGTCGTATTTTGAAGGCCTTCTGCATGATCCCCACTGTCTTCTAAATTGGTATTTCTTCCAACCCTTTTTGATAGTCGCTGTGAAGGAAGCTTACGGGAGTGTATTGGCCGTGATAAGTTTTTAGGAAGATTAGGAAAACGATGTGGAACTACATGAGCCATTAACTTCCACCTTTGCCTTGCAATCTCACTATTTTCTCCATTAACTATAAATTTGTGTACCTTTATCAAAAGTTCTTACGAAAAATGTGAATCACACACGTAAATGTTAGAAGAAAGGCACTTGTCCTTTCTTGGTATGGCCCGCTCCCATTTAGAAAACAGTAGTTTATCTTTTGGAGATGTAAAGAAAGGTTTGCCCTTAGATTTGTCATATCGAGATCTACAACCAGACACCAAACACATAGGCATGTTGATTATTTCTATAAATTCACAGTTTCATAAACATTAACCTCAATTCATCACACTGTAACAAACAGAGCAACAATACACAACAATACTGCAATGCAATGCCCAGCGAAAAGCGTGCAAATAGCCACACTAACGTCTTTGCTGCCACCTGACGGAGCCGCCAGGTAGCTCTTGTATAATCATATGGAAGAGCAGTGGAGTGATCACACTTTCTCTTTCTATTCGCTCTGGTAAAACTAATAATGACTTCGTATTTGAGAGATGTACAAGAATTTGGAATTTCAAATCAATAACAAGGAATACTTAACTTGAAAATAGTTAACTCCACATACAAATATGATCTGACATTTTTACCTTCTCTACTGGTAAGTCTGGTAAGTAGAGAAAGTATTGTATTCCAACCAAAAATTCAATGTCGAGATTTCACCGGAAATATATGTTCTGAGGCCCCCTGAATCCAAAAAAAAAAAAGCATTTTTAGAAAAAGGTCCGCGCACGCCCGTGTGTGTGTGTGTGTGTGTGTGTGTGTGTGTGTGTGTGTGTGTGTGTGTGTCAGTCTGTGGACAGCATAATTCAAAAACGAAAAGTCGGTTAAAAACCAAAGTTGGTATTTAAGTTTAATATCTTTCAAGGATGCGACACGAAGATTTTGAAGCAAATGGCCCCACCCTAAACTACCTTTACATGGAGAATTTTTCGAAAATTTTGATTTTCTTGAAAATGACTAACAATTTTGATTAAAATGCCATATGTTTGAGTTATTTTTATGACAAATGAAATGTATATTTTGAATTTTCTGGATATAGCCTATGTAGTCCTGTTTACTCTGGATGACTTTTGAATAACTCGTAAACCGTAAGAGATAGACAAAATCTTACTGTACAAAAATGTAGATCTCACTAAAACACACAATTTATGTCTGGATAAATTTTTTTTTAGAGTGAACGATTTTTGAGATATTCCTTGTTATGTGTGCCAGTTTCGGAAAACTTAAAACTTTCGTGAAATGAAACATTGTTCATTTTTTATATGTTAAGTGTGCAAAGAGAACGGAATCTCAAAGCTTTAAAACATTTGACTATCGCTCAAAGCCTACTGTATTCTAATATTATCCTTGCACCTACAAGGAAATAAGGAATGACAAATTTCTGTAAATATTTATATCATCTAACACGAAGAAGATAAGAGGAATAAGGGTTTGTAAGAATGGTTAGTACAAGAGTGGAGAAAGTCATGTGAGTGCAACACATATATTTTTTTGTATAAGCTTTTCTTGAAAATCTTAGTCTTGCTCTCTCGGAAGAATGCATGAAATACCAACAGCGAATAGAAGCCAATGTTCCCAATAAAATAACAGAAGCACTTGGAAATCATGTATATTGTAAAACAATGTTGTACTTTTGTAACGTTACGGAACTCTGTAAACACATTTGATACAAACTGTAACACACTGTAATTACTGTAAAACTGTCGCAATATGACAGGTAAGTTAAAGCGACATTAAATAAATAGAAATAAATAAAAAAAAAAAGATTTAACTGGCGTTTCCTTTCTGTTCAGACATACAGGCGCGCGCTCGTAGACACGGGCCTTTTTGGATTCGGGGGCGGGGGGGCAGCGTCACAAATTCACTCCCGATAGAAACATATAAATAAAGAAAACTATTCATTTCTCAATTGGAGGGAAACCTCTCCCTACTGGTTTATCTTTCTTCTGTGAAGAAGAGTGAGATTCTAGTTAATCCAGATTGCTCCATGTCCCATTCAAAGTTCATGTATAAGAACTAATATAATTAGAAGGTTGATTAAACATACCTTGAATCTAAGCTCGCCGATGGGAGGCTTAGCGTAAGGAATGCCGAGGAATCCCTTGAACTTCACTTGGTTGTGGACAGAAGTAAGAGACGTTCCTCTCAGAAGACCTTGTTGCACCCGCACTACAGGACAGTCGTCACATTGCAGTCTGAGCTGCATAAAGCTGGCTGCCAGAAGCAAGAGAGACATCACATTCATGCTTCCGGCTACGGTGGATGCACCAGTGGAAATGCTTGTAGGAACTGCCGGTTTTACGTGGTTTGGCCTCGATGAATGCGCTCCGCGGGAAGAGTGACTTACGGAACAGCAGGGAGCGGTCAGGTAAACAACATCCCCATTTCCGAGTTACATTTACTGTGAGTTGGGGTACGCAAATGTAGTAGTCTCCATTGCATAACTGTAAGTTCCTACTGTAAATGCCTTCACCCTCACTCCCCTCTGATTCCTAGTCTTGATGTTGCAGATTGTGAACAAAACAAAAGCCCTTCCTCCATGTGCAGAAAATTAAAAATTATTTTGCTGTTTAACGACGCTGTCAATTGCCAGGATCACATCACCGTCGCCGGTGTGCCGGAATTTTGTCCCGCAGGAGTTCTTTTACATGCCAGTAAATCTACTGACATGGAGCTGTCGTTTTTAAGCACACTTAAAAACCATCGGCCTGGGCCGGGTTTGAACCCGCGACCTTGGGATCCGTAGGCCAGCGTCTAACCAACTGAGCCACCCAGACCGACACCATGTGCAGATATGTGGATTGTATGCAATACATATTTTGAGGCTACCTGAATATAAAAATAATTTTTAAAAAATCTGATGTGTTGCACTCACATGACTTTCTCTACTCTTGTACTAACCATTTTTACAGTCTCTTATTCCTTTATCTTCTTCGTGTTAGTTGAGATAAACATTTGCAGAAATTATTGCTTATTTTCTTGTAGGTACGAGGAGAATATGGGAATACAGTAGGCTTTGAGCGTGGGTCAAATGTTTTAAAGCTTTGAAATTCCATTGTCTTTACACGGTTAACATATAAAAAATGAATAACGATGTTCCATTTGACAGAAGTACAAATTCTCCGAAACTCACAAATAACAAGGAAATCTCACTCTCATACTTCCAGGTCTTCACTCTGTCCGGTCCATAGGTTCCTGGGCTCCCCGACCGTCTGACCCTAGGTATTGGCTTGTAAGTCAATTTTCTGTCAACAGCAATTTTTAAAAAAGCCAAATTCTCTCTCAAGATCCATTTTTGACAAAACCAAAATTTTTGAAATTCTGTCGACACATTTTGGAAAAAATAAAAATTTTCGAAATCTTGAATCGTCCATATACTTTTTAAAAGATTGAAAATTTCGAAACTGTGTCGTCAATAAACATTTTTGAAAAATGCTACTTTTCGAAATTTTTGTTATCGAGAGATTTTTGAAAAATCAAAATTTACAAATTTTCAGAGACATTGAAAAAATCAAAATTTTTGACATTTTTGAAAAAATCAAAATTTCAAAATTTTTCGTCGCCAAGACATTTTTTTAAAAATTAAAATTTTCGAAATTAATGTCGAGTCACATTTTTGAAAAAATAAAAAATTTCGATATTTTCTACCGTCGAGACATTTTTTAAAAAATCAAAATTTTCTGTCGTCGAGAGAAATTTTTGAAATGTCTCATATTATTCTTATTTTTTTTACTGGCCATAACGGGCATGCCCTATTGCAGTAAGCAATACTACTTGCTACTACATAGATACCTGTTATAATTTGTTTCATTATTTAATTATATGGTTATTTGATATTGTCCTTAGTATACTGACTTGTTCATTGTTTATTTATTTGACTCTGTTCACTATCACTATCACTTCTACTATCTTCCAGTTATCCTTTAAATTTAACTTGCTGTGTTTATATATTATTCTTTATTTATTTCATATCACTACACCGTATCACTTCCACTATCTTCCTATTATCACTTGGAATATACTATCTTAATTCACCAAAGTTAACCTTTGAATAAATGTTTTGAAATCCCTTATGTTGTTTGCGATTAGCTGCTCTTTAGTCACTGGCCATTTGATGTTGCTTTTATTTTCTGAAACTGACACAAATAATAAGGAATATCTCCCAAATGGTTCACTCTACAAAAAATTTTATTCAGACATAAATTGTCTGTTTTAGCAAGATCTATAGTTTTTGTTCAGTAAGATTTTGTATATCTCTTATGGTTTAGGAGTTATTCAAAAGTCAACCAGAGTAAACAGGACTACATAGGCTATAGTCAGAAAATTCAAAATATACATTTCATTTGTCATACAAATATCTTAAACATTTGGCACTTTAATCAAAATCATTAGAGCCATTTTCAAGAAAATCAAAATTTTTGAAAAATTTTCCATGTAAAGGGTAGTTTAGGGTGGAGCTATTTTCTTCAAAATCTTCGTGTCACATCCTTGAAAGACATTAAACTTAAATACCAACCTCGGTTTTTAACTGACTTTTCGTTTTTGAGTTATGCTGCCCACAGACTGACAGACACACACGCACCCATGCGCACCCGCACCCACACCCATCCATACACCTTTTTCTAAAAATGCTTATTTTGCATTCAGGGGAGTCTCAAAACATATATTTCCGGTGAAATCTCAACATCAAATTTTTTGTCAATACTTCCTCTACTTACCAGTAGAGAAAGTAAAAAAGGGACCTAAATTATAATGAACACATAGATGACGTTTGTAAAAAAACTAAACTTTCAATTACACTTAATAATAAAGTCAGCAAATCATTTAGATACTAACATATTAACATCAGTTTACTATGGAATGATACACTCACTTACTGAATATGGGATAGAAATTTGTTATGGAACATCCATAGAAAATCTATATGAGTACTTGTGACACAGAATAAAAGTCTAAGGTGTACAATTAATTTAAAGAGTTGTGGCTCAAAAATGTTTACAGTAGTATTACTATTATATGTATGCAGACCAATATTGTTAATTATAATGAGAGGAGCAGTAATCAAAACAAAGACTATTATATGTAAAATACTAGGAGAATAAATAACTACCATAGGTATACACAACAAAAGCAGCAATAAAGATCTATGCGTTAGAGGAACCAATTACTTAATAAATTTCCAAACAGTGCCAGCTGCTGTATAAGAGCACGAGCATGACAGCACCCTAAATTTTGACACCTTGCGGTATTATTGGTTAATTTTACTTCAAGTACTATTGAACATTGTACAGATGCGGTAATCAAAAACATGACATTTGAATATACCGCGCTATTCCTCTAAGCTGGATGAAGTTTGATATCATGGTCACCAGCACATCAGTTGTACATGTTTTTCAGAGTCTTTGCGCATGCGTAGCTGGCATTAGTCACTGTCTTATGAGCCTAAATAGTCACTGTGCATGCACACAAGATGGTGTGAACACACCAGGTCCTTACCGTGATCTCCTGTTTCTCTCTTTTGTCACAGCTACTATGTAGCGGCAAACCATGGCAGATGTTAGGGTTACTCAATGTGATTAGCTGACATTTCATGCAGTGGGAACCCCTGTTCGCTTTTCTGTTTGGCATAAATCTTGCTAGATTGTAGCACACTGATCAGATATGCCAATTCACTCACTATAGCTGACATGAGTAAAAGCTATGACTTGCAAATACAAAAACTATTTGTGTGCCTGAGTTATAGTATATTCAGTTATGATTTTGTCATACAGACTTCATTTTGTATTCCTAACAGGAGATTGCACCTACTATTATCGGTGCCAATCAACAAAGGGATTGACAGCTGAGGAAGAGGCGACATTGCCGCTTATTGCGACCACGTGGAGAGCACGGTATGAGTATGTGCACAAAGACAGTTCAAATGTAGAGCAGGTATTACTTATATCTGTATCTGAAGACAGTAGTAAAATAGTGAACCTACATGCAAAGGATAGAACATGCAAGTATATATTAACGTAAAAATTTAAGTTAACAAAAGAGATATCTCTTTTGTTAACTTAAATGAAACTATGAAATACTGTAGTGGGAAAATGCCACTGATATCTGAATCGCTTGCATCATTGCTGTTGTTGCTGGAATTACCTGTGGAAATAGCATTGTCGTGTGCTTTTTTCTAACACTCATTTTTTGATGCTGCACTTATTATACTTCTTACTTATTCACCCTTTACTGCTCTTCTATAGCTTTATTACAGATGACATGTGAAATCTTTATTTTTCGCCCAACATAACCCTTTACTTTGGCCCAAATTAATTAAATCGAATTTCACTAGGAAAGGGGAAGTCAAACTATTTAGCGATCATGTTCTGCAGCAATGCCGTGACTGCAGAATTCTTTAATTGGGATACAACGAATCTTACCAAACACAAATTTGAGTAGGCGTAGGCTTTCACGGCCGGTGTTCGAAATTCTAAAAGAGTCTTCCGGGCTGATTTGCCGTGGTCTGCCGGAGTAACTTGGTCCAGACGTTTCATCCACTACTGCGGTGGACATCATCGGTGGCGTGGTCGAAGTCTTCTTGGTGAAGGTACAGTTGCGTCTGAGGCGTTGACTGTCTGGGATGCGGAATTTATACACGGAGGGGTCTTCTCTGATTGGCTCGGGGCTCGCTGAGGCGGTGCAGTTGGTGGGAGGGGGCTAGCTGCATCTCGGGCGCTACTAGATTCTGATTGGTTTGTGTTACTTGACTATATGTGTTGTTTAATGTTATCGATGACGGGGTACCAAGTTTTGTTGAGCTTAAGGGCTTCCTCTTTCCTATTGAAGATATTGGCATGTTTATAAATTTCTATGGCTTCGCGCTGTAGTCGAGCATGGTAGTGTGAGATGTTAGATAGAATGCTGGTGTCCTGAAACTTGATGACATGTTCCCCCTCCGCTTCTATAGCATGTTCAGCGACCGCTGACTTTTCAAATTGCCGTCTTGGCGCCGAGCCAATCAGAGAAGACCCCTCCGTGTATAAATTCTGCATCCCAGACAGTCAACGCCTCAGACGCAACTGTACCTTCACCAAGACTTCGACCACGCCACCGATGATGTCCACCGCAGTAGTGGACGAAACGTCTGGACCAAGTTACTCCAGCAGACCACGGCAAATCAGCCCGGAAGACTCTTTTAGAATTTCAAACACAATTTTATTTGCTTCCCGAGTACGCTAAGTTAGTTGCATTATCTTTGTGAATATTTTTCAACATAGATTCAATAAAAGAGTAAGACTATTGCAAATGCTCAAATGTATGCACAGGTACACAGCCTCAGACACACATAAATACAAGACCAATAATCATGTAAATAGAATGATGCAAATAATCTTAGCAGTACACAGGCAATTTCTGATTGCAAGCTGATGCTACAGGAAGACATTGTATATATCACAGGAAAAACAAGATGCACAGTTTATGTTAATGCATACTGCCACCACCACCACCATCACCATCACCAGCACCATCATCATCATCATCATCATCATCATTGGGAGCAGCTGCACTTGTATTAATTTTTATAATCATCTGTTATACAGCATATCATTTCAGATTTTCAAGGCTATCTAAATCTAAAATTTGTGAACACCCAAACTGTATACTCACGAGTGGCCACTGCTTCCAAAATATATAAATCTGCACAAGATAATAAACCTATGTTTAAACATTGTTAAAAAATATCTGCTAAATAAAAGCTTATATAAAATTGATGAATTTTAGTAATTTGTATAAATTCAAGTAGAATTTAGTATAAACGGTGCATACATTTGTAAATAGTACATTGTAATTTTATGTTAAGTTGTATAAGTTGTAAATAGGTATTTTAGTTCATACGAGGGTTGTCCGTAAAATAAGGTTCCCAATTTTTTTTTCACAGTGAAAAACGTATTTATTAACATTGAATAATACATTTTTGGAAAGCTTAGACTTTTTCTTAATTTTCTACATAATCGCATTTTTGCATGCGGTGTACCAACTTTTGTATGCCTGCATCATTGTACTTTCCTTCCGTGCAGTGAAGATAGCTTAAAACAGATTCTTTCAGTTCCTCTCCGGTTCTGAAATGCGTCCCACCCAGTGTTTCTTCCAGTCAGGGAAGAGATGCTGGTCACTAGGGGCTAGGTCTGGGCTGTAGGGAGGGTATGTGACAGTATCCCATCAAAATTTGTTGAGGATACATGGGCAATGTGCACTCCCTTTGTGAGCATGCCTCTCCTCTTGTTTTGGATTGTGCGGCAAAGGTTCTTCAACGTCTCCCAGTAGCGGTCCGCATTGATAGTTGTACCGGTAGGCAGAAATTCGCACAACAATAACCCCTTTCTGACCCTTCAATCTTCGATCTTTAAGCATTGCTTCTTCCACTTTCACAATGGTGTTGTCTGAAACTGATGGTCGTCCACATTGCTGGTCATCATGGCTGTACATCCATCTTTGAATTCTCTGTGCCATTCGTGTATGTGTTGTACGCTCATATACTATTCTCCATACAGTTCACACAGTTGGGAATGGATGTTCACTGGTCCAGTGTTTTTTGCACACAATAACGAATTACACAGTGTAATTCACACCTGGTGGGACAAGCGAGTGGAAGCTCCATTTCTAATGGCTGTCGAGCTAAGACTGAGTGTGGCTGACAGCTCGCAGGGCAGAAGACTGGAAGAGGGAGAACCAAGTTACATGTCAGTATTGCCGGATCTCACATAACAGCATTCATTGCGACTGCAGGACTTTGGGAACCTTATTTTACAAACAATCCTCGTATTTATTATTCTTATATAGTGTAGAATAAAATTGTATATGAAAATTCAATAATGTAGATGTATATTAAAATGAAAAATGACTAAGCCTGACACATATCAACATCAATGTGTCAACAACAATAATTATTGCAAGAGTTGTTTTATTTCAACCTCTAATGGCAACAGGTGGCCCAAGTAGTAATAGGAGATGGGGGATTGTATGGTGTAATTGGCTGTCTTCTCACCACTATCAAAATCACTGCTAAGGCTAACTGATCAGTTAAAGCTTGGCTACGAGGGCTTAAGCAGTCCATTACCATAGGATCCCTGCCAAATGCAAGATATGCAATGTTAGTTTCTATATAAATAGGGACATAATTTAGTGGAAATTCGCCACAGAATGAGCTTATGTATGGTAAGAAATTTATGAGTGATGGCAATGATTTAGAAATGGTCAAGCAAATGTTCATGATGAAGCAATGGTCACCCTTTCTTCAGCCCAGGCCTGGCACCAAGTGACTTCCATCTTTACCCTCAGACGAAAAACTGTTTGGGAGGACAGCATTTTCACTTCAATGACCTTGAGAACATCATGCAGACTTGGCTCAAGAGACAGGTGGCAAGTGTTTTTGCACAGGTATTGGAGCACTGCTGCATAGGTTTCAGTCTTCATTATGATTATGTTGAAAAGGTGCATATGGATGTGGTGACTTTTGTCAATAAAAAGATTTTGCTATCCACGTTGGTTTTAATTTGTCCTATTGGAGGTTGAAAAACAAATAGCCCTCATACATCAATATATAAAAAGAAGCTAGAAGGAGTGACGTGTTTTTGAATTTTCTTAATGTTGACATCACTTATGTTTCACATATAGTGTTTTGGGCAATGGTTATTCCCATCATCAGAAGGTGTCAGACTGATCCATGTTGTTGGAGTTTCTGTTGTGGTGATGTCTATTGTGGTGGCAAAATGCAGATCCAGTGGGGACTTGTTGGTGGCAAATCAAAATTCATTAGCTGTGGGATGTATTAAAAAATGAAGATCTTCTCCCATGTGCTCAATTCTACTGTATAACTGGATGGATTGATTAGTTTAATATTCAGTTTGATGTGGTTGGTCATGAGATGCCTAAAATACAAACATATGGATAAATCTGGTCTCTCATCATTTCTGGACTGACCAACCACATTAAGCCAACCAGGTATACAAAAGAATTGGATAACAGATGGAAAGTGATGCCCTCAGGTCCCAAAAAATATAATTTATATGTGAAAAATGTAAATCAATTGCAGATTCTTAATTAGAACATTAATAAAATCAGTGATAAAATGTTTTTTATGTTTATTCACTGCCTTCCATTTCCATTCCTTGTTACAAAACAAAAACTCATACACAGTTTATTTCATTACAGCAAAGATGAGACAAATGCTTACATACCAACAACTATGACAAAACTGTGACAATGTGGTAACATCTAACTTCACGAATACTTATAATAGTCCTGAGAACCAGGAATTCCTTTGTTATCATCACAGAAATTTACCAGTTGGTTTAAGTTTAAATCCAGCAAAGATAATTAAGATGTTGTACTAAAACAGTTAAATTGTATTGAGGTACATGTTGACTAGTATTGGCGGAATTCAGAAGCCACCAGTTGAAGTAGTAACCCAAGTATCAGTATTTTATTTGGAATAGAAATGTATGTGCACTGTGGCATGCGACAGTTAAAAGTTATTTTTAATGAAAGAGTAAAAAAGATAACTTTTTGTAATTCATTGTGTTTCAATATAACATACATTTTTTGTAAGAGTAGCAATCTTTTTTAGATGAAAACAAAGAATTTTTTTTAATACCCTGCAAGATATTATTTTAGGAATAATGATCATACCCAGTCATTAGGAATAATATTTTAACATTACCCTTTAGTGTTTGTTCCATGAATAAGTTGTAAAGAATGAGAAAGAGATGCAGGACAGTGTAGAAATAAAAGTAACTTTATGTTAACAAACACATAATAAAAATAGTACACGCTTTATTCTTTAAAACTGTTGAATGTTGCAAGAAGTTGTGTTTAAGCTATTGAAGGTTTGATATGAAAGTGTACAAGTTAAATATGTTAATTACCAAATAATAATCTGAAGTCTTGACTAACGTGAATCACTAGAAATGTACTGTGCGGGTTTTGTGACTGATGTTATTACCAATCTATTTAAAAAAAATTAAGAAAGAAAAAGAAAGTCATTATACATCATGGGTGTTGATCACTTATTATCACATATACAACGGCAATGCTTCCATGCTTATATCTGCACATAGGTATTTGCCAAGTTTCAGATAAGGCTGGAAATTTTTGTTTTTAGTATTGCATTTAAATATGAATATGCATAATATTTTGAAAGAAATTCCAGCAAATAACAATTAAATTCACCCATTATTATCACGCATAGATCACGTACTGTTCTGCTTTGTGGCAAATTCATGTAAAATGTCCCAGGCCATTTCTATATCGTTTCTTGTGATCCCTAACGCACGGATTACTGCATCTTGTGCATAACCTTCAGAAGTTAGCTTTGCTATATAATCCATATTTAAGTTCTCATATGCAACTGTTGATTCATTTGCACTACTCCGTTGATAATGCTGTTTCTGAGCTTCACTCGCTTCCTTTCCACTTCGTCGATGTTCTCTGACAGGAGTCTGACCACTCCCACCACCATCTGAATGGCCTGATGAAGTAGTACAATGGAACAGCTTACTCACAGGATGTGGTAATGGTGGATTACTGAAACAAAAATGCTTTCTTTAGATATTTCACTTTATACTTTTAAAGTCAATGTGAAAGAACTGTTCCTAAAATAACCACTAGCATTTGTAGCATTTCAGATGATCTGTGGGGTTTTGTGAAACAGGGGTACAAGTTATAAAGTGAGAGGTACAGGGGTTGAATGAAAAGTAATGCCTCCACGTTCGTTACTTGGGTTTGGATGGGAATATTTTAATAAATCAAATGCAGAAATAACCCTAAGAATGTGCTCTTTAATGACCACTATTAACTTTTCCACATAACAACAATAACAATAATAGCCTAATGTGTCCCTTGAAGGGCAAAGGCTTCCTGCTAGAGATAGCTCTGTTTCACTAACGCAGTGAGCTACTCTGCTTTAGGTTGATTTCACTATCACTTTCAGTAAACTTGGGATGTTATTTGTGGATTGACACTGTCTTAATTTTGTAGTCGACTTCCTATGCTTCGTACTATGCTGGACCATTGCTGACCTGCTTTTGCTATATAGAAGTCTGCCTACCTCTTTCTTGGCCTTGTCTGTCTCTGCGTCGGTCTCCTGTGTTTCCTTGTTCCAATTTTGCTGTTAAATCTCTGATTATTATGTTCCACATAATCATCAGAAAATTGGATACATTTCTGCCAACAATGAACAAGTTTTCTGAAGCGTCAGGGGAGAAGTTGACACTCTGTTTCTGCAACCAGTATCTCATACCTCTCTCAATGTCTTCATCAGAAGCATAATGTCCCCGCAGATCTTCTTTCATTATCAGCAATAGATGGAAATCAGACTGTGCTAAATCTGGACCGTATGGAGAATGCCATACAGTGGTAAGATCCAGTCTCTGAAGTTCTGCTATGGTAGCATGTGAAGTGTGTGGTCAGACATTGTCATGCTGCAGGAAAACATTTCCCTTTTCCTATTGGATTCTTGTTAGGAATTGTTTCAAAGTTCACAGCATTGTGATGTAACGCTCTGAATTTATTGTTGTTCCAAGTTCAAGGAAATCACATGGATAACACCATCTGCATCCCTGAACACTGTTGCCATGATTTTTCCAGCTGAGGGCTCTGTCTTGAATTTCTTTTTCTGGGGTGAGTCTTTGTGTTGATATCCCATAGACTGATGTTTCATCTCCACGTCATAATGTGGACCCAAGTTTCGTCTTCATCACAATTGAATGGAGAAAGTCGTCACCTTCATTCTCATAATGTGAGAGGAGTTCCTGGAAAATTTCAGGTATGCCCTTTCATTTCAGGCATCAGCATCCTAGGTACCCATCATGCAAGACCTTCAGATAGCCAAGCAAAGCAATAATGTGACCTACACATTCTTGTGAAATGCTGATTATGCTTGAAATTTCTCTATGAGTCATACGATGATTGTCCTGAATCAGTCTGTCAACCTTTTTTTTGTGAAACTTGGTGGTTGCTGTCACAGGACATCCAACTCTTTGCTTGTAATGCAAGTCATATGTTCCCACCTCAACATCTTTAAACTTACTTGCCCAATGACACACAGCACTCATATCAGCACAATCACTATAAACAACCTGCATGATGAATCTACTTTGGGGGTAACACTTTGTTCTGTCAAGAATTCAGTGACTGCATGTTGCTTAAATTGCATTGACCAACTGTTTGCGCAGGGTCCATACTTTGCAGTTAACACTACCATTCAATGCTAAGGCTTCCTGACAACTGAAACGTAGAGGAGAGTCTAATGAACAAGCCAGCACCTGCCACATGCCAGTGCTGCTATCTGTTGAGGAGTTACGAAGGCGAAGGCATTACTTTCATTCAATCCTCAACCCTCATGGCAGTAGCACCATTTGAATATGTGTTCAGTTTAAAAGTACTCACATTCCTTTATGCGCATGTTCAATCAAGAGGAGAAAAGTGGCCAGTTTTCCTAGATCACATTAGCGATTTTTCTGCCATCAGGTTTACATGCTTATTTTACCAACATTAGTTTCCACTCGGCTATTATCACATGTTTCTATGATGGCTTTAAATAAATTTGCAATAAAGAAGCATGAACCAATGAGAGTAGTTACGTTACCATGTTGTTCCTAAGGTAATAATTATAAAACAATGTATGTACATGGTAACTGCGTACTATGTTTGTTAAACACTTTTACACTGCTATTTAGAAGCAATAAACACAAGTTATAATGGGAGAGCAAAGAACTTCTAAATGAGTTGCGCTGTGTTTTGCCTGTTCTCATCCTCAGTGCTTGTTGCCTTCTGCCGCTATCATAGAAAGGCATGGATGAAACCATGCAACATTTTTAAAATTACTTTTAAAGGCTTTACAAACTTTATGAAAGGAGATGCTGAAACTGGCCACATTCATTGGCACCTCTTCAGAAAACTAGCCATCACTCGCCATAGTTCACATTAAGAAATGCTGGCAATTTCCTGACGGATATTTTGTTTTAACTCTTCCAGGGTGAGTGGGTCTTGTGCACTTTGTGTTTTAAGTTACCCCAGAGATAGAAATCTCAGAGGGTTAGGTCAGGGGACCGAGAGGACCACAAATCTCTACTAATTATTCTGTCCTGAAACACACTTTCAATTGTTTTCATCAAAAGATTGACCGTATGAGCTGTTGCAGTCTTGTTGAAAAAAGGCAAGATCACACTCCCAAAAAGGGACAAAATTGTATTTATGTATGTACAGGCATCAATGGCTGACTGAAAAAAAAATTGGCCCTATAACGCAGAACCTAATATTGATGAAAAAATTGGTGTAATGTGTGCCATTAGCAGAGGAAGATTTCTCAGAGCTCCAATAAACGATTTCTATGTCTGAGGTAACTTAAAACATAAAGTGTACAAGACAAACCCACACACCTTGGAAGAATTAAAACAAAATATCTGCCAGGAAATTGCCAGCATTTCTCAAGATGAACTGCGGCAAATGATGGATTGTATCCTAAAGAGGTGCCAAAAATGTATGGACAACAACTGTGGCCAGTTTCAGCATCTCCTTTCATAAAATGGTAAGTAAAGCCTTTAACAGTAGTTTTAAAAATGTTGTATGCTTTTATCCATGCCTTTCTATGATACCAGCAGATGCCTACAAGTGCCAAAGAGGCAGACAGGCAAAACACTGCATAGCCGGTTTCAAATTTTCTTGCTCTCCTGGTACAACGAGGTAGTGGTAGAGAAAATAAAACTAGAAAATGCAAGATGCTTAATGGGTAGATATACAATCCTACATAACTAAATCTGATAATACGAGGGTAATCCAAAAAATAAGGTTTCCTATTGTTTTAAGAATATATACATTTATTTTCAATGCATGGTACATAGTTTTGAAGCTTGAACTTTCTTCTACTTTTTCACATAATTGCCATTTTGATAGGTGGATTTTTGTAAGTGCTGTGTCAGATTTTGTAAGCCATGACGTACCAGCTTGCCACCATTACTTTGAGGAAGCATTGGACCTCATCCTTCACCTCGTCATAGTCACTGAGGCGCCTTCTAGCCAAGTGTTCTTTCAACCTGGGAAACAAGTGGTAGTCACTGGGTCCTAAGTCCACGCTAGCGTAGTGGATGGGTGATAATGTGCCATCCAAACTGTTGCAGAAGATCCACAGTCTGGCTTGTGTGTGTGCATTGTTGTGGAAAAGGCCTATATCCTTGCTCTACTCTTTTTCAGTCCTGAATCACCTATCTGAGTTATTTTTAGTGTCTCACAATACCTGTCTGCATTTATTGTTGTCCCAGGAGCCATGAAGTTGGGTAAGAATATCTCTCTTTGACCCAAAAAATACAGTTGCTATGACTTAACTGACAGACCGTGTTCTTTTGAATTTTGAAGCTTGGATGAATCAGAATGCTGTCACGTGATTGTTGTTTGGTTTCTACACCACTTGCAGACATTTTTGATATCCTTAGATTTCCAACAACTGTCAAATTTTGATTTGTTTAAGGCCTTTTGCATTCAAAACCCATATAACTGTGTGAGCTTTGCACCTGGTGGTAACAGCAAACAGGAGCCCCATTACAACTAGCTGCAAAGCCAAGATTGAACACCCCAGCAGCTGTGTGATGGTTTCTGTGTACAGTGGGGGAAGCAACAAACACAACAGTGTGGCCAACAGTGGCACAAACAGTTTACTGGCAGTCCCAGCGCTTTGGAGACCTTACTTTTGGGATTACCCTTGTATGTATCACAAAGGATATAAAGCTACGATATAAATAAATGAAATGATGATCATTATTTTTGAAATTATTAATTCTGGAATTTATAATTTTGAAACTTAGTGATATTAAAATGTATATTATAATGAAAATGCTTTACCTTGAGTCCATATTATGATTTTTATTTTTCTGTACATGTGGAACTGAATTACAAATTTCACTTTCTGTCGTTGAACCACATATTGGTTTGACTGATGATGTGCTTCCTATAAGAGAAAACAAATAGGTTTCATTTAAGGGTAAAGGGACAAAGATACTATAAGATATACATACAAAACATTTAACAATGTACCTACACAGCTAGCAAAGTCTTGATGAAATATTCTTTTAAATATTAAATATTTCTGAAATATATCCACATAACACACATCTGATTGATTCATTGTTTCCCACTTATAGATTATGCTTTTATTTTGTAATGTTTTGTCAAGGAGCCTGATAATAATCCTGAATCTTTTAACTTTAATAAAAAGTAGTTGTTTAACATATGAATTGAACAATGAGACAAACGTTTTTTCCAAATTTGGCACTTCATTATTAAATGTAACACTTGAAATCTTAATGTTTACTGAAGCATAATCAGAAACAAAGATTTACCTCACAATTCTGTCAAAGTTATTTAAAGAGAAAATGTCTGGGATGATGTTTCAGATATCAGTAACTACTGAAAAGAAAGTATATATTAGTGCAGCCATATTGCTCTTATTTGTTCATGTGCATAATACTATATTCACCAAGTAATAAGTGGTAGAAAATACTTTCATTAGCAAATTCACTTTTGTATGAATTTTAATGATTTTTGGTTTTGCAAACTATAAGTTTAAAAGCATATTGAAACTAAAGGAAAACATTCTGTGGCCTCATGGTAAGAGACTAAATAAAATTAACACATTAATTATTTATTCTTTTGCATTTTTCTTGGAATTACAGAGTACAGATGCACACACTAAAAGAGGATTTAAAAAACACTTTAGAATATCGACATTTACCAAGTGATGTAACAGTGCCATAATATTTCATTATCTGATATGCTCTGAAGTTTATTTAGTACTTTCTGTTTATGCTGATTATCATAGGCTCCGTTCATTTGAATCAGCACAGTTTCAATTTAAGTGGCAAAATACACTTTATTATCGCTTAGATGTACCCATTAAGCCAGCTTAGTTTTAACTATTAAGAAATACATTCCGTATTTCATCACATAATCATTGCACCTTAATTTATAGACAAGCAATTAGGAACTTAAGCCTTTCATGCATTATCAATTAATATTCCAGGTGCTCACTTGAGAAATATTACAAAATAACTTGCCGCCACTGCAACCTTAAGTCTGTTAGTCCTGTTAGATTCACAGGAGAGGGTAGAGGATAGATATGCAGCATCTTACTATGCTCGACATTGGGTCATCTTGCCTATTCCTAAAATTCACATCAATGCAATACATCAATGCCATCACCATTGTCAAAATGGTGGCTAGTTTATCAATGAATTTGATTGGTTCAAGCACCTAAAGAGCAGGAACTAGAAGAGCAGTAAGTAGTAAGGGATATAAACTGTTTCACATGTAGTTAGCATGCACCAAATCAATAATCATCTTATTCTTCAGTTGTGTGCAGCTGTTTGTTTCTATAGTTATTCTAATGAGTGCTTATTTTGTGAAACACAGAAACTATATGCAATTTTGACAAAGAGTGATTGCATTTGTGGAAAAGAACAGTAATAGAGTTGCACAAAGGGAGTTTTCAGTGAGTGAATATCTTGTAAGAGATTGGCGCAAAATGAAAGTGCATCTGGAATCTACACGCTATTGAAGGTGTTTTTTTCGTGGTCCTACTACTTGAAAGTTTGTAGAGATTGATACCAAGCTGCTATGATATACAAGGTGGAAGGGAAGTCATTACATTCTTTCTAATATGTGTTTCATAGAAGCGTTACAAGCAAAAAAGTCGAATGGCATTTTGTTCTTTGATCAGGCGATTTCGAAAAAATAAATCGTTTTTGATCCAAATGAGATGCATAATCCCACAAGAATGTATGAAGATAAGTTTGCTACTTTTAACATGCTTATTTAACTTATTTTTTACATAGCTTTGGCAGTAATTATGGGACATCACACAGGGTTTCAAAATAATTAATCACTTAAAAGACATGAAGGAATGCTCCAAGCACCTGAAATAAGTCGAGAATGTTGTAGTGAGATTGGTCAGGGAATTGATATGGTTTCAATTTTGCTTTCGTGTAATGTTTTGGGAGCTAACGTTTCTGATTGGCCTACACTCACACAGTAAACATGGAAGGACAATGCAGGGTATTTGTTTGTGTTCTCAAGAAGCACCATTACTGTGTTTGTTATGTACTGAGCTAGGGAAAGTGACACCCACACAATCTGCAGTGTTGCCAGCTTGTTTTTGACAAAACTAAAATATCTCTGTAGAAAATGATCAGACAAAAACGTAAGATACAAAATGTGTTCCAAATACTGAGATCTACCACTGGTTTAAATTAATGTAATGACTTTCCTTCCACCTGATATTGAAGAGTTGCACAATAATAGGTGTGTGATATAGCCAGCAACTTGATAATATTGGCTCCAGTTTTAAAGTACACATCTTTCAACAGTATCATAAATACTTTTGCAAGTCAAAGATGATTTTTAGTTCAATAAATACAAAGTCACCATTATTTAGTTATTTTTAATGGAGTACGTGTTTGCATTGCATTTCAGCATCACACAGTACTTTTATTTTCCCTCAATCTCCTCTCCCTTCTTTTCAATTTAAAGCATCAGAATGTGGCCATGCCTGAATATGCTCAGACTTGTTGTTACTCCCATAAATGTACACTGCTCACTGAAAGTTAACAACGGCTAGTCTTAAGTAATTTAATCTTCGCATAATGTTGACACTGTGACTTTACTTAAAAAAAATGTGATGGTTATGCAATGAAATAGTTTTCCCAAAGTATACAATCAAAACAGAAAGGTTTGTGAACTGAATTATAAAATCTGGAATAATTATTTATGCAACTTGTGGCTGAAGTGTACTTTCTTTCATAAAAGAACAAATTTTTGTGATGGGCATAGCAAGTGAGGAAAATTCCACAATCAAAAAAATCTCACTTCAGCCACAAGTTGTGTACAGGATATTTTACAAACCACAAAAAAAATTAACTATAAATAGTTTTGCAAAATCAAAATGTATTCTGAGATTCAAGTTTAGGGCCTTTATTGAGCATAAATAATTGAATGGCACAAAACTGTTAAAGAGGAAGTTCCTGTATAAAACACTGAATTTGAAAAGTCTGTATTTCTTCTACCTGAAACTATTTAGTTATGCCATGTTTTTTGTTGTCGGAAATTAAATAAATTTACTTGGCCTGTTTCTTTGAAATTCTTCTCAATTCTGTAAAATGAACTTTTCCACTTTGTATTGTAATATATTAGATGTTTAGTTACTTTTAAACATATCTAATAATAGTAACGATGATGATGATGATGATGATAATGATATTTATTAATTTAGTATATCAAATACACATTTATACATTACTGAAGGTGAAATTTCAAGGGGAGTCAAGGCTAGCTGCTTGCCCACTGCATCTTCTGCCTTTGTATAAACAAGATATCATGGGTGGAGGACATAATGGAGTAGAAATGCATTTAACATGCTTAGTCCCTCTGGCTGCTAAATGTGCAGTTTTAGTTCCTCACTCTTTGTCTCTAAAGAACTCATAAGACTAAAGTACTCTCTTCTGGACCCTCTAGCATATGTAAGATGCTTACTGGTATCAGGTAACTAGGGCCTCACCATTCTAGAGGCAGCAATGCTATTACATCATGAAGACATGTATATATTTTGCTTTGTTGCCTTAATGTATTTAAAGACTTTTCACCCATCACTTACCAGGAATGATAATAGTATTCTCATAGCTAGGTTCCTCTGTTATGTCTGCAAGCTCTGCGTAATGTATAGGATGTGTGCTGCCCCCACTGTGCTGTCTTTGAAGAGTGCCTCCTGTACTGGACTCTGTTGCTGTTAGTGGTCGTTGTACAGCGGTGGAAGTAGAGGCAACAGCAGTAGGGATACTGTTTTGTAATGGTTGCTGTGGAGTTGCCGAAGATGGAGAACAGGTTGTTGGTACTGAAGTTGATGTGCATGGAATGGAAGGTACTGTTAAAGGCGGAAGGGGAGGTGGGAAAGAAGGTGTGGTGCTTGATTTTGATGGCAGAACTGTGGCAGGCGAGGAACTTGGAAGTGACGGGCAAGACTGATGTCGAACATGGGAAGATGAATTTGACGTTTTTATGGTACAATTGCTATTGGAACTGCTTGAGGCCTGAAGAATGTCATACCTGCTATCTATTGCACCTAAAAATAATGTAAACATGTTGAATTATTTATTTGCTAAGTGCAAGGCATATGAGAAAATGAATCTTTATTTCACTGTATTCACAAGGGGAGGGGGGGAGAGAGAGAGAGAGAGAGAGAGAGAGAGAGAGAGAGAGAGAGAGAGAGAGAGAGAGAGAGAGAGAGAGAGAGAGAGAGAGAGAGAGAGAGAGAGAGAGAGAGAGCGCGCGCGCCTGTTGCCTTACTCAAACTTCATAAAAGAAATAAAGCAATAATAATTTAAGATAATGAATTTAAAGTGAAAACAGTTGTTTAAATATTGAGAAATAAGTAAGCATACATGATGATTAATTAAAATACAAAGTTGTAAATCTAATGAAAATTATGATTTCAAAATTCAAGGCAGATTTAGTGCAGACATATTTAGGAATTGCATCAGCCTTCTTGGTATATGTTGTATCTTAATACCATAAGTAATAGACTTACTGTTTATGATAAATAACAATTATAAAATTAAATTGTGTTAGTAATAGAGAAGACATATTTTAACAAGAATTCTAGAACTGAAAATTATTCAACATTGTGTATTTCTCTAAAGCATTTGTTTTGTTTGTTTACTTTTCTTTTCAAAGCTGGGAAACTTGAAAAATGTGTTGTCCCTTCCTTAAAAATACTCTGCAGATACCCTTGCATCACACATTCTGTATCTACAGCCATGCTGGCTGTTATATACACGTCTTTACTCAAGATTGCCCATGGCAACATACAGTAATACAAACTATATGCATCTTAATAAAATATTAATTTTTCTCTCATCCTCATTCTCCCTCTCTTTCTCTAGAAAGATAGTATCTCTATATATCTCTATTTCTCCTCGTCCTTGATTCTGATTAGTTTCAGTACCAAAATGTTCAAATTTTGTCTCTATAACTTTCACACTACAGTTCAAAAGTATTGGAAAGCACAAATGCTAATGGCTTCATAGCCAGATGCAAGGCACTAGAAAACAACTTTCACACTTATGGGACTCATTCCCCTCATGATGCAATTGCACACTATTGTTCTCTAAGCTATAACTCAGCACTCAAAGAGGTAAACTCCTTCTGGAGCTGTAGTATTCATTCATTTAGAATAGGTAGTTAACACAATAACAACATGCAACTGTCAAATGGCATGGCATGGCATGGGAACAACTCTCATATCACTATTTTTAATTTGCATTTTGAGCATTTTTTTTTTTTTAGTTCTGTGCATTCCAGATCAAGAGTTGTTCAACAAAGACTGATGATGTAAATGTTTTATTATAAAGAAATCAATAAAAATCAACTTCTTCCCTATCAATATACCATATTTCATTGCATAATCATTGCACCTTAATTTAGAGAAAAACAATTAGGAACTTAAGCATTTTACCAGATAATCATCACAGTTTTTAATTGGTTGATGGGCAATGAGCTTGAGATTGTGCTTAGCGGGCAGCAGATGTAGTTGGCAGGGATAATCTTATTCAAATTAAAGTCTGGGCTCTGCCAAAATTAATTTGATTTATATCCTGATTGAATGTATTTACAAATTGTCATGCTTTTTTAAGCATGTTTTATGAAGATATTGCAACAATATTCAATTTTCTGTTATTTATTTTCTTGGACTTTTACAATTGGCTCACTCAACACAAATTAACACATGAACACTTTACATCAGCTGCCTTTAGCATAAGCTTTCTTACTTGGCCTTTTTTAAACTCTCCAAGCTTACTCGCTATCTTTAGTTTATTTTTGTTTCTTTTACATTCAATTAGCTTTGTCCTCACTTACACAAATTCCCAAATACACTCAAAACTCCCTTTCTCACATAAACTTTCAACTCTTAACCTTTTCAGCTCTATCTGTTACTTGTTTCAGCTCCTTGGCAATGATCATCCAAGAAGCATCTAATCTATGGCAAGCTTACTCCATAGAGATCTTAACCAATGTCACACTGCTGTCCCCCTTCAACCCCCCTCTCTCAGTGCTACACGCTCTGAGCAGCACCACTGGCATCTTCTTTTGGGGCAGCCCATGAATGCGGTAGACTGTCTCACAGATCCTCTCGTCCTCCGAGTGCAGGTCCTCCTGCGCTCATGGGTTACCACAGCCGCTGACCTCTCCTAGTGCACTTTCGCAAACACCTTGGTCCTGGTGAACCCTAAAGTAACCTCTTCCCTGCAGACCTCCACATGATCACTGAGCTTCGGAGCATTACGTTTTCCTGCCCAACACGCAAGACCCTCCTGCCAATGTTGATCACTGCCTCGTGACTCCTAAGGGCTTCCATACCTAGAACCATCAGTTCAGTCACCCTCGTAAATCCTAAGGGTGTCTATACCCAGGACCACTTCCCCAGTCACCCATCACAATGTACACCCACAGACTTGTAACCCTCTGCCTCAAGGTCAACTCCAGCAAGGCCTCCTCCTCCTCCATAGGTAAGGTGTCACCCAATGCCAGCACTCTGGTAGGGCTGATTTGGTTTCCTCAATGTTAAACTTTCCACCACGTCAGGTCACACCACAGTCTCTGCTGCACCCATGTTCACCAATATCGGGTACCACCTTCCGCATATCCATCCATCTGTGATGATGTCATCCATTATTCTGCACAAAATGCACAGCATCGCTCTAGGGGTTGGTGATGACAGCACAGACATGCCCCTTTTCATGCCAGTACTTACTTGTTTACAGTTAGTTTGACAGCCAGGTGTGGACAATTCCTCACCGGATGTCCTGGCCAACCATACTCCCAACACACACCTCTGGGAGATCATCGATGTCCTGGGGCTGTTCCCCTGTCCCACACAAACTGAATACTCCAGATCTTCCACATGAGAACAACTGTTCCCTTGACCACCCCCATCATGAAGAGTCATGTGTGTGGTCGTCAGCACAGTCTTCAGCGCATCGTGGATGGTCTGATATTTGCCAAGTATTAGGCACTGACGTATCTTGGCATCATGCACACCATCTTTGGAGTAGATAACTTTCTGGTACACCTATCTGGCCGGGAGGTTCACCAAAGCCTTATTCACTAGCTGTTCATTATCATGAGCAAACTCGTACTACATCTCCTTTAGTTGTTGTAGTCTTGACTTGAGCTGGCTACGATGGACTGCAGCCAGATGGTGCTTTCCAAACCGGTTTACAAGGGCCTCCCAGATGTTTCAGGATGATGCTGACATCAGAATCATGTTCAGTATTTCCACCACCTGTCCCTGGAGGCTAGCTGTTAGCTGCTCAGCTTCCTCTTCCATGGACCATTGGCTGTGGACAGCAATGGTAGCATATTGTCTGTGGAAAACTTCAAGGTTCAACATGCCGTTGTACCTGGATGGCTTGATGCACATGGATGTTGTGTTGTGTTCTGGTGTCTCGACCTCCAAGTTCTTAGTTTCACAAGAATTTGTTCCACACTAGCGATCGGTTGCATGGTGTTGCCATTGATACTGTCTTCTGAGATGCTAAGATGTTCTACAATGTCCTCCAGGGCATTTATGTATTGACCAAAATCTTTCTTGGCTTCCTTCATGCCAGTTAGATACCCGTCGATCATTGCTGATAGCTCTAACTTCATATTGAACACTTTTATTTCCATCTGCTGCATTTTGATTTTCATTTACTGCATTCCAGAATTCAGTCTTCATTTCTGCCATACCAGCGGGTAGCTATCGCATCATTTCTTCTATTGTGGGCTTTTTGACATAAGTCTAACAATACTCGAGTTTTCCGTTATTTATTTTCTCGAACTTTCACATTCAATTAGCTTTGTCCTCACTTACACAAATTCCCAAATACACTCAAAACTTCCTTTCTCACATGAACTTTCAACTCTTAACCTTTTCAAACTCTATCTGTTACTTTTTTCAGCTCCTTGGCAATGATCATCCAAGGAGCATCTAATCTACGGCAAGTTTACTCCATGGAGATCTTAACCAATGTCACAATACTTTAGAGATGTTCCTTTGCCCTTTTTGATCTTCCGACTGCCTACATAGCACAGAGGTAGCATGCCTACCTCTGGTGCGGAGGACCTGAGTTCGATCCCTGGAACCTGTATGGGAATTTTTCCTCTGCTGGGAGGTCTTGCACAGGGTGCACTCAGCCTCAGCTATTGATTGAAAAGTAGCAGCTCTTGGTCAAGGAAACTGCATAACAGGCTGGGAGGAACCAGGGCACTGACACATCCCACCTCCAGTACTGCACCCCACTCATGACGCCTGTGGTGAGCAGAGTTGGGTACGCAGTGGTCAGGCAGTAGGCCTTGCCTGGATGGACTGTTGTGCCACAGGGCTACCTTTTGTTTTTCCAAAATAAATTTTGCTGCAGTTTTTGCAGCTAAACTGGTATACTCCTGATCTTTTGTTGCTGGTATCCTTTAGTTCAGAATGTAATAGGTTTTGGATGGAGTATGTATTTTTGTGTGTGAAAATGATGATGTACTTTTTGAATACTTTCTTACTTTCTGGAACTGGTTATATTGAAAAAGCACATCATTTTGGTACCCAAAAACCCATACTCCATCCAAAATCTACATTCTGAACTAAAGAATACCATACCGGCAATAGAAAAGGCAGAAATATACCAATTTAAGAGCCAAGACTGCAGCAAAATTTTTAGTGAAAAAAAAAAGGAAATTGAAGATAAGAGTGAAGCAACATCTCAGGAATCTAAATTATAAACAAGAAGATGAATTGACAGTAGCAGCATATTTTTGGGTAGAAAACCACAAAATACATCCTGAGCCTATACCTTTAAAAAGCACCTCCAACTTAATACAAGTAACAGCCTGGGAGAACATTTTCATTTGGAAAACAAAGGTTGGGTTTTCAACTTTGAGTTACCTTCAAGCAACACCTCAGCAAGAAATTGCTTGAAAAGTAACCAGAGAACAACTACAGTGCAACAGTCTCCAGCATATGGACTCCACGTTCTGTATTAGGTTGATAATGGGAGCAACAGCTCTCAAAACTTGGCCCGTTTTACATAAATGTAAGTGATGTAGTGTCAGTAAACTAATTCACATATTATGTTATCTTAAAATATATATGAATTTTAATGAACAATGGCATATTCATATAACCTGCAGTAGGAGAAAGCTTTAATATTTTAGTTAATTTAATTTTTGCCAATAGCTGGGAGTAAGGTAGGTTGACAAGTTTTACCCCATTATATCTATTTTCTCTTGCACTGAAACAATTTAACACAAGCAGAATAAAATTTTGCCATAATTGCTTTTTTCATTTTGTGACAAATTAATTATTACCCAACTGAAATTTGAAAATGAATGCTGTTGAACCATCATTGCTAACCAGGAGAAGCTCTGTTAGAATTTAGTGACACAGCCATTTCACAATGAACTGTAAACTCACACCCCCCCCCCCCCCCCCCCCCCCCCCACAAGGCAAGCAAGTTGGAGATCATGGAAGAGATTGATCTTCAACCATTATGTCCCTCAGCAATATTGAGCATGCTAGTAATCAGAGTTATCCAAACATTTATTCCAAAAATCAGGCCCTATTATGTCTTCTTTATAATTGTGAGAGCAACTTTCTGTCCTATGTAGGCAACACTCAACCAATGGTTCATTAGTCATTCTAATTTTGCTCTATGTAAATTTTTGGCTCACACAACTCAATTTAATATGAGGAATATTTTTCTATGTCTGTGGAGTGTTTCTTTTAAAGGTCCTGTCCTAAGATTTTGTAATAAATGAGATTTAATTAATGATTCCATTTCATAACAATGTAAAGATTCCTCTTTTAAGAATGGGTATTGGAAGTAATGGCAGAAAATAAATTTTTCAAAGTATTTAAAGTAACAGACTGTTATTAAAGATGCTTCTTTCTCATTTTTGAAAAAATCTTTTTTTAGCACTTAAATATATCATACAGGCACTTTTAGTTAAATTACAGAATTAAACAAATCACCGGATGTTGCATACTATATGCTACAAATGTACTCACTTGAGGATGCCTCAGGTTCTTCAGGGTCCTGAGGTAAAACTGCAACTGCACATGCACAAGGCGGGGGTGGAGCATCCTCTTTAGGAACAGTTAACTGATTGCTGGAATAAGAATATCATTAGCTTATAAAGTGATTATGTGCCATACCTTATGTCCATAACTCATAACCTCAAATAATTTCACTTTTAATTTATGTGACATAGTTATAAAGTAATCACAAAACACAGCTGATGATACACTATTTGTCAAATCATGACACCCAAGAAAGCAGGACTGCTCCCCCTGCCACTGGGTAATAACTAGGGCCCGGATTCTTAGTTTTTTAACTATTTTATTCCTTGATAGTTAACTGCAGTAGTTTAATTTAATTATCTGTTTCATGATCATCGAAGCCAAATGCTCAAATCTTATAAAACCTAAAAATGGCTAAATGAGGCTTTAAAACCTAAAAGAGGCTAAATCTCCTATTTATTTTAAAATGAAAAAAAAATCAGCTACCAACGAAAAAAAAAATCTATTTTGAAATGGTAAAACGAAATATTTATGAAATTATAAATGGACTTTGATTGTTACACCTTTGCTACCTCATTTCACTTAGATAAGCTTAAGAGGAGTAGTGACAACAATGCTAGAGGCAACTGATTTGTATTTAGCTCCGTAATGTTGCAAGCAAGGAATACGGGGATTGTTGTCGAGGGGAAATCTATTATTATTAAATCTATTACGCCAATCACTTTGAAGACATCAAAAACATTGTAACCTCGTTTGATGTCAATGAGGCAGCCTGCGTAGAGAAGGCTAAAACAGCTCTCCAGGACAAGAATGCCGTTTCACTCGTCTTCATTAAGGCAAACTTTACTGACCTTCCTGGAGCAATTGAGCGTTTGGAATCTGCATCATTGCCATTAAAGGATGCAATTGAAGTTGCGACTCCATTTTCAGCAAGGAAATACCAGGGCCTGTGGGTATATCGTGTGCATCGAAAGCCACCAAAGTTCTACAGCAAAATCCCGGGTTTTCAACAATGAAGAATGTATCTGCAATTCTCCAAGGAGAACAAATTACTGACAAGGTGCCATGGGGACCGAGAGCAGTTGCCTCAATGAAGTTTGCTCCTATGACATCTTGCTGTGTGGAGCGTACATTTTCGTACTGCAAGAATGTTTTAAGGGATAACAGGAAAGGTTTACCCTGCAAAACCTGGAAATGTATTTAGTTGTGCAATGGAACAGCAAGTGAAACTGTGTTGTGTGCTTTGTGAATGTTTATTTTGTTTTCAGATTTATTAGAAGTGACAAAAGTATACACCAAGCGTTAACTGAAACTGTTTTCTTAGTTATTTTTATTTTCAGTTGGTATGAACTGTTGAAAATGTTTTATTTATCATTCCGTGCTATATATTCCGGTAACATTTATAAATAATGTATATAGTGTTGTACTAAAGAGGCGTGGGGTCACAGTAAACAGCATAGTAAAATTAATTAATAAATAATAATATAAAACTATTTCAGAAGGTTAAAAAACTAAAAAAAACTTTTTTAACATACAAAAATAACTAAAAAGATGATTTTAAGAACCTAAAAATCCGGGCCCTAGTAATAACCATTAGCAAACTAAAGGCAATCCTCACAAACAGGGCGAGAGGCAATGTAGCCATCTTGTGGTTCCTTTATATTCTTAGATCGCAAACCTTCTAAAACCCATACCTCAAAGTAATGCCATCTTTGGGGTAGGGTTGCCAACATTTAAAAGTAAAATTATCGTACCATCCACCCAAAATTATAGATTTGGATTCAAAATTATCGTACATCTTAAACCAAATGCTACAACAATAAACATATCAGCATAACACTTACGAAAATGTAATAGTAATGATGTTTATGATATTCACTTACAAGATTGATGACCTCAACCAGTATTGCAACTTTAGAACTTTATGTTTCTCGCATTATTTATCTGAAAGTTCATTTTCCTCAACTGTTGTAGCATTATACAAATTTGTTGTTGAGATAAACCTTAACATCTTCTCAGTGACTTGCAGATTTTCGGATCTACCGCATTATTTCAAAACTAGGGCGACAGAATAAGTTCATTTACCGTATATAGTGCCAATCTGCTTCTAACTTTAGTTTTTATTAAGCTCATATTCCTCAATAAAACGCTTGATCGTTAAACAATTTTCTCATTCATACCTACAAGAAATAGAAACAAATGCCAAAGATAAAAAATGGATTACACTACTTTCCAACCCAGATATAATCCCCCAGAGACCACGGAAAACAGCGGTTGCAGCCTTCCGACTATTGACAAATCACGACTGCTTAGCAAGTCATCTCTACAGAATAGGTATCTCAGCCTCACCAATATGTGTCCTGTGTAACGATCCAGCAGAAATGAATGAAGACCACTTGAAGACCTGTGAAGCATTAAGATCAGAAGAAACTACAGTTCAAAAGTATTGGAAAGCACGAATGCTAATGGCTTCATTGCCAGATGCAAGGCACTAGAAAACAACAACAACAGTTTAGAAAAACCCCTTTCACAAGAAGCTTTTCTGTGGGGAAACGAAATCAAGTGAGGGCTGCTAGTTCTTTGAAATCAGTATTTCCACCAAGGTGGCATGTGTTTAGCAGCACTTCAAAACCTGTCAGGTTCAGGCATGTTCTTTATTTCACACGGAATATCACTTATTCAGAGTTTTCTCCATTGATCATCAATTTTCGGAACAGCGCCTTCTTCATTAAGATTACCAGATCTGGGCACACTGGCAAAAAGAGGATAAAGTGTAGAAGGATTAGTACGATATGAAATGGTGGCCTCAGAGGGGTGGAGACAGGCCATGAGGGCATTTGTAATTAGTTTCATTTTGCTGGTGTGACAAACCAGTGAAAATGATATTTCTCCGGTATCAAACACATTCAAATTATCATACGGGTTATCAACCATGTGTACAAACATTAAAATTATTGCATGTCCCCATAATTATCATACGAGTTGGCAACCCTGCTTCGGAGCAAGTGGGGCTGAGTTGTTAGTTTTGGAAAAAGCTATACGTGTTTTTTGTAATGAGTCAGCAGTAACACTTAAAACATCACTTATTAAATTTGTTTCGGAAACATGTGCTTGCATTATCAACCAGCTTCGGACAGCCAGAAGGAAAAAAACAAAAACTAGAAACCTAGTGTATAATAATAAAGCGGGAAAAACATCTATAAAACTTAAATATAAATAAGTATCTAATAAAAATGCTTAACATGGGATTAGTTTGATAGAACAACGGTGATATGAAAAAATATTCAATATTTAATTAAATGCTACGATGAATATGTATAGAGTGCATTTGATGTATCCTAGAATGTATCAAAATTATAAAACTTAAACTGTCCATTTTTTTTTAAGAATGCTTCATTCATAAAGTGGAAATTCTTTAAAATTATACAAATGAGATTATATACTGCCTACACTAGCTAATATAGTAGTCCCAAAAATTCTGCTCTTGACAACTCGACATTCCGTGTATCTCAACAACCTTTTTTTTATTGTTTTATTGTTAAGCTTAACTGTAATAAGCAGAAGGTTGCCATTAATAACATGGATACATAGCACAAACACTTGTTTGGAAGGTTTGAAGGTTTATTGCTTTACCCAGTATGGAGGTATTTTTTAGACATGACGAACTGCACAGTGGTTTACGATCAAGTTCACTTTTGTATTTATAAGACTACAAGCCGTCACCTGCCCACATTGCTGGGCATTAATTTTAACCTATAAATCAATGACTAAACATTTCACAAAAATATGACCATTTCACTTGGACCTGCCCTTCCTTTATCACAGGCACATTTAATTGCATTTGTTGGGATCATGACGTTGGCTCTGAATGGAAAGCCAGTCCATTGTGATTTGCTCTATCATAGCTATTCAAATCGTTTCAGCTAAAAGTGCCTCCGAAAAGTGTGTAAAACCTGGTTTAGGAATTAGAGGAAGAATGACATATGTAGTAAATAACTTGCCAATGACAAAGAGATCTATGGAATCCAAGAAATCAGTAGCCTAGAACCATTTGCAAATGTTTCTGCTTCAAATGGTCATAGTCCCATGTGGATGCGTTGAATAGTTTTTGTGTGATTGTGCCTCAAAGAAAAGTCATTTTCATTTTTTATATATGAGGAGTATCGTTTCAAAACGCGAAAAGTCCACTGCGATCGAAAATTAGTTTGAAGCGAATTTCAACACTTTAGCATGCCCTGCATCGGACTTACGTTCCTGTTTGCTTCAAAGCACGTTTTAAACCCCTTAAAATGGAGAACGAAAACGTGGGTTCGGTGCAAAATGCGTTATTTCCAGTGCCTTGACCGGATCAAAGCGCGAAGAGTCCACTTTCTTACACACATTGTCGGACTTGCGCGTAGGAATATCTGCCTGTTTTGTCACGGCATCAGAAAAACATGTGTTTCTCATTCTACCTCATTGTTTGATCAGATTGCACTGTCTACAGAGTCTTGCTATTATTGCGAGTTTCGTAAGCAGTTCGTGTAGTTGTATCTATGAGCATAGAAGAAAGCGTAGTTGTATGTGAGCGTTCTGCAGGTTCCAGAAGGAGGCAAAAGAGTATGACAAAAAGGAAAAGGGAACAAGAAGAAAGGTAAATACTATTCAAACTTTATAAGAAGAATAATTATCGGTATTATTTAGCGAAACTAGTTATACAGGAATGTGTTCAGAACCACGTTGTGGTTAGTATAGCTTTTTTTTTTTTTTTAATTAACGTCCTCCAACATTGTGTCATATCGGACGAATGAATGAAATGAAATGGGTGAAATGATGCTCAAATGAGCCCGAGGTTCATGGAGCTTTAAGTTACCCGACATTCGTCTTCTCAGGGTAGGGAAAACCTCGGAAAAAAACCTTACCCGGATAACTTACCCTAAGCGAGATTCGAACTCGCGACCTCTTGAATGTGAGGCAGACACGCTAACCATCACGCTATCGAGGCGGGCAGGTTAGTATAGTTCTTACCACATCATCCATTGGTGTGTTTCAGGTATTTTGACAACGATCCTAACATGCTGGAGTTTGAGTCTCCATGTGCACACACAGAGGGTAGATTTAAATGCTGTACCATTCCTGCCTATCATCTCATCAGAGCAAGAAAATTAGTCTATAACTACAGAAACAAATCACAAGACAGGCTTGTGGCATCAATGATGTCTGCATCATCTCCCAAAAGGCGCAGATCAAGAAAATCAGAACAGATTAACACAGTCGTTATAAAATATCTTGTTAGAGCAAATAATGAAACTATTCCGCTTTGTTCTAAGTTCTTTCAAGCTCGTTTTAGCATTGGCACAACAAGAGTAAACAACATAGCAGCTTCTGTAATAGCAGGTAAACCAATAATGGAAAGAAGGGGAGGTGAACGAAAAGCCAAACAATATGCCCAAAAGAAGGAATCGGAAATCAGTTTTTATCCAAGCTAAAAGCTAGAGAGAGTCATTATTCAAGACAAAAAAGCAAGCGGCTCTACCTTCCTTCAGAGTTAAGTGTGAACATGTTATTCCAAATGTACAATGCTAGTGTGGCTGAATCACTAAAAGTAAAGAAGTGGTTCTTCCACACAATTTTTTCTAACAAATATAACTTGGGTTTTGGTGAACCAGCTGTAGATGTTTGCAGTTATTGCAGTAGGACAAAACATGAACTGCAAGCCATGGAAAATTCCCATAGAAAGAACGAGTTACAAGCTGAACTCACTGCA
The DNA here is from genome assembly GCA_030765045.1 of Tenodera sinensis. Taxonomy (NCBI): domain Eukaryota; kingdom Metazoa; phylum Arthropoda; class Insecta; order Mantodea; family Mantidae; genus Tenodera; species Tenodera sinensis. The sequence continues at coordinate 171,007,829 of CM060963.1, read as the reverse complement.
CATAAATTGAAAGCAAAGGCATTCCACAAAATGATACCATGTCCTTATGCTTCGATTTACAGCAGGTGCAACCATTGCCTAAGCTTGCTATAGGTGAAGCCTATTATGCTCGCCAACTATCATTCTATGCTCTGTGCATAACTGATATAGAGAATAAATCACCAGCATTTTATTGCTGGACTGAAAATCAAGCAGGCCGTGGAGCTATTAAAGTTGCTTCTGCGTTAACAAATTTTCTAAGCAAACAGCAATTTGAGGATGGTGTATCCAAATTAAGGCTCTTCTCTGATGGCTGTGCTGGCCAAAATAGAAATGCCCACGTGGTCCATGCACTCTATTGGTGGCTTTTGAAAAAATCTCCAGATTATCTTAAGGAAATATGCATGATATTACCTGTGAGAGGCCATTCTTTCATACCTGTGGACCGCATGTTTGGAGTTTTGAAAAAGGATCTTAAAAAACAACCTGAGATATTAACTCCAGAGAAGTATGTTGAAACATATTCTAAGGTTGGTGCTGTTCGCCAACTGGGCAAGGATTGGTATGTGCATGACTTTAAGACGCTTTGCAATTACTTAAAAAAGCCAGATGGTATAAAGGAAATGAAAAGGGTCATGATAAAAAAGAAGCTTAAGGGGAATAAATTTTACGTTTCTCTGAAAATGGAAATGTCGTATAGACTGAATGACGAATCCAAGAAATTCGTCTCCATGCTTAAACGAGGAATAGCAGTCGAACAAATAGTAGAGCCCCCAGTTCTGCCTTTGGAACAGCCCATCAAATTAGAAAAAAAGAATGATTTGTACAAGCTTTTAAAACAATGTTTTGGTGAAGAATGGTACAGTAATAATGAGCTAAAATTTTATGCAAGGTTAATTCAGGACGAAGATGATGCACAAGAAATGGAGGAGGGAAGTGAGAATGAAGATTGTGATTGTTTGGAAGAAGAACATGGTTTTAATTCCATTTCAGAGCTGTCTCAAAGTTTATCATTAAACTAGTTTTGTTTTACCCTGATAACTACCAATCAAGTGTTAGAATTTCTAAGAGCATTCATAGAATGGAATAAATTTTTCCTTTACGTTTGCTCAAATATAGTGATCATTACTATTCAGAACACATGATCATTAATCAGGACTTTCTGCATGTCTGCTTCTAATATGCATAATTATTACATTGAATTGGTTTTCAAAATTGTATTGTTTCAAACAGTCGAAAGAGTTACAGTGTCCTAGACAACACATTAAGAACAGAAAACATGTGTTGTAAATTACAATGGCATGTAAGAGTTAAAAATCTGCAATAAAGCAATTTACTGAAATTAACATTGTTTATATGGAAGAACGGTTCAAAAAGCTTTATGTCCATTTATTCGGTGCAAAACAAGATAAGTCCAGTATTTTTCATATTTTAACGTGCCATTACAGCTTTGCATTAAGGCTGTGATTTTTTACACTCATCGCCATGTTATACGCTCATTTTTTAGATCACGACATAATTATATTTTAAAAGTATTGTTTACTTTAGGAGTTATTACATTTTCGGCTTTCCTGTAAAATTGTTATTTGCGGACTTTTCACGTTTTGAAATGACACTCCTCATATATAGACAGGGGGTCAGGTTAACTTTCCAACTTCTGTGTAGTACATCAACACCACGAACTGCACATGATTAGTTGCAGTGCTGCTTGCATTATCAGCAGTGTATTGTTTATTTCAAGGAAGAAAAGAGAGACGCTACACCCATAATCAATTTTCATGATGTCACTCATGCAGATCCTAGCAAGGTCATTCCCCATGTCTAAAAATACCTCTGTATGTGGTAAGCTAAACTTCTTTTTCTTCTTCCTCCTCCAATGGTCTTCCGTTGGGTCCTCTAGATCATTTGGAATTTGGCATCCTGGTAGAGATGTGAAATTAGGTTTCCTCTTGTTTGAAGTTTTCTAGTTTGATGCAGAGTAGGAGGTGGTGTCTATTCGTGGGGTCCATGCTATTGCAGAGTGTACAGTTGAGTTCAGTATTCCTATTCTGTGAAGATGTAGGGCCAGGCAATCGTATTCAGTGTTAAGCTGAAATAGAGCTACTGTCTCCTTTCTTGATTTTTTGCTGTTGACTGTCCAGTTTTTATGTATGCTATCCCACATTTTTCCTCTCATGGCCTCTGTACTGCAACTATCATATTTTTGTTTTCATTTTCTTTGGATGGTTCTTTTTGCTTCATTTTTTGTTGTGGTTTTGGTTTTGTGATGAAAATTGGTACCCTTTTTTGCCAGAAGGTCAGCTCTTTCATTCCCTTGGACTCCCACATGTGAAGGTATCCATTGGAAGCTGACAGAGGTCTTGAGTTTGATGTGACTGCTTGCTTCTATTGCTACTTTAGAGTCTACTAAAAGAACTGCTTTTGTGAATGCCTTTGGCTAAACTTTTAATTATATATTTCTGGTACATGCAGCTTCCAAGATTTCAGACTTACTGTTAGTGTTGTTTTAAGTTGTTTGTGCCAGTGAAAATTTCAAATGAGAAGAAAAGACAAGTTAACATGACAATGGAAATTAAATTGGATGTGTTAAAGAGACTGGACAAGAGGGAAAATATTCATCCTGTATTTTATGATATCGGCCGTTAAAGCTTGTGCAATTTGATTAATAAAATTGCCATGGATTTAGGAGTGGACAAGTACAATAATAGGTTAGGAGAAGAAGAAGTCTGAAATAGAGCCCTGTTGTGTGAAAAAAGTGTATAGTGTTAGTTTAAAGGAAAAGGAAGAGCATGAAAGCTGGTGAATATGAGAAAGTGAATGAGGTGCTTTATTTGTGGCTTAGGCACCAAAGGTACTAGCAATTTCTTCTCTATTCTATATAAATGCAGACATATTTTTAAATTTACTTTTGCAGTAATCATATTTAGGATATATTATACTTTTCTGCCTCCTACATTGTGCTAAAACATGCATTTATTTAATTTGCAGTATTATTTATGAGTTGTGATTAACAGACCCCTTATTTCCGTGAACTCGACAGCCTCTCAGTCTATATTAGGTCAAATTATCAGGATTCCACAGTAACGTTTTCTCATAGAAATGGATTTCATTAAAACAATAATTTGGAATGTGCTATACTTATATTGGTTAACCTCATAATTGTCACAAAGTAAAACTTTACTAAAATGACACATGAACTATATGATGCCTATGTAAGTTAGGGATAGTTTTACCATAAAGTGGGACTTCATTAAAATTATATGCTTAAAACCCCCTTTTTACACTTTTCAAGGAGGCTGATGCTAAAATGTAAATCATAGAAAAGTGTAGTAAATTGCACAAAATGCAAAAAAGGGAAGGTGGGTGGGTAAATTTTTAAAACATGAATTTATAATTACTATTAAGCTGCAACGCTACATATTGCATTATTTGAAAAATGTAATACATAAAACACAATGTGTACCTATACTGTTACTTTATCTATTTAAAGAGGTCTGAAATAGTTGACTTGCTTCTTACACATTTATATTTGATCCACCAGTCTCTCTGTAGCATATAGGGCTCCATCCTCTCCTGAGGCATTTGCAATGTACTGCCTCAAAACAGTTACTGCTTTTGGGTTCCTGGTCAGTCTTCCTAAGCTTCTTCAAGATGGCTGGAAATAATGTCTTCCGCTGTAGGCATCACTGATGTTATTACATCAGCATCAACAACGACATATTCTTCAAATGAAGAAGACTTGTCCACCACAACTCGGAACTCTGACATCCCCTCTTCCTCGGGCAGATGGTCCTTTTCTTCCTCAAACTTGCCTGCCTTCCAGAATAGTTAAATATGATCACAGGATCAATACTTGACCTCGCTTTGGCTGCATAATACATGGAATAAATACAGTTCCAGTAGTTTAAGTTCACTTGTACAGTTTGGCAGAAGAAACACTAGCTTGACATTTCTGAGCTGCAGATTTTTAGGGTTAGCAGGATGTCTGTAGAAGAACAACAGTATTTGCCCCCATTTTGGTATCCAGAGCATGCAGAGTGGATGTGAAGATGTTACTAGTCATCCATGCTTTGGCATTAGTATTTACTTTGTCAACAGAATTTTAAAATTTGTTAAACACCTGGGCTTCTGGAATATACCAATTATTATGGGGGGTGGGGGGTAATTTTTCTGATCTGTCACACTGACAGATAACTGACAGTTATCCTTCATTTGCTAAGCTTTCATAGTGACAATTTTCCTCTTTAAAATCACAAAGTTTTGCTTGGCAAAATATTATAAAACAAACAACGTTTGTCAATGTTAAAAATGCCTTTGGTTCATAACCATAATATCCATCAGGACTTGTATCCACTTGTTTACGTTTAAACTTATACTTTCTCTACACAGTTGATTGTATGTAATGGTGTAATGAATCATGAAATGATCTATACATCCCTTAGAGGCATAATTCCCAATCTTGAAGCAAACTGAAGGGCTTTCATTTGAAGTACGAGGGTTGTCCACAAAATAAGGTTCCCAATTTTTTTTCATCATGAAAAACATATTTATTGACAGTGAATAATACATTTTTGGAAAGCTTAGACTTTTTCCTATTTTACAACATAATTGCCGTTCTGAACAATGCATTTTTGCATGTGATGTACCATCTTTTGTATGCCTGCATCATAGAACTCTCCCACTGTGCAGCAAAGATAGCTTAAAACAGTTTCTTTCAGTTCCTCTGAAATGCATCCCACCCAGGTGTTTCTTCAAATCAGGGAAGAGGTGGTAGTCACTTGGGGCTCAGTCTGGGTTGGAAGGAGGGTGTTTGACAGTATCCCATCCAAATTTGTTTATGAGATTGGTCGTAGGTCTGAGAAATTTGCGGCCCACTTTAACACATTTTCATCTGTGGCCCATCATAAGCATTCTTGGGACCCACCTTGCTGTACCCTAAATGATCTGTCAAAATTTTGTGAATCTTGGCAGATCTCCTGAACTGTCACCCTTCGATCTTTCAGAATTGCTTCTTCCACTTTCACAATCGTTTCATCTGAAACCAATGGCCATTCAGAATGCTGGTCGTCATGGACGTCTGTACGTCCATCTGTGAATTCTCTGCACCATTTGTGCTTGTGTTGTACGCTCATACACTGCTCTCCATACACTTCACACATTGAGAATGAATGTCTCCCGGTGCAGGCTTTTTGCACACAAAAAATGCATCACAAAGCGTAATTTGCACCTAGTGGGAGAAGCGAGTGGAAGCTCCATTTCTAACGGTTGCCAAGCCAATACTGAGCATCGCTGACAGCTCGCCGACTGGGGGCTCAGAGAGGGAGAACCAAGCTACACGCCAGTAGTAACAGCTTTCCTTGCGACTGCAATCCTTGGAAACCTTATTTTATGGACAGCTCTCATATTATACCAGCAACTGGAATTTGTGCTGCTTTCATGTAAACAAACAAGTCTGCCATTAGTTTATCCATGTCATAATAAGCTGATATCCATATAGACCAAGTTATAACATCTTAAAAAACAAATAAATAAATAAGATTACCACCAATACATGTAAGTTAATAAAAGTAAAAGAAAACCTATCACGCCTAGTTAACTGGAATCATGTTCCCAGTGTAACAGTATCTCGGATAGAAAGCTTTCACATAACCTGAGTGAAATTACACCAGAGCCTTTCAAAGCTTAAAATCATACCAGGTGCAATCCAACATGCAGAGGTTCCTTACACTGTGCAGCTTGGTGACTTGGTTAAGCTTGGCTCAACTCACACGCTGCAGAGTAAAGAAGCCAAGAATTGAGGAAAAGATGGCTAGCTTTATCAGTAAAAAAATACATGCAATACAAGTACCTAATTACAGAGCAACTGGCTCCAAAGAAAGCAAAGAATGCCAAAAGTCCACTTAAATCAGAATGGGAACTTTCTTATTTTTTTGAAAGTCGTGGCTATAAAGCCAAATGCCTCATCTATGGTAGAATAATTATGTGTATAAGAAAATCATCTGTTGAAAGACACCATAACAGAGTATAGCAGAAACATATGGCAAAACCATAGGGGATGCTAGAGAGGAAGAATTAAAGAGATTTGCTATATCTTGCATAAAAGCATTTATCCTAAAATGAGGTTTGTACCAGTGTTTTCTAGAAGAGCAGATTTGGAATTAAAAACAAAACTAACCAGTTTAACACGGCAAAATACATGTAAACATTATGCAGTGAGGAAGAATCAGCAGTGATAGAGAGGAAGGAGGAGACAGCAAAGCAAGAGAGACAAGTGCATGGAAAGAGCGAATGAGGTTTGCACCGAGGTCAACTTCGTAGTCACATTTTGCACCTTACACAATGCAATGCACTGGTACACGTACCCTGAGAGGCTCTGGCTTAGACTGTTAAACAGGCCAACAGCATCTGAGACACGGAAGTGAAATTAAGGGATTTATGACTACTAGCAGAACTTGAATTGCTGTGTTAACTGCAGAGATTTGTCTTCTTTCTCCCTCTATGTCATTTTCCCTCCTCTTTTTCTATTCCTCATTCTCCCTTTTTCCATCCATTGTTCTCTTCCCTTCTTTTTCTGAATGTCTTATGGTATTAAATCTAGTACAGCTTGTCTAAAACATCCTGACATTCCCCCATTCCTAAAGCAAAGATGTGTAATAGCACTGAGCAGTCCACTTCCATAAAAGAAAAGTGGGGGTCAGTCTTCCAGCTGCAGAGAGAGTGATAAATTCATGCATTGTACGAGGGTGGGTCAATAAGTAATGCCTCCTATTTGTTTTCTCTTTTAATTGCCAAGAAAATTGAATCCAATTTACATAGCTTGAAAACTACAACATTGATGATTAATTTGTCACTTTTCAATATAATCTCCGTCCTTTTCCACAGTTTTGGTCCACCTTTTAACTAGGGCATGTATTCCAGTGTGGTAAAACACAGGGTCTTGCTTCCTAAACCATTGACACACGGACGTTTTCACAGCCTCCTCATCTTCAAAATGAATCCCACGATGAGCTTCCTTTAGTGACCCGAACAGATGGAAGTCTGATGGTGCCAGGTCAGGGCTATATGGGGGGTGAGGTAAGACTTGCCATTCCAATTTCTCAATTTCTGCAGTGGTGTAATGGCTGGTGTGTGGTTTTGCATTGTCATGCAAAAGAACAACATCCGCCATAGTTTTTGTTGGGCGAACTCGGCGAAGACATGCTTTCAGCTTTTTGAGAGTTCTGACGTATTGGACAGAATTTATTGTGCATTCCTGCTCCAAAAAATCAATCATAAGCACACCCTCTGCATCCCAAAACACTGTCGCCATAACTTTCCCTGCCGACCGCTGAGTCTTGAATTTTTTTTTTTTCGGTGATGTTGTGTGATGCCATTCCATTGACTGCCGCTTTGATTCAGGTTAAAAAAAATGAACCCACGTTTCGTCTCCAGTAAAAATTTTTTCCAGAAACTCCTCTCCCTCCAAATTAAAGTGCTGCAAGTGTTCGGAGGCTATTGTTTTCCTTGTTTCTTTGTTTTGGGCAGTTAACATTCTTGGTACCCAACGTGAACAAACTTTTGAGTAACCCAGTTGTTGAATAATCGTCATCACACTGCCTTTACTGAGGGAGGTAATGCGACACAATTCATCTGTTGTTATCCGGCGATCACCATGAATGATCTCATCGACTCGCTGAATGTTGCATGGAGTCACTGCAGTCACCCGCCTGCCGCTTCGCGTTTCATCTGTCAATGGTGTTTGCCCCTCAGCTTCGTTACAGTGACGAACCCATCGTCTAACAGTGCTGACATCCACCGTTGCATCACCATACACATTTTTTAGCCTTTTGTGAATGCGAATTGGCGTTTCACCTTCCGCAGTCAAAAATTCAATCACAGAACGCTGTCTAATACAAATGTCAATGTTAACCATTTTGCAAGAGGATGCAGTGCTGCCACCTGTTGACTTAAGAAGTTACTACTGCAGGGGATTGGAGAAGAAGGTTTGAGGAATTGTGCCAAATTCAAATTTTTCACATAACTTATTTAAGGGAAAAAAAAAATAGGAGGCATTACTTATTGACCCACCCTCCTATATGTGACTGGCTCCAAGTTCTGATAACCTTCTAGTCACTTGCTCCCCCACCACTCTCACCACTTCTCTGCATTTCTCCTCACTTGCACATATGGAGTTTCACGACGTTTTAGACAAGCTGTAATAAAACTGCTCTTTCTAAGGTGTTAATAAAATTAAAACTTATGTAAAATGTTTTATTATACACAAATGATGCTTCTTGTGACTGTACTTGGTATTCTGTTTACATATATTTGTATAAGACATTTAATATTCTTCCTCTGGGAATTTTGTAAACAAGAAAACTTGTTAAAGACATTAAGCTATTAGCTTCTCTTATATAACAGTGTAAGCAATACATTTTAATATTTTGGTTTCAATCTTAATTAGAATTTCCCTTTGGAGAAGATGTCATATGGCCCATTTTCTGAGTGGGATCTAAGGTATACACCAAATTACATAACAATTAGTTCAGCCTTTTTTAAGTGAAAAAGGAATAACATATGCACATGCAGTATGCAAAAACATACAAGAGTTGAAAGTGCAATTTTTGGCTTTAGGATGGCTTATTATACGCTTAGTACCAGTTATTCTTCTAGAACTGAAAATTATTATAAACTTTTGATTTAAAACATAACAGTAAACTGACAGTATTATATGCAGTTAACATTCCAGGCATTTCAAATACCCAGGAAGTGAAGATACATGTTTTGAGAGAGTTTCGACATATGCAGAGAGATGGAATGACGTGCTAAATAGAAAGGACAATTAAAACAAGAGGGTTATACCCCTAGCTTTGTGCATCATAGAAGAACAGCGAGCAGTAGTATGATTTTGTGGGCAGGGGGCCTACAGTGTTGACCAATCCATAGAAGGATGTTGGAAAGGAATGGAGATAGCTGGATTAGCAAGAAAAGAATGTACCAGAGGGTATGTATCTTTAAAAGTGGATTTACAACAAATGAGCAGTGCTCTGGTCATCCCAGCATGGCCGTTAAGTAATGAGAATATGAGATACGCTGATGCCATGATTCATAAGAACCGGCATATTTCTCTAGAAGTTCTGGCCAGGGAACTGAAAATCTGTTAGATTTACTCATACTACTCATAAAACTAAAACTACCATAAGTACGGAGGTTCTCAAATGGCATTATTTGTGTGCACAGTAAGTGCCTAGGATGCTCACTAATGATCAAAACATGATGTGTGTTTCAGACTTCCACACCATTTTTAGTATGATATAATACCAAAGGAGATGACTTTTTGGTATATATTTTCACAGAGAACAAAACCAGGGTGCATCACTAAGAACCAGAAAGCAAATGGCACTCTTTAGAATAGCCGCACATGTCTTCTCCAGCAAAGAAGACCTATCAGAAAAGTCTTATTCACTCTCTTTTGGGATATGAATGGGTCACTTCTGGAGCACTATCAGCAAAGGAATAAAATATGGCTAATGTCTGGTACATGACATGTTGGAGAATGAGCTAAAGCCAATAATACAGAACCATTGCAGAGACTTTTGTCAAGAGGCATTCTTATCCAAACCATGCCTCTGCAACTGTTGACGTCATTCACAGATTGAAGTAGCATCTCCCATACAGCCCTGATCTTGCTCCTTCAGATTATCATGGTTTGGATCCCTGAAGAAAATTCTAAGAGGACAACAATTTTAAGATGATGAAAAGGTTAAAGAAGCAGTGAATTCTTCAGGTTTTTTCTCTGATGGAATAAAAGTTGGTGCAATGGTGTGAAAAATGTATTGAAATGGAGGGTGATTATGTTGAAACATCTTATTTGTAATTTTAATTCAAGCATATATTTTGCAAAAATTAGTTTTCTGTTACTTTTTGAATCACCTCATATTATGCATGTATAGATACACAAAAATAAATGATGACTTACTTTGGTGAATTTGTAGGGCTTCCCAATGTTGGTGAAGCCCTTCGTGGTGGTAGTGGTGGTGGTGGTACCACTGGAGTGGTTCCACGGCGATGAAGTTGTGGTGAGGCACGGGGTGATATCATTGGACTTCTACCTCCCTGCAATAAAACAGATCATAGACTTTAGTCGTCAATTTTGAGGTTGTCTGACATTTGTAATGACTAGGTTTGATATTAATGTTAAACTATGTTTACAGTACGTACTTAACATCTAACTTCCTTCTTCTTCTTTCCCTGATTACCCTTCTTTTAGGTAGGACTTACAACCCCTAGGACTTGCAAGCTAGTGCCTAGGTTCAGACACCTGTTGGGGAGTAGATGAACCTATGGACTGGACAAAATTAAGACCTGGAAGCCGGTGGTCAGCCAGGCACCAGGTATGATAGTGAGGAAGAGGATGATATGAAATGCAGGCAAAATCAAAGAATGGAAAGGTGGTGATGAAGCAATTGGTGAATTAGTGGCAGGGGAAACTGGAGAAAACCTGCCCAGATGCCACTTGCGAAACATAACTTGATAACCTTATTTGGGAAGTAGTACATTGAATAACTCCCTTGACTTAATATATTGAGTCAAACTGTCAGGCTCTTAGTATTCATGCTGAATTTACCATGCTTTTGAAGACCTTATTAATGGCAGTTAATCATGCTCCAGATGTTTACAGAGTGGAATGGTAGGAAAAATTCTGAAAAATTCAAATTCAATTCCAGCCATGGCACTCAAGGTTTCAGTCTGATTCTAGTTATCCAGCATAAGCTTACATAATGCTTATGTGGAAGAACTTAGACTAAATGCTGAGCCAGTTAATGATACAAAACAATAAACTTTTCAATTTCTCAAAAATTTAAAAAATATTCTGGGAAATTTAAAAAGTAATGTGTTGTATCATTAATGAACTAAGTCTTTTAATTGATTTCAGCAGCACTGTCACCATATTTCAATATTTAAAGATAATAGTCACTTCCAGGGTGATCTGAATATAGTGTTTTGGCAGAATTTAATTCACAACTAAAATGTTATTATGCGATCAGCGTACTCATATGTAAGCACATGGACAACCTTTCCTGAATTACAATTACAATAGTCTTGCTAATTCAACGTAATGGAGGGCATGTGTACCTCAGATTTGGGATAATTTGTATTATACAGAGCACCATAGGAAAGAATCATTAAAAGACGAACTGAAACCAATAACAACTTTATTGTGAGATCTTGTATATCTTTTATCTAGAAATAAATAACAGTATCTATAGTGCTACCAAAATAAGAATGTCACCTGAAGTACAGAAAAGGTCATAGGTCGTAAGCACATGACTGCAAAGAAATGTGCATGTGTGTGTGTGTGTGTACAGGAGTTAACAACAAAGTCATCCTCCTTCTGGCCTCCCAGTATTTCAAAGTGTTATAATACATTATTGGCACTTAACATGTTACCAGCTATGTAATATCTATAACTTTTTTGCACCCCATGCCAGACCTCCCAAAAGGGGAAAAATCTCCATGCCGGTACTGGGGATCAAACCCGGGTCCTTCACGTCAGAGTCAGACGCACTACCACTGTACTATGGAAGTGGTCACATTAGTACTTGAAGTTTAAAAATAAATATATTTATATAAAATTGTACAAAATTAAATTATAGTAGAACTTAGCTGTTTTGTTCTAAAATGATATTTGTACATGATTTATACTCACAGTATTAAACATATGGGTAACAGTATGCATTTTCCAATGAGTATTACAATGTCATTTAAATCAGAAGTAGGAGTAAATGTTGGTTCAAAGAAGAGTAGCTGCATAGTAAAATGAGAATGATAGAAAAGGAATGAGGAACATAGAGAAGAATGCATTAGGACAATGGAATTTGGAATGCCAAAGCTCTGTCTGTATGGAATCAATTTAATGGTGAATGGGTCCAAAGAATGTGGAGCATTAAATATATATCACTTTTATAATGGGTTTTAGACAGTTTAAAGGAAGGGTTTAAGAAAAATTTTTCTGGAATGTAAAAAAGGAAATGGAATTGGGAACATGAAAAAAGATGAAAACAGTATGTGAAAGGGGGAGGGGGGAGGGAAGGGATAAGGAGATTAAGATTCAAGAAGTTGATAAATGTAATTAAATATTTTATATCGACGGTCTAGGGAATAAGTGACCAGGGTCACACTCAATAGACTCCAAACTATAAATAACTTAGCACAAATAAATATCAATAAAGTATACTATTATTAAAGGCTTCTTTATGCCTGCATCTTAGTGCATATTTAACTTTAAATTTATATTTGCATAATTTTGAATTTCACCAAGAGTATATATGTCTTCAATGTTTCCTTTTAATAATGTCCTCTGTGCATTTTTACCAATATTTCTTCCTTTTTAATGGGTTTAAAATGTAATCTGTTTTAGCATTCACCAATAATAGTCAGCAAGTAACATGCAATCGGTTTTCATGTTACATATATAAAGAGCCTTTATTCTGTGTACGTGCATACCAAAAGGTCACATGGTTACATAATGTCCTATTTGTACCATTTTTTCTCTGGAGCCCGAAAGGTGTGAGTGTGGGATTTCATTCCATATAAATACTTGCAAATAATGATGAAATGTGGTTTCCAGAGGTAATTTGCATCCAAAACACACTTTGGGTTCAATGTGCCTTAATATATTTTTAATATACTTCAAGTACATACAGTGCAATATGACTAAAATTTGTATTTAAAAAAGTTTGAGGGTAACAATCTTTTGCAGAAACATTTTTGATATGTTTGAGCCAGTCATCTGCTCTTGCCTATTGTGCATTGAACATTTACCCATCAAATTTAGAATTGAAGTTAGCATCTTGAAGTCATGAATTTGGATTATATAGTGGAATTAAGATGTTGGACAGCACAGAAAGTCTCAGAAGTATTAATAGTTTGCTTTCCATGTGTAATCCCTGGAAATAATGGGTAATACCTTATTTAAGTCACAATTGCTTTGACATAACCAAGGTCATTAACCAGGCCACTCTTTGCATTTACATTAAGTTGGTTCATATAAAATTAAAATAAGCAAATGAAAGAACTCTGTTCATCTAGAATAACAAAAACCAAGGCTGATCAAAAGGTTTAAATAATAATATTTAGAAGACAGATCTACGTACCCGACCATCACCAGTTTCTGATCGGGGCGAAAGGGCTAAAGCTTGCAAACAGCTATTATTGCAATTCCAGTTGTTTAAATCCTGTAAAAGAATAAATCATTAGTATCCTTAATCATAACCAGCTTTGTGAGAAACTTCACCTACATTTAATTGGAATAAGTTGCTGCAGCTAGTGAAAGAACTAACGATTATCATTATCTACAGAGCAAAGCATATCATTTATAGATCTAATTTATGTTGAAATTTATGAATGTTAGGTTTATATGGACAGAATGCATTATTTCTGAAAAATGGGCATATATGTAATAGATGATGTTTGTAATCTTTGGAACTGATAGATTTGGATGCAATATTTTAGGGTTACCTGCCCATTGATGAAGAGTAAGTATATGAAGACAAAAGATGATTTTATATACTGTACTGCAGTGAACTTTTGGTCCCCTAGATTACTACAAAGTAACCTGAAGAGGTCTATAAATAAGAAACAAATAAACACATAAATGGGCAACATACCTTGCAAAGAATGCTTGAAAACATTCTAATGTACTATTAATCATCTGTTAGATTTCTGTGAATATTATAGCTCTTTAGAGCTAACCGTGAATAATTCTTTTTAAATTTTGATCTAACTGCACATTCGTAATTTATTTCAGAAGTGAACACTTGATAACATGTGCCAGATTAGTAGTTTCATTTGTCAATTTCTCACTGAGAGTCTGTGGTGCAATTCTTGATGTGGTGATTTAAGTCACCCAACTTTCAGCTGTAACTAACACATGTAAAGCATTCCCAAGGCTCAATGTGGTTTGAATTCCACAGTTAAAGCTGTAGGTCCCCTCATCCATTGTCATCTTCATGTCATCTGATCTAAAAGAAACTATCAGATGTCTCCAGCTAACAAATTGATCCAATCTTGCTTGGTAGGGCAAAATCCCCCTGAAGGTTGTAGTAAAATTTATTATGGGGAGTGTTGGAAACAGCAGCAAAATTCAATAATGTTATGTATACTATAAGTGCAATGCCATATCATCTTTTAAGTCTGTTTCTGCTTGATCATTCACTATTACTATGAGTGCAGCAGTTACTAGATATTGCTTCATATCCTCCTATTATTATTATGATGATGATGATGATGATGATTATTATTATTATTATTATTATTATTATTATTATGATTATTATGATTATTATGATTATGACGATGATTATGATTATTATGATTATTATTATGATTATTATGATTATGATTATTATGATTATTATTATTATTATTATTATTATTATTATTATTATTATTATTATTATTATTATTATTATTATTAATTCTTTTTATTTCTAAGAAACAGTCTATATTCTGAGTAATAACTTTTCTTTTATTTCCATATTTTCTCATTGAATCTTGGCCAGATGCCTCCTCTCCAGAGATACAACACCCACACGATCAGCAGGGTTCCAGCCAGTCAACAAATTCTTATGATGCCTTCAAGTGAAGGCAAAACTTGTTGAAAAGAAAAATTAAGGTATGTAAAGCAGTGTTTTTACTGTCGACTCAAAATGTATAGCTTTTTTACTGTTTATTACTTCACAGTGTTAATTCCAATTTATTGTTCAAATTAGTAACATGATTTCACTTTTGCAATTACTTATTAGGTGCAATGATTTAGTACTCAGTTTTCTGATATATATAAATTCTAATTATTTAATGCTTTCTCCACTATATACCTGTATTAGGTAAAGAAAGAATCATATTCCACTAAAAAATTTGACATCCAGATTTCACTATAAACACACATTTTGAGATCTGCTGCATAAAAAGGAATGTTTTTAGACAAAGTTCTGAGTGTGTATTCTTGCTTTATTTAATAACCCTATAGAAATGTTATGAATATTATTACAGAAACTAGTTAAACAATAATTATGATTACACTTGTTTAATTTAGGAAACAGAGTAGCATAGTTAATTCTTCAATTATGATCAAGATCAATAAAATGTACATAGGACTATATAACATGTCCCAAATAGTATAGTTTAATAGTAGCTACTCCTAATACATAATGTATAGCATTCTACCAATTGTCATGTATATGTTAATTTATATAAATTGTTACAACAGGTGTAAAGCATACGTGTACTATACACTTCTGAAGATGGTACATGAATATCTTCAAGAAAAAACTTTACGTTGAAAAGTTATTTTTTATGCCCTCAAATATGGCTAAGTGATTATAATTCAAGTACCATACATTATTCCAAGCGATATAAACAGCAAAACTTTTTAATGAATATGTAAAAAGTATTTGAGTCGATTTTTGAACAGTTATAGTTACTTTATCTTCCTTTCATAGAAGTTTGGCAATTATGTTGTAAGTGTTGTTTAGTGTTACTAATTGGCTCACCTTTTAAATTAAATCACTTATAGTTTCACTTACTTTCTTACCCAGACACGTTTGAAGATCATTCAGTTGAAAAACCATTGAGACAAATGATCTTCAAAATGCACCCGGATAAAAAAGTAAGTGAAACTATAACTATCTAAAGGTTGAAAATAAAAATAATATTTTGCTATTTAATGACGCTGTCAATTGCCAGGATCACATCAGCAATTTTGTCCCGCAGGAGTTCTTTTACATGCCAGTAAATCTACTGACAAGGAGCTGTCATTTTTAAGCACACTTAAAAACCATCCGGTTTGAACCTGTGACCTTCGGATCAGTAGGCCAGCATCTAACCAACTGAGTCACCCAGACTGACACTCTAAAGGTCTACTCAAATACATCCATATATTTACCATATGTGATGTTTATGACAAATGCCTAAGAAAATATGTATCTTAAATTTTCTGTAAATAGTCTATAAAATCCACTGTAGGAGACAGATAGAAAGGCTAACTGCACAAAAAATGTAGATTCATTTATATACACCTGTTTTTTAGTGGCATTAAACCATCTTTCTGACATTACTTGTTCTAGCGTTGAACATTACAGTACTTTGTATTGCTTATGCTGTCACTAGCCATTTGTTTCTCATAATGTTAAGGCAAAGAATTTGGAATTTCATACAGTGAGCTGCTTTTATTGATTTGGTGGTCATTTTATCTACCCACATCCCCCTTATGCTACTAGGAAATGTGTAATGAAACCATTTCAGCAAATGTTTAGCCCGGTTAACATGAAGCAAATAGAAAAACAAGCCTTTGTAAGAATAGTTTGGGGAACACATAAAAACAAATGACAGTAATGATGACAGTGGATAGAGAAAGCTGTAAAGTGTCACTTTTTTTTATACTTTCTCCGCCATCAACTATAATAGGTAAGAGGAAGTATTACATTCCAATACTCTAATCCAAAATTTTGATTTAAAATTTCATAGAAATATATTTTAAAAAACATTTTGCAGAAAATGTAACTGTATGAACAGCATAACACTGAAAAACAAAATTTAGAGTAAATACCAAATGTGGTGTTTAAGTTTGGCGTATTCCATGGATGCAACCCCCTCCCTCAAAACTATCCTTTATATGGAAAAATGGTTTTTACTTTTTATTTTCTCAAGAATGCCTCTAACGATTCACTGCCATAAACTTAATATAATGACACGCGAAATAAATATATTTCTTGAATATTCCTTAACTTAATTATAACAAGGAAAAGTCACTGGTAGACAAAAAGTTGCTGCAGAAAAAACATAAGAGATATAACTCTGTATTCCAGGATGCATTCTGGGAATGTTCATGTTTACATGCCGTTAAGAAAATTTACAACTTAGCCAGAAAATTGATCATAAATAATTGAAAATGTTGGTAACTTGTGCTTAGCACTTCAATACACTGCTTTGCACATTTGCAACACCTCATTGCGTTCCCATGGCTTACAGAACTCTTTTGAAACTTGTATTCAGATGAGCTAACAGATGACTGATTTAGCAAGTTTCAGAAAATGTTGCATGGAAGAAAAAATGCATGCATGCACAAGAACACACCTCCAACATTGTAAATACAATTTGAAATTATTATTTATTTATGCCAACAAACTTACTGTTGGTGTTTTTAAACACACAAGCCGTGTGTGGGCAAAGTTTAAGAGGTAGAACTGGAACAGTTGTGGCATTGAATTTTTAAGTTCCAGTTCTACCTCTTATACAATTTGAAATATTTACCCCCGACTGCCTGCACTTCTGTGGTTAGTATTCTGACTTCTCAATCAAGAAGTTTGATTTCATTTCTTATTCCTTGTTTAATTAACTTAATTAAAGGGGAAACATGGGAGATGGTCTATCAAAAAAGTGATACTAATGAAAAGTTCAATACCTTCCTAAATACATTTCTATACTGGTTAAACATTGCATTCCCACTAACACGTATAAAAACAAAAAATCAACCTCATAATGGGTGGATTACAAAAGGAATCAAAACTTCAAGTAATATTTATTTATGCCAACAAACTTACTGTTGGTGTTTTTAAACACACAAGCATGTGTGGGCAATGTTTGAGAGGTAGAACTGGAACTTAAAAATTCAATGCCACAACTGGGATTTGAACCGGTAAGTGGAAGGTCTGTGGTTCAAATCCCAGTTGTGGCATTGAATTCTTAAGTTCCAGTTCTACCTCTCTTCAAGTAATAGGTTTAGATTCTTGTGTAGACAATTGAAGTAGGGAAATACAACAAATGATTTTAGGAACTATGTACAGAAATATAAAAGTATTTATCGGAAAGTAAAACTGGAAGCTAAAAGACAAGAAAATGAAAGAATTGTAGAAAATGCGAAAAACAAAACAAAGGCACTGTGGGAGATAATTAACCATGAAAGAGGGAAGAGTAGCTCAAATTATTGTGTAACCGAACTAGGTAATGAGGATAACAAAATCACCAATCCTCAGCACATAGCAGAGTACTTCAATACATACTTCACTGAAATAGCAGACCGACCCATTACCTTAAATCAGTCTAAACATACCCAGGGTAAAATCATAGAAATAAAAAATTGCAGGGAATCTATTTTCATATGTCCTATTACAGAGACTGAGGTACAGAAAGTAGTTAATGAAATAAAAGGTAAATACTCCTCCGGAACAGACGAAATACCAGAATATGTCATTAAAAAAATGTATAGAATATATAAAGCCCCATTGGTTGATATATATAACTCCTCGCTTGAATCTGGGATTTTTCCTGATAACCTTAAAATTGCAAAAATATCCCAATACACAAAAAAGGAGAAAAGACAAAAAAGGAAAACTACAGACCGATAAGCATATTGTCAGTATTTTCTAAAATGTTTGAAAAATTAGTGTACAATAGATTAATATCTTTCTTAGAAAAATATAACATCCTTTCTGATGCGCAGCACGCCTTTAGAAAAAATAGGTCTACAGAAACAGCCATAGCTTAACTACTAGGTCAAATTAAACATTCAGTGGATAAAAAGCTACCAACAATAGGAATATTTTTAGACCTCTCAAAAGCATATGATGTTTTAGATCACAACATTTTATTATTCAAGCTAAACAAATATGGAATTAGAGGAAGCATGAATACGTGGATTAAATCCTATCTTATCAATAGGAAGCAAGTAGTGGACATGAAACACAATAAGCTATCAAGCATCAGTAATTACCGATCTACCACTAAAGAAATTACGAGAGGGGTTCCTCAGGGCTCAGTGTTGGGGCCTCTGCTGTTTCTAATGTACATAAATGATTTACCAAGCAATATTCATCAAGCTGAGGTAGTCCTGTTCGCAGATGATACAAACATTCTTGTACAAGGCAAAAATGAAACTATATTGCAAAACAAAGTTAATACAGTAATGACTAACCTTAGCAACTGGTTTAAGATAAATGCACTAATTATAAACAAAGAGAAAACTATTGCAATGTCATTTCATACATGGCAATGTAAAAACAGTATCAGACCTCAAATTTCTTTTGAAGGAAATAATATTGATGACAAGAAAGAAACACAATTCTTAGGTATATGTGTGAATGAAAATCTAAAATGGGGTAGCCACATTCACAAATTAGCAAGTAAACTTAGTTCTGTGTGCTATATGCTCAAATGTCTAAAATGTACAATAAATCTTGCTGGACTGAAAAACGTATATTTTGCCCAGTTTC
Organism: Tenodera sinensis; assembly: GCA_030765045.1. NCBI lineage: Eukaryota > Metazoa > Arthropoda > Insecta > Mantodea > Mantidae > Tenodera > Tenodera sinensis. Next base: position 170,988,600 of record CM060963.1, on the reverse strand, counting down.
ATAGTCGACTAAAATATGGGATAAAATTTTGGGGGGGAAAATGTGAAAGAATATTTATAATCCAAAAGAGAGCTATACAAGAGCTGTAGATCTTATTTTAGGAAACATAACATCCTACCTCTAGCTTGTATCTTTATAGCTGAAGTTTCAAATCATATTAAGAGAAATCAAGGAGAACTAGACACAAATATGGATATCCATTCTCATAACACTAGAGGGAAAAATTACCTTCATGTTCAGTTATGCAGAACAAATATTCAAAAAAATTAACCTGACAAACTTAGACATTAAATTATATAATAAACTACCAGCAAATATCAAAGAAATAACTAATATAAAAAAATTTAACAAAGAAGTCAAATCCTTTCTACTACAACATACCTTTTATTCAGTAAGTGAATATTTGACATTGTAACTTGTAAACATATCATTACTCTGTAAATCTTTATTTAATAAGTGAATATTTGTAATATTGTAAAATTAGTTCTGTAAATCGTATAGAAATTGTTTTTTTGATGAAGCCTATATCATGTAACATGATCTAAGTGGTGAATAAACATAAACAAAAACATATCATCACCTCTCAACCTTTGCAGAGTCTGAAAGTGTGAGTGCAAGATTAAACAGAATGAGTTTCAAAGGAACAGAATAAAAATAAAGTAAAAGCTTGATGTACAAAAAGTTACTGTATAACTGCTGTGCAGCTGCTGACATGATGAGAGCTATTAAAGGTCTAAATTAAATAAATATAAGAGAAACAAAAGAAGAATATATATTTACTTATCCTTCCACTAACCAACAAACATTCTGAAGGGGCAGAGAAAGAATACTAATTGTTCTATTAGATGGTGTTTGCTATTTACAAATAATTTTGGCTACTCGAATGCAATTGGTTTGTAAGAGAAATTAATTCACAGAAGAGAGGCATGAAACACATTTTCTTCCTGAATGTTAATAATAATATTAATACTACTGATAATAAGATAATTATAATAAGAATAATTTACAATAACATGCATGTTAGTCTTGAACAATGTACTGCAATAATGATAGCCATTAAAAAATGTGTGAAACATATACCAACCACATATGATAACAACTTTCTTTCACATTTATCATAGTCTACTTTCAGATTTTTGAAACAATGGTTCATTTGTGTTCTGAAGTTGCTCACAATGTCTTTGAGCTGACCCTCTTAGTCATTCATCCTGAAGATGGGAGACATGTACACTCCCGAAACGTCGATGTCTTTTCATCACTACACCTGGCTCAAAGCCCGAGAGCATCTTGAATGTGTTCGTCGCCAGGAAAGCTTCAAATCATATTTAAAGAGTTATTGGAATTTTTCTTTACCGCTATGTGGGTACGTGCAACATCGCAATATAAGTAACGATTGTTTAAACAGCCATACGGAACGGACATAATTAGTGTGCTGTGAAGTATTTTATCTATTCAAATTCACATTAATCTTGAAAAGTTATTAACACTTTTCAAAATATCACTAATAGAATAGAATCTTCATATTTTTTATACTGCTGTCGGTGATGCAGGTTGGTTAAACTTTGAGTTTTTGTTCCCAAGATTTACATCTTTCTACAGCGCAGTCACTGGCATTTTAATAAATGTGATAATGTGTCAGGCTCAGGTGGGTAGACTTTCTGATATTAAACGAAGTACACATAACAACTGGCAAACAGGTGACAACTATAGGGGTTAGGAAATCCACTGCTTAGATGGCTGCTTTGTCTCAGGTTGACAATAATGGATTCAGGTTTCATCAACTGCTGCAAAAACTCATTTGGATCATGCTGAAACATGTTCAAACTTTCTTTCTTTCATAGAAGTTTGAAAACAGTGTTGTTGTTAATTTAATTTAAAAGGTGAGTTAATTAATAATACTGAACAACACTTACAACATATTTTTCCGGGACGCGTTTCGAAGGTAATGGAGGAAAGTTACCTTCGAAACGCATCCCGGAAAAATATGTTGTAAGTGTTGTTCAGTGTTATTAATTAACTCACCTTTTAAATTAAATGTTCAAACTTTCCTGTTAAATGGTCACACAATTCCACTTGCTATCAAATGTGAGCAGTTCCAGCACCCATCTTGCTGACAGCTTTCTCACATTCAAATATTTGTGCAGAATATTACATCTTCAATATTCATCCATTTGGTCTTGGCTATCTCATGGATTTTCACTCATCGGCCTTCCATCACAATATCCTGAACTTTGCTCACCATTTCTTCTGTTGTGACATCAAGCAGGCATGTCTCATGCTCGAGTGGCCATGTTCAAATTCTGAGAACCATGCCATATGATGAAGCATAGTCCCCATAATAATTTATCATTTCTTCCATTTCCTTCATTGAAGAGACTTAGCAGTAATAGTAACTGCTTTTTAGAGAGCACCATATCTTTATGTTTTGGCGGTTATATCGCTCTCTCACAACCCCCATAATGTCTGGAGGACCACACCTGTCATTGGTTTACGGGTCTCACCGACCTGGCCGGGAGCATTATCAAAATAAATTCACCGATCATATCCTCTGATTACCAATAAGACGACATATTACATGCCATGACAGGTCAGCATGTTAGGGGTAAAGAGTTTATAGAGAAATTTGAGAAATGGAGAGGTTGGAAAAATAAAGACTCCCTAGCCCTCAGGAACCCTAATAGCATCAGGGTGGGAAGAGAACAAGAGATGACCAAGGTAAGGTCAGATAGAAAAGCTACAGTGAGGAGCAAAACACCAGTAAGTGGAAGTAATGTTCTGCTCAGCTTGGGTACCTTGTGGTCTCCATTCACATATCCCCTAGATGGAGACCCCTGAGTATACAGATCTGGTGTAGCCTATGTGAGCCTATACTGGTCTATAGTTATATACAGATCTGGTGTATCCTATGTGAGCCTATACAAGCCTACCTCCTCGTTCTATACTTATATGGGTCAATCCACGTCAAATCGAACACCCGTAAAACACGACTTTTTCGTAGGAGGTTCAAAATTTTTTTATGAATAACGGACATCAAATAAGGAGACCCGTATTTTTTTATTTCCGTATTTTTAAATTACTTGCTTAGTTATGGTTATTAGAAATTAAGCAATTTCTGCGCGTACCGTAATATAAAATCACTTGTTACTCTAAGGCCATATAGAGTTGAGAGTTGGGGTTTGGCGCACTGGAAAGGTTAAATGTAACACTTTTAACAACTTTCGATCAATCATTATTACACACAAATTTTGGACTGTTTTTTTGCTGGTATATTTTATAAAACCAAAAATAGAGTTTAAATCGATGTGTTAAAAATCTAAAAAAAAATACACACGTATTCCCTGACATTTTATCTATAAAATAAGATATTGAGAACTATGGAGCTTGCATTAGTGCATTTGCTACACTTTTTTTTCTGGAGGCCTGCAAGCGCACACGGACGAGTAACAAGCCAGGTGACTGCACACAGCCTGCGAATTGCCGCGTCAGCTATGCTAGTCAGATAACTACTTCTTACTAAGGTAGTACAGTCCATGCAGAAAAATGTCTCCACGATGTACCTTCTTTCTGATACTCCTGTGGCATCTGATACGTGCTTTTGAACTTTTGAATGTTTTTGAAAAAATCTTCTGATGTAAGCAATTCTTTGCTTTTAGCTTCTTCCTTCATGTACGTCCATACATATGAAATAATTTCTCTACTTTGACTGTGTAATGTTTAGAACGTACAGGTGGCATAATTGACTTACGCTATGATCAATGTCTCACAAATTCACTATATTCACTCTTTATCACAAAGATCTGTGTCTTCAACTGCACGCTGCGCTAAAAAGCACATGTGAATTAGCAAGACTGTCTCAGATCATGCAGACATCACTACCTTCCCCCTCCCTCCCCATGTGCATGGTTTCATTCGCAGAATTATACAATAGGTGCTGATGAAACAGACAAAAGCTAATGGATTCACCAACAGGACTTCCGGTCAGGGGTCAAGAACGATGGGTCCAGCTGTGTTTTAAAATTACACTCCTTCATTCCTTTGTCAAAAACTGACGCTTTAGTGAAGCAATTTTCTTTCGAAGAAGGAGGTAAAGCTGTGTGTTGTATGGAAACATTAGTTTAAAATGCATATTTTAAGGTTCATGGTTCATGGAACCTAAAGCAATGAACAGTTGCCGCAATGGAAGGTGGCAATTGTGTGAGGTTACTGTAGCCGCCACCGCTGCCACGCGAATTCGCTGCACTGATTTGCAAAGTTAATTACAACTGAACTATTAGAGACTCCATTCTGATTTTTTCTGAGAATATTGAATAAACTCCATTGTATTTTTAGTTGTTTTTTTTCCAGATTTTTAAATGGTCGAGTTTTTTTCCCAGATTTTTAAATGGTCAAGTTTATGTTATTATCTAACTTTAAAACTTTAATCGTATAAAATATAATATTAATAAAATTGTCTAATAAATACCTCATGAAATACTGTGATTTATCTTTAATTTGAGCCAAAGATCAAGTAATTTGCTTCATTACAATCGGAGGTATGATTGATCGAAGAGTGAGGAGCGCGCAATTTTTGGGACATTTCAAAAATTTATATCTGCCAAAATAAATTTTTTTATATAAAACGAAGAAACACGGGTCAAATATATTTTGTTCCAACACACCAAAAAAAATTTCAAGAAAATCTGAGAGATCAAGGTCATTTTTTGCCATATTTTGTTCGATTTGACGTGGAATGACTCATATACAGATCTCGTGTAGCATATGTGAGCCTACATAAGCCAACCTCTTCAGTCTATACTTACATACAGATCTGGTGTACCCTATGTGTAGCCTATGTCAGCCTATCTCCTCTGTCTATACTTATATACAAATCTGCTGTAGCCTATGTGAACCTATACTAGCGCATCTCCTCAGTCTATACTTATATACCTTTCTCGTGTAGCCTATGTGAGCCTATACTAGCCTATCTCCTCAGTCTATACTTATATACCGATGTGGTGTAGCCTATGTGAGCTTATACTAGCCTATCTCCTCAGTCTATACTTATATACCGATGTGGTGTAGCCTATGTGAGCCTATACAAGCCTATCTCCTCAGCCTATACTTATATACCGATGTGGTGTAGCCTATGTGAGCCTATACTAGCCTATCTCCTCAGTCTATACTTATATACTGATGTGGTGTAGCCTATGTGAGCCTATCTCCTCAGCCTATACTTATATACCGATCTGATGTAGCCTATGTGAACCTATACTAGCGTATCTCCTCAGTCTATACTTATATACCGATCTGGTGTAGCCTATGTGAACCAATAGTAGCTTATCTTTTCAGTCTATACTTATATACAGATCCGGTGTAGCCTATGTGGGCCTATACTAGTCCATCTCCTCAGTCTATACTTATACACAGATCTGGAGTAGCCTGTGTGAGCCTATACTAGCCTATCTCTTCAGTCTATACTTACATACCGATCTGGTGTAGCCTATGAGAACCTATACTAGCCTATCTCCCCGTCTATACTTATATACAGATCTGGTGTGATCTATGTGAGCCTATACTAGCCTATCTCCTCAGTCTATACTTATATACAGATCTGAGATAGCCTATGTGAGCCAATACTAGTCTATCTCCTCAGTCTATACTTATATACCGATCCGGTGTAGCCTATGTGAACCTATACTAGCCTATCTCCTCAGTCTATACTTATATAGAGATCTGGTGTAGCCTATGTAGCCTATACTAGCCTATCTCCTCAGTCAATACTTATATACCGATCCGGTGTAGCCTATGTGAGCCTATACTAGCCTGTCTCTAAGTCTATACTTATATACCAATCTGGTGTAGCCTATGTGAGCCTATACTAGCCTATCTCCTCAGTCTATACTTATATACCGATCCGGTGTAGCCTATGTGAACCTATACTAGCCTATCTCCTCAGTCTATACTTATATAGAGATGTGGTGTAGCCTATGTAGCCTATACTAGCCTGTCTCTAAGTCTATACTTATATACCAATCTGGTGTAGCCTATGTGAGCCTATACTAGCCTCTCCTCAGTCAATACTTATATACCGATCCGGTGTAGCCTATGTGAGCCTATACTAGCCTGTCTCTAAGTCTATACTTATATACCAATCTGGTGTAGCCTATGTGAGCCTATACTAGCCTCTCCTCAGTCTATACTTATATAGAGATCTGGTGTAGGGTATGTAGCCTATACTAGCCTGTCTCTAAGTCTATACTTATATACCGATCCGGTGTAGCCTATGTGAACCTATACTAGCCTATCTCCTCAGTCTATACTTATATACAGATCCGGTGTAGCCTATGTGAGCCTATACTAGCCTGTCTCTAAGTCTATACTTATATACCAATCTGGTGTAGCCTATGTGAGCCTATACTAGCCTATCTCCTCAGTCAATACTTATATACAGATCCGGTGTAGCCTATGTGAGCCTATACTAGCCTGTCTCTAAGTCTATACTTATATACCAATCTGGTGTAGTCTATGTGAGCCTATACTAGCCTGTCTCTAAGTCTATACTTATATACCGATCAGGTGTAGCCTATGTGAGCCTATACTAGCCTGTCTCTAAGTCTATACTTATATACCAATCTGGTGTAGCCTATGTGAGCCTATACTAGCCTCTCCTGTCTATACTTATATAGAGATCTGGTGTAGCCTATGTAGCCTATACTAGCCTATCTCCTCAGTCAATACTTATATACCGATCCGGTGTAGCCTATGTGAGCCTATACTAGCCTGTCTCTAAGTCTATACTTATATACCAATCTGGTGTAGCCTATGTGAGCCTATACTAGCCTCTCCTCAGTCTATACTTATATAGAGATCTGGTGTAGGGTATGTAGCCTATACTAGCCTGTCTCTAAGTCTATACTTATATACCGATCCGGTGTAGCCTATGTGAACCTATACTAGCCTATCTCCTCAGTCTATACTTATATACAGATCTGGAGTAGCCTATGTGAGCCTATCTCCTCAGTCTATACTTATATACAGATCTGGAGTAGCCTATGTGAGCCTATACTAACCTATCTCCTCAGTCTATACTTATACACAGTTCTGGAGTAGCCTATGTGAGCCTATACTAGCCTATCTCTAAGTCTATACTTATATAGAGATCTGGTGTAGCATATGTAGCCTATACTAGCCTATCTCCTCAGTCTATACTTATATACAGATCTGGAGTAGCCTATGTGAACCTATACTAGCCTATCTGCTCAGTCTATACTTATATAGAGATCTATACTAGCCTATCTCCTCAGTCTATACTTATATACAGATCTGGAGTAGCCTATGTGAGCCTATACTAACCTATCTCCTTAGTCTATACTTATATACAGATCTGGAGTAGCCTATGTGAACCTATACTAGCCTATCTGCTCAGTCTATACTTATACACCAATCTGTTGTAGCCTATGTGAGCGTATACTAGCCTATCTCCTCAGTGTATTCTTATATACCAATCTGTTGTAGCCTATGTGAGCGTATACTAGCCTATCTCCTCAGTCTATACTTATATACCGATCCAGTGTAGCCTATGTGAACCTATACTAGCCTATCTCCTCGGGCTATATTTACATACAGATCTGGAGTAGCCTATGTGAGCCTATAGTAGCCTATCTCCTCAGTCTATACTTATATACAGATCTGGAGTAGCCTATGTGAGCCTAAACTAGCCTATCTCCTCAGTCTATACTTATATACCGATCCAGTGTAGCCTATGTGAACCTATACTAGCCTATCTCCTCGGGCTATACTTACATACAGATCTGGAGTAGCCTATGTGAGCCTATAGTAGCCTATCTCCTCAGTCTATACTTATATACAGATCTGGAGTAGCCTATGTGAACCTAAACTAGCCTATCTCCTCAGTCTATACTTATCTATTTAGATTATTTAAAGTTAGTATACTATGGGCTAATTCACCCTATCTTCAATATGGGATTGAAGTCTGGGGCAGCACAGGTAGCACAAATATGAATAGAGTACTGTTAATGCAGAAAAAGTGTTTAAGATGTATCTATGCTCGAAATAGTAGAGAATCATGTAGACAAATATATGTAGAGGCTAATGTTTTAACAGTTGTATCACTATATATGTATATAACGTATGTATGTTTGTAGTAAGTCACACTCTGTAAAAATAAAAGATAGTCATATATATAATACTAGAACACAAAATAATTACTAAATAAAAAGGCCTCTGAAAAGGATCCACTTACGATGGGTAGGATACTCTATAACAAATTACCCACTGACATTAAAAGTTCAAGGGGCAAAGAATTTCAAAGTAGGTTAAAAACATACCTAATTCAGAAATGCTTGTACAGGTTGGATTTAATTGTAAATATTGTGTATACATGTAATTTTGTTTTGTAACTTTTTATAATTGTTTGACGATGCTTGTAACTTGTAAAAGTCTATAAGCAAATAAATTTCAAATTTCAAATATACAGATCCGGTGTACCCTATGTGAGCCTATACTAGCCTATCTCCCCAGTCTATACTTATATACAGATCTGGAGTAGCCTATGTGAGCCTATACTAGCCTATCTCCTCAGTGTATTCTTATATACCAATCTGGTGTAGCCTATGTGAGCCTATACTAGCCTATCTCCTCAGTGTATTCTTATATACCGATCTGGTGTAGCCTATGTGAGCCTATACTAGCCTATCTCTTCAGTCTATAGTAATATACAGATCTGGAGTAGCCTGTGTGAGCCTATACGAGCCTATCTCCTCAGTCCTTACTTATGTACCGATCTGGTGTAGCCTATTTGAGCCTATACTAGCTTAACTCCTCAGTGTATACTTATATACCATTCTGGTGTAGCCTATGTGAACCTATACTAGCCTATCTCCTCTGTCTATACTTATATACCAATCCGGTGTAGCCTATGTGAACCTATACTAGCCTATCTCCTCAGTCTATACTTATATACCAATTATATAATATATATTTCAATTTTACTGGACTTTTACTACACCTACTACCCAAAAATAGATAAGTAGTGGAATATTAGTTGGGAGTCAAAAATGATATTAAATCCTCCTTTCAAATTGTTAAAAAAATGGATAACAAAGATAAAGCTGAATTAATAAAGCTAAATTTTTGGGATAACAAAACACATCTACATGTATACAGTATTTAGAATTCTCCCAGGAATGAACCAGTTCTCTCACTTATTGAACAATTAAATAAAACAATCATAATTGGGAATTTCAATGCCCATTCCAAAAGATGGGGTTATGAAAAAGTGGATTCTACAGGGCAGACAGTGTAAGAATTTTTGAATATCACAACCTTTGAACTGATTTATGATAAAGAAGATCCCAAAACCTTCATACATTACTCTGGAGCAGGCAGTAACCCAGACCTCTTGTTAGCTACAACAAATATTGTTTCAAAAATTAAAAAACAAGTTATAGAAGACCCAAGTTCTAGTCACAGAGCAGTAATTGCTGATATAAAACTAGATAATGCAAATAACAGTCAAAATCAGACAAATCTGTATTGGAACTTCAAAAAAGCAGATTGGAACAAATATAAAACTGAACTGGAACATAAATTTAAAGAACAAACAAACTCACAGCTGCATGACCATCCAGATCATATGAACAAAAATTTCTGCAAAGTCATCCTAGAAACTGCAAAAAAACATATTCCTTGTGGAAGAATAAAAAACTTCAAACCCTTTTGGAACCCCCAGTTAGAAGAACTGAAAAAGCAAAGGGATATAGCTAGAAATACAGCTGAACAAACAAAAGACATATCAGACACACAAATATGGTGAAAGAAATGTGCCTCACTAAAAAAAGAAATTAATACAGCTAAAAAGAATCACTTTAATAATTTCTTAGAAAAAATGAAATATAGTACAGATGGCAACAAAGCCCATAATTTCATAAAAAATGTCAAGGACAGGAGAGAAAACAACAGCACACCTATCATATACAACAATAAAATATTAACAAATGATGCAGCCATAGCCAAAACATTCAATAAATATTATGCTAATTCACATAAAGTAACAAGAAATAATAAAAAAGAATGTAAACAAATTAAGAAAGATTTGAAACAAGAAAGAGAATGTGATCCTAAATACAATATCTTTTATCAACATTTTAATATACAAGAACTGAACATTGCAATTAATAATCTAAAAAACAAAAAGTCTCCTGGACCTGATCACATACATCCAGAGTTCATAAAAAACCTTGGAAAAACAGCAAAACAACAACTGCTAAACCTCTACAGTCTATCCTGGAACACCACTGTATCTGCCAAATGGCAAAAAGCAATAATTGTCCCACTCTTGAAGAAAGATAAAACAGCATCAGAAATAAAAAATTATGGACCAATAGCTCATACTAGCATAATAGCAAAAGTGATGGAAAGAATGGTGTCAAATAGGTTAAATTGGTTTCTAAAATCCCAAAATTTAATTTCCCCATGTCAAGCTGAATTCAGAGAGTTCCACTCTACAAATGAACAAGTCTTACTTCTCAGTCAAGAAATCAATAGAAAAGAAGATAATTTATCAGTTTTTATTGATTTCCAAAGTGCATATGATTCTATATGCAGAACAAAACTGCTAAAGAAATTAAAACAAATAGGGATACAAGGTCCAATGTTTTCATGGCTATGTCATTTCCTAACACAATGCTTTATTGCTACCAGATATGGAAGAAATATATCTAAATATAAACAAGTACACCGGGGCTTACCACAAGGCGCAGTGCTCAGCACTACACTTTTTAATATATTTATTAATGATCTGCCACAACAAATACAAGAATCAAGTGTGAAGTGTGCACTATTTGCTGATGACTTAGTAATGTGGACTTCAAAACCAAAAAACAAAAGTACAGAACTAGAAAAAAACCATGCAACAATCCTTAAACAACCTACAAAAGTGGATCAAGGAAAATTTAATGACTGCTAATACAACAAAATCAAACTACCAAATCTTTTCACTAAGAAAAAAAAACCCACAAAAAATAAAACTAAATTTTGAGGGTCAACAATTACCAGAAACAAAGGAAGTAACATATTTAGGAGTTACATTTGATACCAAACTTACATGGACCAAACAAATAGAAAATGTAATACAAAGAGCAGAGAAGCGCCTTTCACTGTTAAAAAAGTCTAACAGGAATGAAGGGGGGATGTTCCAGAGCAACTGTTAACACAACATACAATGTATATATAAAGCCATTATTTACTTACTGCAGTGAAGTTCTTGTAAAACACACACGCATGCACGCACGCACGCACGCACGCACGCACGCACGCACACACACACACACACACACACACACACACACACACACACACACACACAAAAATTCAAATCTTTCAAAATCAAAGTCTGAGATTAATTACAGGTGCTATCAAAACCACACCAATAGCAGCTATGGAAATACTAACCAACCAATAGCCCATTGAATATGAAATAGAAAAAGCGGCTCTTATTCAACACGAAAAGTTGATCAGACTCCCTTTCAGTACATGGCACAAGAGAAATTTTACACATACACTCATTGTTATACACTCAGGATAGCTTTCTTTCCAAAATTCAAGACATCAAGAAGAATGTATGCCTTCCTAATTCAAAGAAAAACATCATCTCTAAAGTCAGTCCAACAAAAAACATTAGACATCACATATTATTTACACCTGAAGAAGTTAAGAAAAGTGATACTCCAACTAGTGTTCTAAAATTATTGGCATTAGAGACAATCCATACTAGATTTCCAGAACACGAATGGCTCCATACTTATACTGATGGATCATTGATATCAAACCGAGATGGAGCAGGCACTGGAGTCATGTGTCACCTCTTTTCCTATTACAAAGCTTTAAGTTATGGAACTACAAACTTTGGTGGAGAAATTGAAGCAATTCGAATGGCCCTACAAAATCTTTTGTATAGAATTTCACATTTTCATCAAGCAGTTATTCTCTCAGATTCCAGGGCAGCAATTATAGCAATTGCTTTCAAGTTGTCACCAAAAAATCAAACAATTATAGAATGTTGGAAAATCCTTACCCATCTAACCGCACTTCAAAAACACCTAGTCTTCCAATAGATACCAGCTCACTGTGGACTGAGTGGTAATGAGAAAGCTGATTTTCTTGCTAAAAAGGATACCGGCAATGTGCAGAAATCAATAGTTTAATCTACCATTTTATGCAGCTAAAAGATTAGTCAACTCTGAATTCAAAAAAATTATTGCAAAAATATTACTATGAAAAATCAAAAAATAAAAGATGGGAACTACTAAACATTCAAACAGTAATTCCTGAGTATCCTTGAAAAATGGCAGTTGCAACCTTCAGGTTGATAACAGGACATGATTGTCTGGCAAAATATTTAAACAGAATTGGGATATATTCTTCACCACTCTGTCCTCTATGTGATCTGCAAGAGGAAATGGACCGAGACCTCCTTCAAATATGCCCGGCCACTTCTAGCACCCCCTCAATCAGTGAAAAATATTGGAGAGCAAGAGGATTAATGACTTCACTGTCCGAAATCGAGCATTAGCTAACAACAACATTTCCTTCATTGTTTTATCAGGCTAAAAACGCCTTATGTGAATATGAAATTGACTTTTCTCCATTTTTCATGAAGCAACACGAAACTAGAGCTTTTACAGGCTCCCAAAAATGCTCTAAGAGATGCTGATGATGAATTTCTGCAATTCGATGCAAAACAGGCGTATGACTGGTGCCAACAAGAAACCTGTGATTCGTGCATAATTTCTTGTCAAAGTCAAGGGATTATCAAACTGCCTTTGTATGTTGGAAAGCAGAAAGAATGGAGATTGACCATCATTACTAATTGCTACCGAAAACTGACAGAAATATATAATCACAGTGTGTGCTTGTGACAAGCAGTGCTTGATATTCCTTCTTCTTCTCTACCTGATTACCCTCCCCTTATGTAGGACTTACAAGCAAGTGCCTAGGATCAGATGCCTGTCAGGGAGCACAGGAATCTATGGACTGGACAGAGTGAAGACCTGGAAGCGGGTGGTCAGCCAAGCACCAGATATGATAGTGAGGAAGAGGATGATATGAAATGCAGGCATCGTGGAATGGTGGCAGGGGAAACTGGAGAAAACCCGCCCAGATGCTACCTTGTCCACCACGAATAACACATGTGGGTCCCTGGTATCGAACCCAGGCTGCCTAGGTGGTAGGCGAACGGTCTAACTGCTCAGCCACAATGCTGCCGCTTCATATTCCGTTCTTTAAAATACCTCTTACTATCACTATGTGGTCAAGTTAGAATGAGTTCAAACTCAAGTCAGCCTATTTGGTCTATGAAGCGCTTAGTAAGTTGAGTTTGTGCACCACCTCGTGACTTCTTGGTGACACTTCAGGTGACCTGTTGCTCATTCCCTTTATACACAAATATTGAGCAGACATTGACTACTCTGCTCAATAATGAAACTTCTTTAAAAAATCAATGAATGTGTAGAACACATCTAGTGAATGTCATGGTAATATGTAGAATTTTCCAAATGACTGAGAAGCTACAAAAACTGATCCAGTTTCTCAAGTGGTAGAATTGGAGTTGAGCTGTGAAAACATCCGTAGCAGCTAAGATTTGAGGAGATGTGTACATTAAGTGGGAAAGAAAGAGAACAAAAGACCAGACAGTTCTGTTCTGATTGAACAGTGAATGTTTGTTTAAAGTGCTTTTACATGGTTTGTTTTTATGAGTAAAGCTCATGGACCAAAAAATTAATTTGATCATTCCTTACTAAACTAACAACTCTTAGTATAGCATATAGTTCATTAGATGTTAGTGTTCAGGGGCAGTCTGCGTTGAAAAAAGATTTAAAATTAATAATTACATCAATATTTAATGTAGGTTTTGCCAATGGTTTTGCAGCTTTATGTAGCATGCAAGCATGATCTCAGTCCTCATTTATGTGCTATTAACAGACTACTGAATAACTAAAACTTAAGTTCCTATTATATTTTGACTATGATGTAACTTACTTTATTCATTGTATCAGTAAACAAATACGCTAATGGGTTTATTTGTATTCCTGTAGTATCTTTTATGTAGTATCTTAGTATTTTTTATGCAAAACAAAAATGGATAAAATGTTAATTTCAAGTAATTATGCTAGAATAATGATGAGTAAGCTCAAATTTGGATATTATGGTAAAAGGCTTTCCTAATTAAATACCTCACCAAACAGACCTAGGGAATTACTGGAGTTGTTCCGATGTTGAATTCATATTCCCAAATAAATTTTTAAGTGACCCCTTAGATGGAAAAATGGATTTCCTCCATAAAAAGAGTAGCTACTAAACAGACAGTAGGTAATTGAAAATGTCTTCTTCTTTTCTTATTTAATTTGTTTCATTCATATAGCTTTCTTAACTTCTGTGGTCACATTGTGGGCTTTGACTTAGGAAGTTTTGCATTATATTGTCCTTTAGGTACAATCAGTGTCTATTTTTACTTTCTCTACTACTTACCTATAGCAAGCAGAGGAAAATTTCCATTCCACCCAAAAATATAACGGGATATCACCTATATAGGAATAATATACACAACACTAATACTGAGAGAGTCACAAAGTTCCGAATGGGCTGCACAGTTTTTTCCCTTTCTGCATCCTTGGGGCCCATTGCTATTTGCTGTTGTCACAGAAAGGCACAGATAAAACCATAAATTTTTAATACTACTTTTAAAGGCTTTACTTACAAACTTTATGAAAGGAGATGTGGAAACTGGTCACCATTATTGTCCATAGATACATTTTTGACATCTCTTTAGGAAACTATCCACACTCGCTGTAATTCACATTGAGAAATGCTGTCAATTTCCTGGCGGATATTTTGTTTTAATTCTTCCAGCATATGTGGATTTGTTTTGTATACTTTATGTTTTAAGTTACCCAGAGATAGAAATCGAAGGGGGCTAGGATGAGGATCAAAGGAGTCACAAATCTCTGCTAATAATTATGTCCTGAAACACACTTTCAATTGTTCTCATAGAAAAATTGGCCATATGAGCTGTTGCAGAATCTTGTTGAAGAAAGGCACAATCATGCTCCCTGTTTGTTAATTCTTTAAAAAAGTGGGCAAAGTAGGCATTAACTGTTGAGGTTAAAAAAGTTGGCCCTAAAACTGCTAATGGCGCACCACACACAATTTTTTCGTCATGATGGGGTACTTCATGAACAATATTAGGTTTCTCAGAGCTCAAATAACGATCTCCTTTCATAAAGTGGGTAAGTAAAGCCTTTGAACGTAGTTTTAAAAATGTTATATGGTTTCATCCACACCTATGATAGCAGCATGTGGCAACGAGCACCGAGGACATGGATAGGCAAAACACAGCAAAGCCCCTTTGGAATCTTTTTACTCTCTCAGTGATTACAAACTCAGAAATTATTTTAACTATTTCAATTTATCCATACACATTTTGAGGCTCCCTAAATGATATTGGGAAAAAAAAGGGCAGTTTTAAGAAAAAGGCGTGCATGAATATGTGAGTGTAATGTGTGAACCCATTACTCAAAAGTGAAAAGTTGGTGAACAGCAAACTCGGTATTCAAATTCAAGATCATGTAAGAATGTGACATGAAGATTTTCAAGAAAATCCCCCATTTCAAACTATGCTTTACATGGAAAAATGTTTTGTTTTTTAATTCCTCAAAAATGACTGCAACAATTTTGATTAAAATACCATTTGTTTAAGATATCTGCATGACAAAATTAATATCTTAAATTTTCTGGGAACAGCCAGTGAAGGTTTTTTTTCTATTCTGAATGACTAGTATAACTGGCAAATTGTAAGTGACGGACAAAATCTTACTATACAACAAATTGATCTCTCATTAAAAGCACACAATGTGAAATAAAAATTGTTAAACTTTGGCCATTTCTGAGATATTCTTGGTGATAAGGTTGAATTTATACCTGTAGATTTTTACGAGTTTTAAGTTGTTTTCTGTTTTTTATCATGGTCATGCAAAGGGCATGTAATTTGAAAGTTATCATATAGCAATCAGCTTTTTAAACATCTGCTTATTGCTTTAGCCTACTATATCCTTTAATACCTACAACAAAATATGTGTATGGAAAGCTTATCTCAATAAGAAGTAGACAGAAGAATAAGATTTTGTAACAGTTTATAGAAGAGGGATCAGAGAAAGTCACGTGAATGTGACACCTAAGATTTTTCTAAATACTGGTATTCAGCTGAAACCTCTGAAGCCATGCAAAAATAAGAGAATACAACCTGATAAAATCAGGAATGCCTGCAGAATGCAGAGTTAAACAAGTTATGAACTCCTGTAGTAGGTGTCTTCCAACACCATATTTTGTAGCTTAATAGTTTTACTAAGCAGTTTAAACTGACCAGTTCAGAAACTGTCTTCAGCTATTAGTATTATTTTCCACGATGCTTATATTTTACTCATAAAATCTACTCTGAGAACATTAATACAATAAACAAAAAGAGTATTACATTATCAAGGCACCTTAAGTTAAAGTGTGGGAATATTCTTGTCTTCCTTCTAATCCCAGAGCCTGAGTTAGAATCTCGGATGGGGTAAGTTGTTCTGTATAAGGGGTTTTCTGTGCACCAGATGGCTGTCTGTAGAACTGTTAGGAACTTCTGCACATCTCTGCCAGCCTGTGTAATGCATCTACCTACTACAATGCATTTCTAGCCGAGCTGCTCACCAGTGAGCAGTGGCATATTCGCCAGCTTGTGTGAGAAAGTCTGCAGCATACAACTCAGTTCTGTACAGGTAAACTGTCGTAACGGCATGGTGGATACTAGCGGAGATCTGCGACAGAAAATGAGTGGGGTTGCATGGCTCTGGAGTTGGAAATGTTGGAGATATTCATAAGACAAGTTCAAGAAATAGAACACAATGTTTATTGTGTATCAGAAGGGTACACAATTTACTATGGACACATGTGCTAATATGTCTGGAGTCAATATTATTCGCTGACAAGATGAGCACAGCATTCTTCACTGTTGGATCTCTGAGTACTGCTCTGTCTTTGCATTTTATTCGGTTCATAGCTGAGAAAAGCTGCTCGCAATGGTATGTGGACCCA
Source organism: Tenodera sinensis (assembly GCA_030765045.1). Lineage (NCBI taxonomy): Eukaryota > Metazoa > Arthropoda > Insecta > Mantodea > Mantidae > Tenodera > Tenodera sinensis. Next base: position 170,971,473 of record CM060963.1, on the reverse strand, counting down.
AACAGACAGATGGTCTGTGCTGTATTCTTGTGCAGCCTAGGGAAGGTTCCCTTGTGCAGTGAACTATACCATCCTGTTATAGTATCTGTCTTTAGTAGGGATGAATTCTGTAAGTATTATTTCCAACTGCAATCAAGGCAGGTAGTTGCCAGGAGTAATTGAGACCAGAGTGCTAAATAATTCATTTCTTTTCCCAAAACATAGAATTCTTGGAACCACATTTCAAAAGACTGGAGTGATCTTCTTTAGATACTTGTCTCAGAAAACACACTAAAAGAGGCAAGATAAGTGAAAAACGTTAAATCTCTCTTTTGAAGCTGTTGATCAAACAGAGCTTTTCTGTAAACACTGAGTTTATCGTGCACATCCATGATTAATATTGCAATGACATACTGAAGTGATTTAGGTGCATTTCTATATCTGCAAAGAATGCCAAGTCAGTAATGGCTTATGTCAAACAAGCCTACACTGATATTTGTTTTTAAAAATTTACATCTTTCTATATGTCAGCTTTCAGTCTAGCTATGGGTTCTTGCCGTGCTTTGCCTCAAATATTGTCACACCGAGCTGAATGCAGTGTTGTATAATGGCACTGAACATTGAATGTTGCAATTTCTGAATATAAGACCTGCGAAAGTTTGTCCTTTTTGGTAAAAAGAAACTTTTCTTTCCAAGAACTAGTCAATAAACCTCCCTGGCTCAACATAGTGAAATTATATGTTATGGGGTTATTGGAAGGAACACAACTTCATGATTGGCAGGAAGTGCATGGACTTGTGCAATGGCATAGCAGCTACGATCTTTGCCTAGTGATAAATTGGCTATCATCCTCCACCGCCACTCCCCCTCCAGCAGTGCTCCACATAATGCTGCGTACTTGTGTGAACTCATGCTCAAATTCGTGGATTTGGAACACCCTGATCTACTAGATACATGGTACAGAAGGTAAATCTTATTTCCAGACATCTGCTTGGGTGACAATGAAGAAGTCGCTCATCTATGACCTTGCCCACACTACTATTTTAATTTATCTCATTTATATAGTAACTTCAACAACTTTGATTGTAGTAGGAGTTTTAACTTGACCATTTAGTGTTAACTCACTCACATTGTTTCTTTACTCTAGGTTTATACTTTGTTCCTTGTTTCTGTGAAGGACTTCTAACACTATGTGCACCTATCATCCACTTCTAGAATAACAATTTAATCTTACCTGCATTAGATCAATAGTGTACAGCATTCAGCTGCAATGAATACAAAACCCTATATAATTTCTAATTCACCAGCACTATGTGGTTCTTTTTTTTTTCCAATAGGGATTAACGATTCTCTTCCTCAAAAAAAATTACAAAAAATCATTCCTTTTAACTTATTCATCTAGACACTTTTTGTCATTAGTCTTATTCTTTAGAAACACAAAGATTTAAATGTGCAATCATATTTGATACTTTTACAGATCTGTTCAGGGTTTCAAGAAATATCTCAAAAAATTCTTAATTGAAAAATGCTATTACTCAACTAATGAGTTTTTACATTAATAAGTTATCTAGTTGTATTTTTAATTATTTATAAGTTTAATCTACATGAATAGTACAATTTTAAGTAATTATGATTGACTTTTTTATATTTTGACCTTTTATAATACTGGACGAATCCACAGCATATATATGTTTTATTGTATGAATAAATTGAATTTAATTTAATCTAATTACCTTTGAGATAGAAGTCAACATGTATTACATAAAGTAGCAGATCAAAAAAATAATTCATTTCACATTACTTGTTAGAAGGTTGTTTTGTCTACCATCTGGAAGTTGCATAGTTTCAGAAACATTTGCTAAAATGGACAAATATTTTAGATGCAACTCTTGCAACTCAGGAAACCTATTTTTATGGAGCTTTCATTGCCTTCTTATATTTCCTAAGATTACATTATTTATTAAAGACAGTATTACTATGTAATATAATTACAATCCTTTCCAACCCAAAACTATACATATGCTGTAATTCAAAACCAAAAGAGATTATTATGCATATACTTATTAGTAATAATAATTTTTTAAGAGGTTTAGACTTTTGATTTCAATATAATGTGCCACACTCAAGGATAAATATGCAACATATGATGCTTGTTTGTACTGTCTCCATTACTGCAATTATTCTTTCACGTCAGAATGATCATTAGAAATGAACAGAGTAAGTATAGCATGCCTAACTATATCAGAGGCCAGTACAGAACATATTGAAGCATATCAATATTTGAAGTGCATCCGAATTTGCCTATCACTGATTTCATTCAAAACTGACACCAATTAAACAAGACGGAAATGAGAACAACATATTCAAATATTATATATGAGAAGATTTAAAAATTGAAATTAGAGGTGCTTTGCATTCAATTTTGCTTATCACCACATACTAAGAACCAACGTTTTCATTTTGTATGACAATTTAAAGCGAAGTGGTGTTGATAACATTATAAATTACTGGTTAAAGTTGAAGAAGCAGAAGGAGAAAACACTTTATCTCACAGCTATTTCAACTACATCAAGTTTTTTTTATACATATACATCTCAGAACATATTTCAGAAGCTGTTGCTTGCATTATCGGCTGATTATGAGTGATGAGGTCAGTGGTCCCCCTGGAGGTACAAATATGAAAATTTGGATTTATTTGTTAATCAAGTTTTCTTCTGTTGAGATAGCAAAATTCATAAGTTTTCTTGGATAAAAATCTTCTTCTGCGCTCTTAGATTTACTATGTTGTTGATATGCTTCACTACTTTAGCATCTTTGTGTATTTCATGATGTGTTTACCCAAGAATGCATGTTGATTTTCCTATTAGCTGATATTTACTGTTTCCATGTATTCTTTGATTTTGATGACATATCTATGTTTGACCAATGTCAAACGTGTCATAATTTCTGCTGGATTATTTGTTTGGTTCCTTATCTTTATAATCTGCTTCAATCAGGTTTGTTAGGTTAAATTTATTTTGGGGTTTAAGGCTAATAAAATATTGCAGTTTTGTATTGGCAAATCAAACATGAATATAAGGTAGGCATCAGAACCAAAGAATACTTTCAATACAGTAAATGTAAGCAAGCCAAAAAATAAGCAACAGCCACACACTTCTGGAAAATTTATCATGAAATAAAAGATGCTAAGTTAGTGAGGTATATCAACAATACAACAGATATGAGTTTGTGAGAACATTTTCATCCAGGAAAAGCAGCAGCTGCTTAAGAATTTTATACCCTGACGAAAGAAAGTTTGATTAGCAAGTACATCCAAATTTCTAAGCTAGAATGTCAGGGGTACCAACCAACCAATACGGGAGCAATAGCTTCTGAAACATGTTCTGAGGTGATATAAAAAATAGTTGAAATAGTTATGTCATTACTCCACTGTGCAGTTTCCAAGAATAATTAACAGTCAGGTCATGTTTTCCCAATGCAGTACAGTCCTGAAATGCAGAATAAAACTATTCTTTTCTGAATAAATCACTGTTTGAAAAACAAGTTGGTGCCATTCAAGATGTTGATATGAAGTGGCAGAATTATTCACTGATGATATTTTGACAAGAATCTATGTGTTGCCAAACATTTGGATGCTGTAATAAACACAATTGAGATTATGTTTAAAAGCCTATATATAAATTTCCATTATATGAATTTATTCTTTTAAAAGAGAATTTCTGGAGAGCAACATTTCTGAAGTGATTCTTATAGTAGTTCTTAAACCACAAGTGTGCCCTAAATTTGTTAAAGCGACTGAAATTACTTTTCTAATTTGAATTCAATTTATGTTTAATATTAGCTAAAAATAGGCCTGACATTTTATCAAAATGAATAGAAGACACTTTGATGTTATGATTAGTGCATGCCCTACTTTCTTACTGTAACTTTATGCTTTTATGATCAAATTAAATTGGTCTTCTTAATAACTCTCAAGCAAGATCTTTGAAAAACAAAAATTATTCATGCAGACAGAGCATGCTTTGACAAACATGTTACAGGCACATAAAAGAAGCCATGCTTCAGCAACGTTTGTTTATGATTTAAACACTTCACAAGATACTTTGGCTGTTAAGTTATAAACAAAAATATAACACTTAGAACTGTTAGGTTGCAGGATACTGGTAAGTTAATGTCACCAAATAAAAGATTTAACTACAAATATAAACACATTTTATTTGTCAAGATAATTAAATTATTGCATAACAACAATATGCTACAACATTTTCAATTAATCAGTTCAAGCAGTGAGATATGCTTAAATCAAGTTAGATACTGTCAGTAATACATAATAGCTCAACTTATTCATAAATACATTATTTAACATTAAATATACACATAATGCATTTTAATGCTTTTTGTGAGCTCTTTGTAGGCTTGATTCTAGGTTTTGTACAACCACACATACAGAATTTTATTTAAGGAATAAAGATTTAAAATCTCTGAAAATAACTAACAGCTAAAGTAACTGAAATATGCAGAAGAATTAATAGACGAGTTTGTGAGAGTCCAACAAAATGCAAACTTGTGGCTCAGTATTTACAACTTAAATGATTATTTAGCATTCTATTTTATTTATTCCCCTGCAATTTTGCAAGATATTTAGAATTCTTTAAAGTCTTACATTAATCTCGGAAGGAAGAAAAAAAAATTAAAAACTTTAACATTGGCATGTACATTAACATTTTGAAGTTGTAACCTACCAGCAACCCTTGAAAGTTGTGCTCACCAAAGGCAACTGGTTTTTCACTATGAGGTGAAGAAAGAAACAAATAAAATGATAGAATGGAAAGAGTAAAAAAGTAGCATGTGTTATAAAGTGTACTACAAAGGGAATTAAATTACAGTGTGGATGTATATCTCAAGGCATGCTAACATTGAGCTTAAGAGATTTATAGGGATTGTAAAAAATCAGGAAATTGTATGGGAAAAACAAAAATTCCAATAAAGGATTCCTTAGTCATGGGTCTTTGAAATATGTTGTATTTACTGGCAATTCCATAGCGTGAGTGTTTAACTGCTTAAACATCACCACAATTAATCTCAAGCTTGTGGAAGTTAAAATAAAAATTAACAATGAGATAAAATTTGTTTTCCGATTTGATATTTTGTTACACTTATATCCTTATGAAGTTGGTAAATAATTGTAATCAAAACATAAAATCAGGCTTCAAACACACGAGACACATTTTGCTTCACTTGTAAAATTTTTGCTTGGTCTTAATGCACAAGTTTAAAACTTTTCTAGATCAATCAAAGGTTCAGATTTGTATGCAATATGTTAAAATATTGGGGGGTGGGATTCAAAGTTGCAATATGGCCTATTGATTGCCATGTCCTATGCTTAGGTATATAAAATTTTCCTTAGAAATAATGATTAAAGGAAAATTTTGAAAGTTTTAGGTAGCCTGTAATATTCATTGTGTCCTAAGATATAAGTATCCCTCGTTTTGTCCATATCCATAAACAAATTTGATTTGTACACACGTGGTTAAAAATTAAAAAAAAAAAGAGATTTCTCTCTCTCTCTTTCTCCCCCACTCCCTTTCAGATTTTAAAGCATACCTTTGTTTTCAAAGTTCTGTTCAGATTTTACAATGCTAACTTATAAGGTAACATCAGAATTAAAAAATTCAATACCATAGCCTGAATTTGAACAACAGATCTTCAATTGCAATTTATTTTGTTCAGATTAGTGAAGTTATGCAAATTTTGACATAAGAGTTTGAAATGTGTTAGTGATATAAAACTCATAATGAAAATTTAGAGTTCAAGAATGGAACATGTTATTAAAATCTTCAGTTAACACTTGTCAACATTTTCATGTTAGTGATAGTTTTTTAAAGTTAATGGTATCCTATAATTTCCATTGTATCTCATAGTCCTAAGTATTCAAAATGTTGTCTAGAGAGGTCAGAGAGAGTTACTTTGTAAGTAAAGGGCTGAAAATGGGTAGAAAGTCGTAAGATAGTTTATAAGTGTACAAAACAGGGCTGAGCAACTGGTGCTCACTGAGTGCAGCATGCTCATGCCTTGCACTAATAACTGTATGTTTAGCAGGTAAAAAAATGGTTGCGAGTCGCCCAGGCCTGGTACTAAATTTTGTCAAAATCATACAAAAAGTACTATTTGATAAAAATGTTGAATGAAATTACAGGGAAATTCAGTGATGACACGGCACACAATCTCCTCTGTAACAGCCTAATTTAAAGACCCTTCCTACCAGAAGATAGCAACTATATTACCAATAAACAGCCCCACAAATATCCTAAAAACACATAAATATAAATCCTCCCTTAGCCCTATCAATTTCAACAATTTTGAAACATCTTAGAGCCTATGTCCATCAAGAAGAATAATGGTTTTCAATGGTGAAAGAATAATGAAAATTAGTTTTGAAGACCACCTTGTAGAAATACAACCATGCACATACACAAAAATTTTCTCTCTTTATAATATTAGTATAGATAAGAGCATGTGGTGGTGGTGACGATGATGATAGCATGTCTTCCATAATTTTTCATCTACCGGGAGAGCAAATAAACTAAGAACCAGCTGTACTATAGTTTTCCTGTTCGCATTATTGGCACTTGTTGCCATCTGCGACTATCTTAGAATGGCACACATGCAACCATACAGCATTTTTCAAACTGCTTTTAAAGCTTATTTGCCAAATTTATGGTTTTAACTTCATCAATTTAATAGCTCTTCACACAGAGCCACAAGAAATATCTGTCTGTCGTGAAAGACAAGTTATTTCTGGGGGAAGTCTCTAAATGAAGTCTCTAAATGATGACTGATGCCGTCTAATGTTTCTTCAGTAAGAACCTTATGCTGTCTTTTAAGGTTTCTTAGACTGAACACTTCCTGTCGCTTGAAATTTATTATAACATATATAGATTGTTGTACACCCTGCAACATTTACACCAGGAAACCTACCTGCAAATTCTATTTTTACTCTATGAACTGAGCACATAAGAATCATAAATACATACACACTTTGCAATATAAGACTACAATGAGCCATAATATACTAAATGCAGGACAAAATAAATAACTTATAATAACTGAATTATACTGTATCACTGCCAACTGGGTAATGCAAAGCCTGAGCAGAACAAAGCTGTGTCAGTAACATGGGCTCCACTGAAAGGAGTAGCACAGAAGCATGTATCATACGCCCAGTTAAGAAATGCTGCACAGCCAGTTCTTACATAGTTCCTTGGCTCTCTGTAGAAAAAAGGTACCACGTGTCTTGGTCAAAATGGGTTGGAAATAATTTTCAAGGGTTGATAATAGGAAACAACTAATTAATCATAAAGTATGAAAATAAAGTAGTGCACATTCATCAGAAATGCAGTCACTTACTATTCAGAAAATGCCATTAAACACATAAGTGGTTAGAGCAAAAAGTATACTTCAAACAAAATTCCCGAAGAACTGTGGTTTAATCTGAAAGCATTAAAATTTGCTTCAGTCCATAAAGATAAGGTGTATATTTTATAAATTATATTCTAGATTTTAAATTTCTAACAATCCTATTGCACATCTGTGTCTTGAGCCATTCACATCATACAAGGATTTAAACATATTTATCTCATATTTTTCACATAACATTACTTTGATTATATGTGAAGGCTACTCTGCAAACCAGAAAGTAACTATAACAATAAATAATACAGAAAAGCAGAAAATATATTTGCTGTACAGCCAAAAACTTGCAAAAAGATTAAAACTTCGGTACAGTTTCAGTTACACACAAATATGCTACAAAATCTACAATCCCATCACTCAGTCCATGCTTCTATTAATTGTCTTAGTAATTTTCATTCATTTTACTGTCATACCTTTGTCTTGATAAAAAGAAGTACAGCTTTTAACATAATAATAAAAGAATAAATAGTATAAAAAGGAACTTCAAACATGAAATAAACACATCACCTCATCCTTTATATGTGGCTTTCGAAGAAAAGCATGTACCTTTAAGGTTTTAAGAAGATTTCGCCCATTAATCATTGGAAAGTAACAAGAGAACCAATTATTCCAGGGGCATAAAAATGCTAACTTTACATAGCTAAGTTACGTTACAAAGAAAGGTTATAGCATTTGTTTTTCAAGCAGTTATTGTTATTAGATATTATTGTTTCACACATTTATCACTACCATAAATGATCTAATATGCTAAGAGCATAATTTAAAAATTGCTCTCACCACCCTAAAATGAAAATGAGCGTAAATCACATTCTAAGAAGCAAAATTTAATTCAGAAGCAGTATGACAATAGCATAAAATTTATCTTTCCTCAAAACCTTGCTTAAACTGGAATATACATTCCAAACATAGCATATGTGTTCATATCACAACTAAGAATGCATTCCTTACAACAATGTGTATTTGAAACATACTGGCATGTTATAGTATAATACACTGTGAATACAGCTCTATTAGTTCAAATTGCACCCTGGTATAAAATAAAATGTGAAAGCATGCTTATTACTGAAAATAAACATAAAAGCTATTAAATCATAGGTAAAAATTAACCACTGCATTATTACGCCAATTTTCAAGAGTACTAACTGAAATCAACGCATAGAAAATTGTACTATTGTTATATTAGGTGTTTACTAACAAAGTATAGTAGATTTAGCCACATGTGTGAAAAAAAATCATTGCATTAGATATTTGCCATCATGAACAATTTTCTTAAAAATATTTTTCTTGTTAAAAGTTTATCACTTAAACAAAATTAGCCATCTCTAATTTATTATTGGTAAACCTACCACTAATAACTCTATGTCTATATCTTTAAGATTCCACAAGAATATACTCAATTTAGAACACACGATCCTTAAGGAAACAAACTATGCTTTAAAACATATCATGGGACTGGCTAGATAAGAGCAAACAATTTTATTAATGACTATTTTGAGATGTGTTTTCTAGGAAGTAACAGGAATAAGGGGCATTGCTAGAGCTCTTTCAAAAACTTATGATGATCCTTTGAATGAAATAATATTTTATATTAGGTGCAAATAAATCAATTTGAACTTCTCAGGCAGCATCTGGAATGTTGTAAAACTCTTCCAGTTTTAGGGGTAAAAAATTATCATGCTTTTGTCTACAAATAACACACAGGAAAACAACACATATTTTCTCAAAATTATGCTGCTAAGAAATTCTTAATGTCTCCTTTTCCAATAATTTCTATAATTATGGCGAAGGGCTGCATAAAATTAAAAATGATACATTTTCTTCTTCAATATACATTAAAACTGAATACACTCCTGCTAATTATTGTCTGGACCTTCATATACAATTCTTAAAATGTAATGCTTCCAAATCCCATTTTCATCACTTTCTTGCACATTTGAACTCAGCAAGTATTTCATACAAATTTTCAAAAATGTGTACATTTTAAAGCACTGTGACTGTTGTTGTGATTGATAACAGGACACAATTCCTAAATTCACATTTAAATAACTTGGAAACCAGTCTATTCACCCCTTGATATGGCCACTAAATTCCTCTTAGAATAACAATGAGAATTTGTAATAATCCTAAACATTTCTGTGCATTAAAGAGGTTTAATACTCAAAATGCTCTCTATCAATTTTTGCTTCTATAAATTTAACTTTCTTTGAATTCTACATTATGTACAGTAAGTTGCAATAATGCAACATGGCAAAGCAAAAATCCCTTCCTATAAGTGACAAGTTACAAATTCTTCAGAAGTATCATGAAATGAGCCTGTATTCACATGTATGGTAGTGACTGAAGAATAAAATACTCTTTCTATGAAATCTTATCAGATTCAACCAACCACACATCAAACGATATCAAGGACCAGTTGTTTAATTCTGAAGATGGGAGTAAGTTGGGCTCTTGAAACCGGTCAAGTTTAATTATATGTAAATGATGTTTTGTGTTTCAATCTGGCTCAGTTTTCATTATAATCCTATCAGATTGTTTTCCCCATTTCATGATTATCCCAAGCTGACTTGCATTTTTCCTAGTAAATCACAAGGAGATCTCAAACTTATTTTGAGATGACAAACCCCAATGGTGACTTACAATGCTATTAGTTCTCACGTCCTACGCTTCATAGTTTAATCAACTCTTATAGTCCAAGAGCCCGTGAGTACCAGTTTCTCAGCGCATATCCCCAACACAGGTAAGGTCGGTCTGGGTGGCTCAGTTGGTTAGACGCTGACCTACTGATCCCAAGGTCGCGGGTTTAAACCCGGCCCAGGCCGATGGTTTTTAAGTGTGCTTAAAAACGACAGCTTCATGTCAGTAGATTTACTGGCATGTAAAAGAACTCCTGAGGGACAAAATTCCGGCGCACCGGCAACGCTGATGCGATCCTTGCAATTGACAGCGTCGTTAAACAACAAAATAATTGAATAAAAAACACAGGTAGGAACGATGGGGCTCCTACGAATTTTGGATCATCGTGGCTTTAACACGTAACAGGTAGCAAAGGTGTATAAAATAGCAACCTAAAATCATTAAAAGTATAAAGCCTAATTGTCTTATATTTTCTTTGGCATAATATGAGAAATCATGTCATCCATTGCCAGACAGTATCTTGGCAATCCCTTGCCAGACACCCTTAAGCTTAAATTGTGACTAAGCTTATGTTATATAAAATTCAGCTTTTATATGATATGTTCCTTGGCTGACTATTAGAAGACATTTCCTTAATAGCCAGACAGTTTTGACAGTTCTAATACCTGGCTAGGCAAACTCAAAGGGTATCTGCAGGTGCAAGCGCGAGGTAATATACATCCACACAGATATGAGTGAGATAGTGAGTTAGGTCTTTTGCAATCTTTTACTGTGCCTTCTTAGTTTACTCAGTGTTGTGATTATACATATAGTATACGTTTTACTATTTGTTTATGGAGTTTGTAAAATAAATGTGATCCAGTTTTAATTATCCTCATCAGAGACGTTTTAATTTGTACTTGAGTTGAGTTTGTCTCTGTCGAAACCATCTGGCTTTTAAGGAAAGATCTTCTAATACTCACCTAAACAACATATGCAGCATATCCCACCTAACTCTGTGACCTCAAATATCTCTAAAATGAAACAAAACATGAAAAATCAAATTGGCCAGGAGCGTATCTATGTCAGGGGCTCACACAATGGGAAAATATGCATAATCCATAAAAGTAAACAAATAACACTTCCAACACAAAGTTACATTTTTTTTAATGGAACATGTAAGTTTATTCTAGTGAAATGAAAACTAGAGTTATAATTAGTAATAACACAGTTGGTTTCACTTACCTAAACACATTTACCAGTGATCTGTGCCCCACAAAACTTCATTGTTGTTTTTGCATCTAGCATGGAGAATGCACTCACAAATCGCCAGTAGCGTTTAGTCTGATGAAACTGTGTCACTTCAACAGATGTTTGAAGTGCCCTTCATTTTCATCAACATACTTTTGGAGATGGATAACAAGAGAGTATTGCACAGATTGTAGTGTTTCTACAGATATTACAGCACACACCGCAGTAATACAATTTTGGGAATTCTATACACTCTTATCTTTCACGGTGCTCCAAAGAAAGAAGTCTAATGGCGTCAAGTTGGGGGACCGAGATAGCCATCTCACAGCACCTCCACATCCTATCCAGTATGATAGCAGTGCAGATGATCAGGAGATACTAGTTCACTGAAGCTAGAACGTGCCAAGCTGATATTGGTTTGTTTACAGCAGGCTACAGGCTAGTGCAAGCACAGTACTACATGCATTGCGTCAGAAACTGTGATGCCACTGCCATCCTCTAAAAATTAAAAATCGTGTATTTCAGAATGTGTATAAGGTTTAGAAACATGAAACCAAGAGTGTTATCACTAATTATAGTTCAGGTTTTCATTTCGCTAGAATAAACACAAATGTTCCATTTAAAAAAACGTAACTTTGTATTGGAAGTGTTATTTGAAGTACCTAGTATCAAATGCTGCCAAATCCATTCATTTAATTTTTTTGTATAATTGCTAAAAACTGTCCAAAATGAACCATTACACAAAGTAATTGAACTTCAATGTTAAAATGTTAAATGAGTTATTTCACATGACATTTTTGGAATAACATTTCAGGAATCCAAGGAAAACAGCGGTTGCAGCCTTCCGGCTACTGACAAATCACGACTGCTTAGCAAGTCATCTCTACAGAATAGGTATCTCAGCCTCACCAATATGTGTCCTGTGTAACGATCCAGCAGAAATGAATGAAGAACACTTGACCTGTGAAGCATTAAGATCAGAAGAAACTACAGTTCAAAAGTATTGGAAAGCACGAATGCTAATGGCTTCATTGCCAGATGCAAGGCACTAGAAAACAACAACAACATTTCAGGAATGGATGTGGTGGGGTTTGATACCAAAATTGGGTTTTAGTGGTTTTTGAAACTGAATAATTAAACATTTGAAATTATGTGTAACACTAAACAAGGCTCTGTTATCCATATAATATAAAATTAACTTTTTAATGAATTCAGTTATCTTCAAAATTAGTTTTAATCCCCAATAAATGCAGGTGTCACTTGATAATACAAATCAAGAAGCATTATTAAAAATACTACTCGTAGAATTGTAAACTTTACTTTCATTTTACATTACATTTGTGTCTATTTCTTCCTCTTGAACTACTTTGTCTTCATTTTATTCAATTTGAGGTCCTAGATCTTCTTGGTTTACTAAAGCAGAATAAAATTGAACCAGTCCACTGCTCCTCCATTCTTCTCCAAAATGTTTTGTTAGTTATTTGGATACATCACGTCCTTAGGCAGAAGTACTTCTCTCTTTAAATTTTGTAGTCTAATGTGCATCATGTTTAGATTAGTCTTAGTGATAAGCTTAGCCCTATAAATTGCATTTTGATAAAAAAAGACCTTAACTTCAATCGCAACATTGTTTAGGTTTCTTTTCTTTTTTTTTTTTTTTTTTTCCTGGGTTAAACTTAAAATCCATTCCCCATGTTTTTTAAGCACAAGATTGAAGATTTCCAATAGTGATTAGAAATGTTAATTACTTTAAATACAGTTCCACAGCTTTGGATAATTTGTTCATCCTCTTCAAGTTGAAGGATAGTATCTTTCATGTCTTTTTCAATTCAAACAAACACCCTATTTGGTGGAATGAAAGAACGTCCAACCATCGAATCAGAAATGTTCTTCCTGCACAAATCAACTTGTTCAGAAGAATCAATTACAAGCTACTTTCCCAGCTTTGGATAATTTGTTCATCCTCTTCAAGTTGAAGGATAGTATCTTTCATGTCTTTTTCAATTCAAACAAACACTCTATTTGGTGGAATGAAAGAACGTCCAACCATCGAATCAGAAGTGTTCTTCCTGCATAAATCAACTTGTTCAGAAGAATCAATTAAAAGCTACTTTCCCAGCATAGTGATGAGTATGATGTTTTATTTTTATTTTTTATTTATTTACATATTTTTTGGTGTGCCCACTCTTCCATTTGCAAAACACGTAACCACTGTTTTCTCTTCAAATTTTATGTTTATTATTGTGATGATAGACACAAGAAGAAAGTATGTTTGCATTTTCAGAAAAGTCACTTTCACTCCATGTGTAGCAGGCAACATTTTCATTTGTCAAACTGGGGAAGTCATGGAAAACGATGATTGGCCGAAAGGGATTTGGTGCCCTTGGAAACTAAAAGTACAGGTGCTGGATTCGGCGGACATTGATACTCAGCCTCAATTTTTACTACACATTTTAATAAGATGTGTTGGGTTTTGCTGTCAATTCTGTGAAGTAAAATCTATCAGAAGTGATGCCTAATTCAGTTTGGTCAGAAAATGCATTTGGCAGCTTTTGATACTAGGCACCTCATTTATTTACTTTTATGGATTGTGCATACTTTCTCATTATGTGAGCCCCTGACATAGGTACATCCCTGGCCAACTGGATTTTTCATATTTTGTTTCATTTTGGAGATACTTGAGGTCGCACAGTTAGGTAGGCCATTCTGTATAAAATTCAGCTTATATACTATAAGATAAGCACAGTCACAATTTAAGTTTAAGGGTGTCCAGAAGGGGATACTATGATACTACATGTCTGGAAATGGATGACGTGATTTATATTATCCCAAAGAAAGTACAAGAAAATTAGGCTTTATACTTTGGCAATTTTAGGTTGCTATTTTATACACCTGTTTCATGCCAAAGCCATGATGATCCTAAATTCATCGTAGCCCCATCGTTAGATGGCCACGGACTCTTGCTCTATTAGGTCAATCAATAGTAACTGCTCTTTCACAATTTTGAGTGTAGGACAAGGTTGGAAAACTAGAATAAAACCACGTCTATGGTTTAAATCCCAGTTATGGCATTGAATTTTTAGCTGATTTAAGCTTTCCAAACGGTTTGTGTGAAACAACAATTAATTACCACTGAATGAATTAGGAAACTTCACGTTCCAGAAACTGTTTTAAGAAAAACGTTAGGGAATTGCATCCATCAACATTCACAAATACTTACTGAAAATATAAGGAAACTAATCAGTGGATGCTAAAAGTGGCACAAAGAATGATGGAATTCTGCAGTGAACAACGCTAACATGAAAGTACGTCTTGTTCCGCCTAGTCACATGCAAATGTCGCTTGTGAAACAAGAACAACTCAATTAACTAACCATGGAGTGACAGATATAGTCAGGACACACTACATGGTAAATAGAAAATGATTATCTGGCTTGTGGGCTGTGGTCTAGTGGAAAATTTCCTTCCAGACGTTTCATTCAAAGCTGCGTCGAACATCCTCAGTGGTGTGACCATAGTACTGTTCTAATCTCTGCAACGACTGACATAGGGCCTTTTGGTTTCACGGGTTTTATATGCTTAGCAGTGTAGGTGATTGACGGTTGGTCCATGTTTATTGGTTTGACTGCTGCATCGGCTGGGCTAAAGTGGGGGCTGCTTTCATTGTCTATGATTGTTGTTGATGGGCTGGCATTTACTGTGGCTGATGCTGTTGATGGCGTACGGTTACACCAGTCAGAAACATGCCATATGCCCCAGAAGGAAGCCCTGATCTACACCAAAACAAATTGACCCTAAAGAGAAGAACAGAACATACGAGTACCGCACATCAAAGGTATTACTGATCACATTGGGAAAGTTCTCAGAAAACACAACATCCACACCATCTACAAACCCACACAGATAATACAGAACATGCTACATTCAGCAAAAGATTCAAAAGAACTACTCTATTCTGTGGGTGTTTACAGAATTTGGTGCTCATGTGGCTCTGTGTATATAGGGATCACTCAACATATGGTAAACACACGCATTACAGAACACAAGAGGTGTTGCCATTTGGGACAAATAGAAAAGTCAGTAGTCACAGAACACACATTACTAGCACCAGGGCAACACATACAGTATTCAGGCACAGCTATCCTTTCTTCCACGGTTCACTATTACGCCTTTTGTCAAGAAGCCATAGAGATTTTCAAACATAAAGATGTGCTTGGCATCCAGCATTATACAAAGCACACAAGAAACCTGACCAGAGACAAATTCATCATTCAACAATCATTTGTACTCTGTGCTTCAGTTGTGATTAACCTCATTAGTGAATACGGATGAAAGGAAAAGGAAGTGCATAACAACTGCTGAAAAATTATGCACTTTGAATGTAGTGAAGGAAAGTGGCAACATGCAAACCACAGAAACTGCTAAGAAATTAGGGACTGCTCCATCTACTGAGAAGCCTTACCATAAACCGGTGGAGTTTAATGATGCTGTTAGTGCTTGTTGGACTACCAAACATTTTGTGACACGCTACAATATTTCTGAGGAAATAATGGCCAAATTGTACAAGTTTAAGAATACTGTTCACGCTGTGGCCATGGCCAACAAAAACAAGCCAAGATAACAGACTACTTCGTGAAGTGGCTCAATTTTCTTTGTACAAGTTTCTATAAAGATATATAATTCCTAATAATAATGGTAAATAAGCAAATAAAGTATAAAATTTAAATGTTAATTAATACATATAATATAATGTAATATAAATCTTTCTTGATAGATTTTAATAAATAAGATATATCTATTCATTATGTCCTTATTTATTTTTATTTGGGTGTATTTCTCTTCTGTTTGTATTGTTTCATATCGCTGATCATAGTAAAGAATCCTATTATTATTTCTTGTTGTTCATTTCTTAACTGCAACCCATATACTGTATAAATTTTCCTACTTTTACTTACTGACTTTCATTTATGAGTCATTCCACGTCAAATCGAACAAAATATGGCAAAAAATGACCTTGATCTCTCAGATTTTCTTGAATTTTTTTTTTTTTGGTGTTTTAGAACAAAATATATTTGACCTGTGTTTCTTCATTTTATATAAAAAAATTTATTTTGGCAGATATTAATTTTTGAAATGTCCCAAAAATCGCGCACTCCTCACTCTTCGATCAGTCATACCTCCGATTGTAATGAAGCAAATTACTTGATCTTTGGCTCAAATTAAAGATAAATTGCAGTATTTTGTGAGGTATTTACTATAAAATTTTATTAATTATTATTAGTATTATATTTTATACGATTAAAGTTTTAAAGTTAGATAATAACATAAACTCAACCATTTAAAAATCTGGAAAAAAAACTAAGAATACAATGAAGTTTATTCAATATTCTCAGAAAAAATCAGAATGGAGTCTCTAATAGTTCAGTTGTAATTAACGTACTTGCAAATCAGTGCAGCGGTGACGGCTACCGTAACCTCACACAATTGCCACCTTCCATTACGGCGACTGTCAACTGCTTGAGGTTCCATGAACTTTACAACAGTACAGTAAGGAGAGCACTGCTAGCTGACACTATTATATGTACACTATTAGTATCTTCAAAATGTTTTTAAAATATGCATTTTAAATTGTTGGCGAATCCATAGCTTTTGTCTGTTTCATCAGCTCATGTTATATAATTGTGCGAATGAAACCATGCACATGGGGAGGGAGGGAGAAGGTAGTGATGTCTGCATGATCTGAGACAGTCTTCCTAAAGTGTGCAGTTGAAGACATAGATCTTTGCGATAAAGAGTGACTATAGTGAATTTGTGAGACATTGATCATAGCGTAAATCAATTATGCCACCTGTACGTTCTAAATTAGGGACCAAAACATTACACAGTCAGAGTAGAGAAATTATTTCAAATGTATGGACGTACATGAAGGAAGAAGGTAAAAGCAAAGAACTGCTTACATCGGAAGATTTTTTCAAAAAAATTCAAAAGTTCAATAGCACGTATCAGATACCACAGGAGTATCAGAAAGATTGTGGAGACATTTTTCTATATGGACTGTACTGCCTTAGTAAGAAGTTATGACTAGCATAGCTGACGTGGCAATTCACATGCTGTCTGCAGTCACCTTGCTTGTTACTCGTCCGTGTGCGCTTGCAGGCCTCCAGAAAAAAATTTGTAGCAAATGCACTAATGCAAGCTCCATAGTTTTGAACACCTTATTTTATAGATAAAATGTCAGGGAATACGTGTGTATTTTTTTTAGATTTTTAACACATCGATTTAAATTCAATTTTTGGTTTTACAAAATATACCATCAAAAAAACAGTCCAAAATTTATGTGTAATAATGATTGATCAAAAGTTGTTAAAAGTGTTATATTTAACCTTTCCAGTGCGCCAAACCCCAACTCTCAACTCTATATGACCTTAGAGTAACAAGTGATTTTATATCACGGTGCGCGCAGAAATTGCTTAATTTCTAATAGCCATAACTAAGCAAGTAATTTAAAAATACGGAAATAAAAAAATATGGGTCTCCTTATTTGATGCCTATTATTCATAAAAAAATTTTGAACCTCCTACGAAAAAGTCGTGTTTTACGGGTGTTCGATTTGATGTGGATTGACCCTTATGTGCTTTTACATTTAACTTTTTTTTCCTTTGGTCCCCTGGAAAACATTTAAACACAGTTTTACTGTAATTGGGTCTTTTTATTTTAATTTTTTCTTCTCAATTAAAGATTTTTAATGTTAGTTTTCTTATTCTCTTTCAAGGAATAAAAATACATTCTGCATTAAACTATATATTTTTGCACTCTATGTAACTATATATTTTTGCACATATGTTGTGTTTGTAAAACTATTTTGAGAAGAGAGAAAGAGTGAGAGAGAGAGGTATTATTTTTATCTGTCAAAGAATAGAATCCCTCACAACAGCTAGAAACTATGAAAACCAACCAAAGGTCTCAAATGACACTTGTATGTTAAGTAAAAATTTATTTTATTTGAATAAGAATCAGTTTTATAAAATTTAACTTTAATTTATTTAATTTTTCATGAAGCAGGTTTCTGGACTGTTCAACTGTTGATTTAAATCAAGTGCTTATTCAGGAGCTGGTACTTTTAAGAAGGTTCAGTTGAGTTCTTAGAATGGCCAGATTTTTCATCACTCATTTATAGTTCATAGTAACACCACTGTTTGTGAAAATTGCAACACCAAGAAGGAAATGCATGATTAAAATGAAATTTATACCATTGATTAGATTTGTACATTTCTTACATGTGGCATGTGGAGAGGCCTGAAGCATGGGGAATACCTCGGGTTCCAAAATCTCCCTCATGCACTGGTTGCTGTTCAAATTGCCCTCAATTCGTAGAAGGCAAGATTGGTTGTTGTAACCAATAGCGCCCCAAACCATCACATCTGGTGTTTGCTATGCTGCTCAACAATGCAGGTCTCCAGATTGCACTCACCATGGTACCGCTGAACACATATGCAACCTTCATTGCAGGACAGGTTGAAGCATGACTCATCTGAAGATACTACACTTGGCTACCTCAGCCGCCAATGACGGCATTCATGTGTCTATTACAGTCAGAGGCACTTGTATTTTCCATACAATGGAAGCCAACATAATGGTACTCTGCGCTGTTTGGACTCACTCACATGCTGGTATTGCACCCTTTTCATGTCAATGAGGCATATTGGTATTTACATTGATGTTTCCACCTTGTTCGACAGTTCTTTACTAATTATACTTGGTGCAACACTGATGTTGTAGGGCAAGCACACGGCTTTGGTTGGCCTACATGTACCCTCTTCCTCTGCAATCTTAATCACTTATTGCTCCCTCACTGTTATACACATTCACCCAGTTTGGGTTCATTTGGGGAATTCTTTCATGGTGTCGCAATTTTCATAAACAGCAATGTAACATAAAATTTGATAACACAATTTCACATGAATCACTGAATATACAAATGCACAAAGAATATAACTACTATCCTCACAGTCTTAATTGATGACTGACATTTCCAGCTGAAAGTGAAGGATGTCCGTACTTGGAAACAGCATCATGCTGTGCTCATAGTGAAGCATTTATATAAAGTACGCAAATTAACGCTCTGATGCTAAGTAGGGCAGTGAACGTATTATAAGAACAGACATCATACAAATAGAATACTTATTTTGTTGATAGTAACAAACAATAAGCAATGCCTGAACAGATCAAAATGAATATGAAGCTATTGTAATTAAAACATAACCAGGAAAAGTCATACCTGCAAATACTGATGCTTTATTCTAAAGTGAAGATTCCACTGATCTGTTAACCACTGCTGCTACTGCTGCTGTCATCCTTATGTTAATTTGGTTTACTAAACTGTTTAAAGTGTTCATGATGATCACTTTTACTTGTACTTTCATCTAATGACACCATGAATACAAACTTATCTATTTTGTTAATACCTTTACCGTTTATGTTGCTTTCAATATCACAATCACATGAAGTTCTTCCACCTCTGATGATAACCCAACAGTAAAAGAGTTTTGTTGGCATGCAAGCTAAGCTGATTACTATGGGGGAAAAGACAGGTCCTTCCCTCCCTAACTTCAATGATGTATTGTTCACAACCTTTATACAAGGATCATGCTGAAAATTGTGAGCAATCCATTGTTAAAATTCAAATGCCAATAATGCAACCAAAATAACTGCAGGATCATAATCTATAGACTTTATACCACATTTTGTAATATTATGACATAATTAGCTTCTATCACATAACCACCAGCAGTATTTCAATTTTCATTTCAATAGCATGTTGTCATTGAATTCCTTCAAAAAGAGGGAAAATCTGCTGCTGAAATTCACCTCAGACTTTAACTTGTCTATGGAGATGTCTGCATGGGTGATAGCAGTGGTAGGAGATGGGTGAAACAATTCAAAGATTGGAAAACAAGTATCCAAGATGAGCCTCCATGAATTGCAACAAGAAAAGAGTTGATGGGATCATTATAGATAATAGCTCTGTCACTGTGGAGGAAATTGCAGCACATCTTGCAGGAAGACATAATTTAGTGCAAGAAATGATACAAAGCTTAAGTTATCGAAAAGTCTGTGCCTGCTGGGTCCCACATTTATTGACCAAAGACCGCAAACTTCAAAGATAATCCATGACTCAAAAATCTTCAGATATTTCAAAATGAAGGTCATGTTCTTTGACGAGTATTGTGACAGGCGATGACAGCTGGTTACATCATTATGAGCCTGAAACAAAATTTCAAGAGCATGGAATTGCATCACTTGGATTTGCCATTGGAGAAGAAAGCAAAGACTGCTGGAAAAGTTATGAACAAGTCTCTGGGATGCACAGAGTTGCATTCTCGTTGATTTTCTTGAACTTGAACAAATAATAAATGCTGCCGGCTATATCCAAACACTTTTAAAGCTTCAACATGCACTGGGTGAGGAATGCTCTGGAAAGAAAACAATTCTACAACAGGATAATGCACGTCCTCTCATTGTTCATGTCACTGTGTAGAAGATCAGGATGATTGGGTGAAAAACTCTTCCACATTCTCCCTACAGTCCTGATTTGGCACCCTCTTGGCCACCTCTTTTTGGTTCTGTTAAAGACCTGATGCAAGGCCAACACTATGAGATGGTGGAGGATATTCGGAAAACAGTGCATCAGTGTCTTTGGGCAACTGGAATGGAGATCCATCATAACGGAATTTTCAAACTTGGAGAACAACAGGAAACATGTGTGCAAAGGAATGAAGACTTTGTTGAAAAGTGACAGAAAAGTCTGTAGACTAAGATGTTGCTCATGACTTTGAAACAGTTATTATGTATTCTAAGAAATCTTTAAAGCTAGCAATCAATTGCTTTTGTTAATTTAATGTTTTTGTTTTGTTATTTGATCTATTCTCAATTTATGGAAGTGATAATTATTGTCAAGCTTGTTTCGACATTTCAATTAGGTTTACATAATTAATGATTATTTTGTATTATATCATGTTAAGGGTTTTGAAATGTAAATTGACGTTATTTTCCTGATATATGTGAAATAATCATAGAATCACACATTATATGTGACACAAGACATCATGATGATGTCATAAGAAGGTATTGTTAAGGAAGACAATAGCCGAGCGATATTGTCATGGTAGCATATAAGATAATGCTCTAAATACTCTTGGATCAACACGTTCATTCAAGATAGCAGCCATTTTTTGGCAATACTCCTAAAAATTGTAAATTATATAATTTTGGACGTGCCAAAAATACTAAGTATTTAAGAAAGTGTGTAAAGCTATAACAAATTAATAATTGTGATACTTGGTTGTTGTTGTTGTAGTGTTTAACGCCCGCTTTTACTACTACAGCACCGCAGGCGGTGACACTTATGACACATGGAATGAAGATGGAGCACCGGTGGAATGAGATGGCGGGGGATACTTGAGAAGTGTGCAAACAAACAACTTTACAAATTTAATTGAAGGAGTTCAGAGTCTGCTTTATTTCATAACTACAACCCGAGATAAAAGAGTTCTCATTGCTCACCGTAGATCAACCAGTAATATTCAAAGATTCCACTAAATGGTTTTGCAGTGCATGGCAATATAAGATGCCAAAGCATTAAATAAGAATCATTTCAAAAACCCACACCAAATTATTATGACTTGCCTGAACACACGGCATGAATAGGAATAAAGTAAATTTTGAAGATGATTTAAAAAAACCGCACCAAATACAACTAGACATAACAATGATATTATCCAAAAATATTTAAAGTTTGAGGATAAGAGGTGAATGATTTTGATTTTACATGCTTACACAGCTCATTTCATTCAGAGTATTGTTTAGATCACTGTAGTACACTTTCTCAATCTCACTGATCAATTCAATTAACTCTCCAATGGGTACCAATGTATCTGAGGAACATCGTTCTTTTTCTGGGGCAGGATCTAACCATTAATGCAAAATGCTCCAACTTATACCAGTTAATTAAAACTAACTGTAAAGCTGTAAGTTACTTTTGTTTTATTAATTAGCAAAGATGACTTTAACATGATGCTTGTGCAGTTTGGCTAGCTTTAGAGCTTTATGTGAGGATCACATTATTGCTCCAATATTTATGGCGATGTAACTATTCACTGCTAAACATCACAAACAAAATCTTGTGTGACTACCTTGGTCTTCCACTTAGTTATCTACCACTGAGGAGGCCATATCATGAAGCAGACACACAAATTTATAAGGGACACTTCACCTAGTGTCAGATCATTGGAAAATAGACATTTCCATGTCCAAACATCTTCCATAAGATCTGAACTCAAAATATGCTTCCAGCATAAGTAAGTACAGATAGGAAGAGTGAAGTTGCCTTATTTATCTCTATTAATTTACCTATTGGATGTTATACTGCTTATCCAAATAATATTCAATACACTGATTAGTTGTTTTCCTTATTATTGTAATAATTTTCTATAATACATCTATGTGCACCCTACCGGTAGGTAGGAGGCCCTTGTCCTTAAAAGAGAACTACAGGTTATCTTTATCTTTTAAAATATATTCACTAATTACTGCAATAATATAAACAGGGTATAGTTTTCAAAAATAAAACAAGGAGACTTATTAATAAAATTATTAAAATAATACTGAATATCACAGAGTAATATTCTAAATGTACAATGCCAGAAATAAAGATGAACTCCCTCAGATACATTGCACTAAATTATGCAATTACATGTGCCTAATGCATGGCTAATGGTATTTAGGCACTTAAATGAAAGGAATTTAGATATTACCAAGGTGAACTAATGGCGTGGTTTTTGGGTATAGTTTCAAATGTGTCATAACCATAGTCCATAAGTAAACTTATGATAGTCTTGAAATCCTAATTACCATTGTAACTCTATGGAAAAGAAAAAAAAGAAAAATTTAGTTCCTAATATAAACAACATCGGTAAAGTTGCTGTATATGGGCTTCATGATGTACAATGGTGAAAAACCATGTCTACTATAATCTTCGCAAAACTTAAAGGCATATGGAGGCGGGGCATACTGTGGACTCCAGCGAATCCTATGCTTGCCCCTCCTACCAGCGCTGCTGAATGTGGTGCATGCATCTCACACAACCTTATCTACAGACCGTCTGCCGGTACGCGCACTACGCTTGGCAACAGCGCTCTGCTTGAGCATTGGCCAGCGTTCACATGCCTTTAACTTTTGCGAGCGGTATAGACAGTGAGGTTGGTAAGTATTAATCATGAGAGGAACACGTGTAATGGAATGGAAGTGCTATCTAACACTGAAACAATGGATTATAAGCGCGAACTAAATAATGGAATAATGCAAACAAAGAAGATGTAACACTAGCAGAAAATGTTACAAAGTGAAGATTTCCTTTTTCCTCATTCCTTTGAGCTGTTACCATTAATGAAAATCTGTATTTAAAATAACGCTGAAATCACCAGTAATTTGCAACAATTATTTCCAGTAAAATCCTATGTTTAAAGCATTCCATTTGCCAATCACCTGCCACATGTAACTCTTATAAAACATTGTATTTGTTTCATAAATGTACATTATGAAACATAACCCCATGTACATACTGCACAAATGCATGAGCTTATGATTTCATAGTTATTTGAGGTTATATGGTTTATGCCTCTAAAATGCAACTTTGAATTTGTTTATAAACTTATATTTACAAAATGCATTCCCATTTAAGGTTATCTATGTGCTGTACAACTGCATGAGCTTATGATTTCATAGTTATTTCATGTTATGTGATACATGAATTACTTTGTTATATCCTAGTATGAAATGGCCCATGTGCAAGTTGCCAAAATTTGCCATTTTGAATGAGAATAGAATTTCCCACCTTATTGGTCATCTATGTACACGTATTGCCGAAAATTATCATCATTCTGAAGTGATATCCATTGCCAAATACAAAATTCCAATGTCCTGCAACGTATGTGCTACTACTGCTGGCTACTTTCATTTCTCTTGCATTGGCACCCTGCATTACATGGCCCCTAAGCCTGTATTCAGCAACTTCACCAAACATCTTGCAATACTTGCTAAAATCATAAAACTGCCTTTTGTTTGCCATTAATACAAGATAGGTATACTTGTGGTAGTTGAAATATGGGGAAAAAATGATATGATTGCCAAGACTATCTAGTATATTAGCAGAAATGTCTTCTATCATTTCCTGTATTATTTCCATGTTTGTTGTTACTATATTACATACAAAGTTCATCACAGTGCTATGCTGCATGCAATCACACCCTTTCAAACACCCTCAACAATGCCCCTAAAACAAATGACATGAACTGGACTTTACATGCAGGGAAATACATATAACATCGTCAATTGACACTTAACCTCAGAAAACTATGGTGCATTTACTGGAATGTTCAGTCCTGCTGTCACTGTTTCCTGAACAGGTGTTTCTTTCAACAATGACAACAAAAGGTGCTTCCAGGCACAAAGCTGGGTGACAGGGAGGGCAACACCAAGCTCGAGAACAAGCCAACACAAGCTTGAACAAGACATATAACAAGCAAGTGGTTACTCGGATGTTTCAGCTACCTCTTCATCCTCGTCAAAGTCCACCAGATTGCCTGTTGAACCCGCCTTGTGCTGCCGCTTTGGGTCAAACGGGTCAACCACAATCTGCTCTGTTCCTTTAATTTCAGCTCGACAAAATGGACAGCCCTGGCCTTCAGAATCCTGTTTAAATAAAGCATACGTTATTATAAAAAACGAAACAGACAATATAAGTACAGTGATGTAAGAAAAATTGAAAATTATAAAGATTTTGCCTACCGGATGCAAAAACTAATGTTTATATTAAAATTATATGAACAAGTATATAAAAAGGAATATAAAAAACTGAAAGCTAGTGACTTAAAATTTAAAGTTGCATATCATGTTTGGGGAAATTAACGTCAGTGGATGAAACATACTGAAAAACAACATCTGCATACAGGTTACCCATATAGTACTTTTTCTTCCATATTAACAAATATTACTAAATATTAGTGATTAAAACTTTGCTTATCTTTTTTTTAATTATACCTAATTGTATACTTATTATATTATTTGGAATACAATGCATAATTACAAAAGATTAATGAAGTTTTAGTCGCTAATATTTATTAATATTTGTTAATTTATATTGTTTCAATATCAATAGCTTCAGTTTTTTTTTTGTGTTTTTTTTGTTTTTTTGTATTGTTTTATTTTGTTTTAATCAATTTGAGTCCAATTCCATTCTCAATATGATCTACATTTCCATGTTGAATTCAATCTGGAATGAGAACTCAAATCAATTTGAATTTCCCATGGAAATGAAGTGATTGTTAGGATTCTAGTTCTATCATAGTAGTTACTGCTGCAGAATTGTTTTTAAAGATTTGTTATATTCATATAATAGTCTGCGAATATTGTAACACTAGCCCCTTTTCCATTATTTATTTTCACAACTTATTACAATTGGTGTGACCTCACCTACACCAATTTCACAATTACATATACACTTAGGAAACTCTTGCAGTTACACAATCTCAAACTCTAACCTTTTTTCAACATCTAACTCTGTTACTCTGATGACGTGACGTCGCGCCACAGAGTTTCTAGTCTATGGGAAGCTTTCCAATGTTACAATATTATTAGTGTTTGCTTACAGAAGCTTGCATATAATCTGATTTATGTTCAGTTCCCTTATCTGAATACTAGAATTACTAGATTTTGGTTATAAGAAAAATGGAAGCGCTGTGCTAAGAGCAAGAAGGGGCTTGAAATTTTGTCTGCTCATTTCAGTGATTATTCGCTATCAGTGTGCCTTTGGTAGCATATTGAATCAGTAGCAGTTATATTTAGGTTTTGCAGTACTGCTGGACTTCTGAAGAAAGATGAGTTTACCTGCAAATAGTGCTTAATCTTATTAACTTATATCACAATGAATGTGTGTAGAATATGTTTGAGAAGCTAAATTGCATTTGAAAACTTCAATGTTGCACCTAGTTTCAAACCATTGATCTGCATATTTCTAGTTTCAAACATTGCTGTAACATGATGATACCTTTGAACATATACTGAACTGCTCATCTGATTCGTATATCCTGGGGAAAGTACGTGCTTTTAATTCAGAGCTATGCCTAATGTCTATGCTTATGTTCTACTGCTGAAATATTGTGATTGGATACTACAACAGACTTTTTCATCTCACACCAGGGTATCTTTAAAATGATCTAAATAACTGAAATGTTATACCTGAAGTACCTCAGTGCTACAAGTAATATAATTTTCCAACTTCTAATTTCTGCAAGTATTTCTAATTTCTGGACCTCTAATTAACCGCTCTATTAGGATTAAAATATGTCTAATATTATTGTTTTATAGTGACTATGTGATGGCTAAAGTTAAAAAGTTGAACATTTAACAAATTCAATATCAGCACTGAACGAGAGTATATATGAAATAATAAGGCACAGGAGTTCCTTCAATAGGTAATCAGCTATGGTGCACTGTTGCCAGAGCACATCACTATCCAAAAGAAAGAGAGGGGGTATATGCACAGGTGCAATACTTATAGATTGTAGCAAAGATGATGAAAGAATCAAGATACACAATTAAAACCAGTACTCTCTTAAAAATGACGCAAAAAGCATGCTAATCTTTTGATTTGCCTCAAATATCATCTAAGCAAGCAATTTTTATTTGCAATCTAATGGTTCAAAGGAACAGCTTTAAAAGGGACTGATCGGTTAAAATTGGGCCAAAAAGATAAAAGCTTACCAAGCGAGATGGCTCTGCAATAACGTGTAAGGCTCGCATTCGAAAGGTCGTGACTCATCCAAAGGCTGATGATGGGATCGAATGATCTTGAAAATGTTACAATTTTTCCAACATTTTAAAGCGAAAGTGAGTGTAGAAAAGTGACTCAATGACTCAAAAAATCAAACTTAAACACACTTAATAGTTTAATTTAAAAGGTGAGTTAATTAATAACACTGAACAACACTTACAACATATTTTTCCGGGACGCGTTTCGAAGGTTAACTTTCCTCCATTATCAACCCAACAACTGGGTTTCCATGGTGCTTCATGGTGCAGATGGTGATGCTTCTTCTGGTGTTTCTTCTGGTGGCGGTTCATTTTTAATATTCATGTTTATTCAATTATTACTTGTATGTAGGGCTATGGGTCACATTGCTATTTGAACAAGGAGCTTTAAAATTTCTAGCTCTTTTCATGGAATAGTTTATAATAATGAGCCATTGCTGGATTTGTTGAGCACAAAGAGAAAGCTACTATTACTCTAGACAACGCATTACCAACAGTGGCAGCAGCGCCTCTCTAAGATAGGCTACTTGCAATCACCCAGTTTCATCTAGATCTGCCTCATTTGCCTTCTATTTCATAACCAGCTTACCATGAGAAGAATTTGAATGTGCACTGAACTTTTCCCATTAGATTCCACATATAACCAAACACAGATAAATAAGGATCTGTCATTCAAGTCCATGCTATGGCAGCAAATTTTTTAAACCCTTTCAACACTCCAAGGCTATACAAGCACCGTATAAAAGCACAATTATCACACCATGTTTACATGTTTCATAAGTATGATATGGACAGACCAAAACAAAAATATTTATGTGTTTTATTGTGGGCAGGCAAATGTTAATAGAATGTACATTGAAATTTTAGGCTGTACACATAGCAAGTCCAACTTCTTACAACACCTAAAGAGAACTTCCATGTATGACTTGGTCAATATGAGGTGTCATCAAAAAGTTTCCAGAATAAGATCATAAACACAACACTATTCTCTGATTTGTCTATTCTGCACTGTCACCAGTGAAGTATCTCACTAGGATTTTGGTTTAAGGGCGCTCAACTTCTAGGTCATCAGCGATCTCACTAGGAGTTGATGTACTTGTCCTAGCACTTCTGTCACACCTGGAAGCCATTTTCTTTAAACACATTCAGAGCCTTCTGCGATTCGTCATGGATGACATCAATGTCCTCAAAACGGTATCCTCAGAATCGCAATTTAAGTCATAGGAAAAGAAAAACGTCCACTGGAGCCAAATTTGGAGAATAGTATTCATCCTATTTTATCCAAAAATGTATGGAAAGAAAGGGCTTTGTTCAGAGCTGTGAAAGAAACCGGGGTATGAAGTTTGTTGCAATTCTTCTCATGTCCAAATTGCCTTTCAAAATGCTTTCAACACTTCCAAAGGAGCCTCCTAATTAACCAGAAACGTCTCTGATTGTAAAATGTCTATCCTGATTGTTATTTTAGTCAGTTTCGCTGGAAGAGAGGCAACTTAAATACTCTGAATCCTTAACTTATGTCACACCACTTTTACATTTTGAAAACCATTTAAATGCTTTTGTTTTGCCCATTACTTCCTCCCTATAAGCTGTTCCTAACATTTCATAGACTTCTGTTGCAGTTTTACCAAGTTTGAACCAAAATATGATGTTGGTTTGTTTTCCTTCGTAATCTAGCATTTTCAATAGACAGAAAAATTGCAGCAGGTGCAAAACACTGATTCACTTCGGAACTTCCATGTCTAAGCAAGCACGCAGAAAGGCATGTGACCACCCTTTTTTATCAGAAGAGGGTATTATGTGTAATGTTTCAGGAAGTATTTAAGACAGCTCAATGGCAAAATTATGGTGAAGCCATTCTGGAAACTGTTTGATCACATCTATATCTATCCATTTTAAGTAATTATACATATTTACAACATAGCATTTGTTAAGAAGCTTATAAACTGTCAATTTAGGTATACAAACAACAACGGCACTCCTACCTGCCACGAGGTTAAACACGGTGTACACAACAGGTGACCACAAGGTTCTATACGGATATCCTTATCATTCTCTGCACAAATTTTGCAGAGCTGGAATGTGGAGCCCATCTCACAATATAACTCATACTGTTCTTGTGTCACTTTGATATGGTCTTCTGGAGTTGGTTGTACTGCCCAGGAGAGATCAGGGTTTACATTTCGGCCATCAGGATATAGGTAACTGCAAGCAAAATTAACATGAATCTAAAGAAGGTAAAGGTTTTAGATTTAGTGTAGTTTCAAAACACATTACTGTTAAAACAAACTGCTTTATTATATTATTATATTTAACAAGTCACCCATCTTTCACTTTCACTCCAACAAAGCCATGACACAACTAAAATTGTCTCCCCCGACATTCATATTATTAGCATTCACATAGGAGTTGGTCTAACTTCTTATGAGTGGTCAATAGACAGATTGCTTTACAAGATCAGAAACGGACTGTAGGAAAGCAAAGCTGTTGCCAATTTTGAAGAAAATAGTTTCAGTCAATGTTAGAGAACACTATAATTAATGCCATAGAATGTATTTGTACACCCATGGAAAAAAACAAATGAGTAATGTCTGGAATGTGCATGCACCTGCACACACACGATAGACAGACATCAGACATAACTACTTTGTAAAACCTGCAAGTTAATTGGTACTAGTGGAGTTGTTCTCTGCCATAACTAGCCTGGCATTCCAGACAGGACTCTTTTTTTTCCATGGTGGTACAGCCATGGAAAAATGAACACATTAGGAGAGCAGAATATTTCTAAGTCCCATGGCGTGTCACAGTGCAGCTTACACAAGTCGATATTTCCAACCCATAGTCTGAGTTTATTGATAGTCTCTATTCCATATGTTACCATCTGTTGGTCAAACAAATAGGCTGTGCCTTAATCACCTCTTGCATTTGTATACATACTTGCAAATACAAATGCAAATGGTGATACAAGACAGACTATTTGTGTGTTCGACACATGGTAGCATATGGAACAGAGACTACCAATAAACTGAGCTGCATGTTGGAAACATCGATTTGTGCAAACCATGCTGCATCATGATGTGGGACTCAGAAATAACCTGCTCTCCTAATGTGCTCATTTCTCTCTCTCTCTTTTTTTTTTTTTTAAATTAACGTCCTCCAACGTAAATGTCATATCAAACTGTGAATGAATGAAATGGGTGAAATGATGCTGAAATGAGCCTGAGATCCATGGAGCTTTAAATTACCTGACATTCATCTTCTCAGGATAAGGGAAAACCTCGGGAAAAAACCATACTCGGATAACTTACCCTAAGCGATATACGAACTCGTGACCTCTTGAACGTGAGGCAGACATGCTAACCATTACGCTACCGAGATGGGCACCTGTTTTTTCCAAGGCTTTATTTGTTTTACTGAAAATTAAGTGACAATTATGTTAAAATTAAACTTTCATATATTTATTCTTGTGTAACTGCTATACCTTTTCGAACAGCTCTTTGGAGATCCATGATTAAATTAAATAAACCTACTTTATCTGGAACAAGAATAAAACTCCTCACAGATCTGCAAAAGCAGATTTATTTGATTGTGTGTTTTAGCTATTTAAATATTTTGCTGTTATGTTTTACTACATTAAAGGTCTTAATTAGTTTTCTTGAAATTTAAACTTGTTTTAATTCCATGGTTACTAACTTATGAACTGCAGTTCACACTTAAAAGTAAAATTTGTTGCATAGAGAGGTTAAAAATCACATTAGATCTACTGTACACAAGTTCTTCAAACCTCCAAAAAACAATTAACGAATCAATGTATCTATCTTTGCCTGTTGGCTGCAGAACTGACTAAGTCTATCACGTTTAAACTTGTTTTAAAAAAATAATATCCTAAAGACTGACACCTAAAAGGTAACAAAGATATATGTGATACTTTCATTATAAAGCTCTTCTTTTGTTATAGGTAATTGATGACTATTCTGCAATACACCACAGCAGGGTGTTTCTGGTCTGTGGAACATTTTCATAGCTACAGTGCTGCAAGGAATGTTTGAATGTCATTGAAAGTGGTACTGGAGGGTTTAGAACAGGAGCTGCATAATCCACCATTTCCACCACTACCAAAATAAAAATTCTTCACAGGATGGAAGTATTTAGGATGACAAACACAGCAATGAATCACAAAAAAAGAAGATCTGGAAGACAGAGAGAACTATAAGAACCAATGACAATACTGAACAAGTACTTCAGAAAATCCTATCTTCTCCAAAGATAGTAAGCTTGCAATATGCAGGGAACTTGGTATAGCCTATGCAATGTTCGATAGCACATGTTCGACTTAATGTGTAGCAAAATTCTAAGTATCCCAAAATATGGTGCTGATCTGATGAATGTGATGTGCTACTGAGTGACTATGTTAACAAATAAAATCACGTTTTTCTCAAAATCTGGAGAATATGTACAGAGATCACTAACAGTGTGGACCACCATATCTTTCCATGACATTAGGGTTCTGGTTGGAAAATTAAAACTACTGGTACTCAACTAACTCTTTAAATTTTTCCAGGCTGGCTCAAAGAGATGTTGTCCTGCACTCACTTTTCTTTTACAACAAGAGATTCCTATTGCTGATTGCATCCCAGTTAAGAACCAATATGGCACATAATATGGCATTGGATAAAATTCAGAAAGAGAAGATCCAGTTAGATCAATGATTGACCAGAAACTTTGTGGCAGGTGTTCTTTTGAAGATTGATGTTATAGATCACATAGTTTTCTAAGAAAATTTGAAAGTAATTTATTACACAGAATAATTCACAACAAGCACTTCTCTGTGGTTACAGCAATCCCATATTATGATAAACTAAAAAAAAAAAATTGTTTAAGTTGCATCCCTACAATTCTGCCTACGATGGGCCATGCTGTGCCGTGGCTGAGTGGTTAGACCATTCACTTCTCACCAAAGTGACCTGGGTTTGATCCCAGGTGACCGCATGTGGGATTTGTTCTGGACAAAGCAGTGCAAGGACAGGTTTCCTTGAGTTCTCACCTATTATTGCTGAGACACCGTTATATGACAAATAAATATGAAATTATTTTAAACATTCTTTGGCATAAAATTTTACACTTAACTTGGTTTGTCCAAGTGGTCAACAATAATAAAATTGTTGATTATGTGGGAAATATTAACGTTTATCTTTCTTTCGATTCATTTACATACAGCGTGGGGTGAAAGCAAATATTTCTTCAATATTCTTGTTTCCCCTCCATTAGGTATTACTTATAAGGTTATTTTCAGATCCTAAATTATTTTCATTCAAACATGTAAACACTGATCATCTTGTAAGAGCGATGTGCATTGCATGTTTCAGAGCTTCCAGCACTCACTTCGGACAATTCTATAGTAACGGCCCAACTAAAGCCCTGCATGGCATCAAAATCTGTACTTCATAGAGGATGATTATTGAAAGTGAAATGTAGAGAGAGAATGCTATTGAAGATTTTCAGGGAAATTTAGATGCATTTCGCATAATTAACAGTCAAGATGTGCACAAGTAGGATTTCACAAGGCAACAGCCTCTCATCCAGGTCATGGGAATCAGCACCTACTGCAAAAACCATTTCCTGGTTGAATGATTTTGACAGCTTTACCATATCCTTCACAAAGTCTTGGTTTGTTGTTGTAGGGTGTGTTTTTGTGGGGATATCAAAGAATATGTTCTTCCAAACTATCCCTTATAGTCCTGAAAGTCTTACACTACATACTAGCTTTAAACGTAATAACTAGGGCTCGGAAGTTCATGCCCTAAAAACACTGAAATATGCATGCAAATATGCTCTTAAAAACTTGAAAATATGCCAAGAAATATGCACTATTAATTAAAACTATTGATGTCCCTTTGCAGTAGACAAGACGGGTTAGTATAAATAATAAATAAAGTTACTGTATTCCTTAGAGGTTGAAGCAGAAGTGGTCCCACTGCTAAATTGCAGTTCACAACAAACACTTTGCAAAAATGTTCAACTGTAAAACATCATATGTTGTCTCGCAAAACACTTTTGTGACGTGAAAAACTTCTCTCCGCATCATAAGATGTTATCGGGCATATTTAAATGATGTGAACTGCTTTACAGAGAGTCAAGTCTCTTGGTGTGACAGATGGTTTTCTTTCGAGGATGTCTCGAATATCGCACATCTGTTTATAACCAGAATTTTTTGAAATTACATAATTCACTGTTTGTCCTGTGTTACCAGGAACCGAACTTAGGTCACTTATTATTTTTTCAAAGACAGTAAGTGATTCATGCAAAGGAGACCCTACAGCTTCCAATGCCATTATGGCTGTTGGTAAGAAAGAAAAATTGGGCAGATATGAAACTAAAATCCTCTTTTAACTCAGTGCCTGACAGAATATTTTGCACAGTTTCTATTGATGAAGCATCTTTCGAGTCCAATGAATTAACAACCTCTTCGACTATTTATGTGCTCAGCATAATATAAAACTGCATCGACCCATGTTCCCCATCGAGTTAACACTTGTGCAGGAGGAAGTCGGATATTAGGTGCTGTTGATCTAAACAACTCTTTTAGGAGATTTAACAAAAATTCTCTTTGTACTGGACACCAATCGATCTACCAATGGGCAATAATCACGTATTGTCTCAGAAATGCGATGAAGAGCGTGTGCCAAACAAGTTATATGAATTAAGTTATGAAAAATACCTTTCAGAGTTTGTCCTGATTTTAGCATATAAGGACCTGCATCAGTAACAAATAAAAATAACCGGGCGTATTTGATTCCACATGGCCATAGTAATTTCAAAGTGTCCGTCACAAACTGGGTCAATAGCATATAAGGACCTGCATCAGTAACAAATAAAAATAACCGGGCGTATTTGATTCCACATGGCCATAGTAATATCAAAGTGTCCATCACAAACGGGTCACAGTTACATTGTTAGTGGCCGACAATTTGCACACATTACGAAGATAAGGTGTAGTCTTTTGTTCATAATTTAAAGCACCCACGATTATATTAGCAATAGAACGGCGCTCAGAATCAGGGGTTTTGTCAACAGATAACCACACAAACTGATCCACTAATTCATTTTTATATATTTGACAATACGTTATTTGACAATGTCCTACATAAGTCTTACGCAGCGTACTTTCTTCAGGCTCATGTTGTCGAGTGTACTTGGCAAGAAAGTTTTTAAATCTCGGATTATTAATTTTGAACAAGGGAATACCAGCAGCTAAAAATACTTGACACAAGTCATAGGAAAATTCAGTAACCCTACTTCCTAAACACTCTACTAGCTGTTTTTAAACAGGTTCTCTGTTTGCGAGTTTTCTGATTAAATTCTCCTTATGTTTTTCTGTGTTTATGTGCCGAGCTATTTGAAATCTTTTCTCACTCCCTACATTTTTCTCACACGCTCCACAAAACAGTGCCCTATTATCCGTAGATATTAAATCATCCGAAAACTCGTTCTGTAAATTAATTAATCTAGCACTCGGAGTTGGTTTTATTTTCGACATTTGAAGAGCTTTTGAACATTTTATACGCCTAATTTAATTTGTTGGGAACTAGTTCACAACACTGTTACATTTGAAGACCACTACACAACTACTGATGGTCAGGCAAGCGTTGCTATAATCGTGCTGCCCAAAACGTTGACCTGCACTTTATCTTTGCTACTATAAACCTCTCAGATAACGCATAGATTATTTTCTACGAACATACATATAATGAAAGGATGAAACAGGGGATTCACTGCATGACAACATGACTCAGCATTAGTTCTCGCCACCTTGCGAGCTGTATCATCATGTGCAATACCACCAATGTAAAAAAATATTATACAGATGGAAAAAATAATAAAAAACCATAAAAATAATTAAAATATGCAATATAGGGGCTATAATATTGAAATCCTTGTGAGTTGTGTCATCATGTGCAATATTACCAATATGAAAATATTATCCAGATGGAAAACAATAACAAAAAACCATAGAAATCATTAAAATATGCAATATAGGCACTATAATATTGAAATAATATGCATTTATCAAAAATCAAGAAAATATGCTGTTATATGCACTATAAAATCATGTCCAAATAACTGAAAATTCCATAATTCGTGCACATAATGTTGTTGTTAGCTAATGCTGGATTTCTGACAATGAAGTCACTAATCCTCTTGCTCTCCAATATTTTTCACTGATGGATGGGGCACTAAAAGTGGCCGGGCATATTTGAAGTGGTCTCGATCCATTTCCTCTTACAATTCACATAGAGGACATAGTGGTGAAGAATATATCCCAATTCTGTTTAAATGTTTTGCCAGACAATCATGTCCTGTAATCAACCTGAAGGTTGCAACTGCTGTTTTTCGAGGATACTCAGGAATCACTGTTTGAATGTTTGGCAGTTCCCATCTTTTATTCTTTGATTTTTCATAGTAATATTTTGCAATAATTTTTTTGAATTCAGAGTTGACTAATCTTTTAGCTGCATAAAATGGTAGATCAACTATAGATTTTTTTACACCGCTGGTACCCTTTTTTGCAAGAAAATCAGCTTTCTCATTACCACTCAGTCCACAGTGAGCCGGTATCCATTGGAAGACTAGGTGTTTTTGAAGTGCTGTTAGATGGCTAAGCATCTTCCAACATTCTATAATAGTTTGGTTTTTTGGTGACAACTTGGAAGTAATTGCTATAATTGCTGCCCTGGAATCTGAGAGAATAACTGCTTGCTGAAAATGTGAAATTCTGTACAAAAGATTTTGTAGGGCCATTCGAATTGCTTCAATTTCTCCATCAAAGTTAGTAGTTCCATAACTTAAAGATTTGTAATAGGAAAAGAGGTGACATGTGACTCCAGCACCTTGGTTTGATATCAATGATCAATCAGTATAAATATGGAGCCACTCATGTTCTGGAAATCTAGTATGGATTGTCTCTAATGCCAATAATTTTAGAACACTAGTTGGAGTATCACTTTTTTTAACTTCTTCTGTCAGGTGTAAATAATATGTGATGTCTAATGTATGTGTTGGATTGACTTTAGATATGAAGTTTTCCTTTGAATTAGGAAGGTGTACATTCTTCTTGATGTCTTGAATTTTGGAAAGAAAGCTCTCCTGAGTCTTTAGTGTATGTGTAAAATTTCTCTTGTGCCATGTATTGAATGGGAGTCTGATCAACTTTTCATGTTGAATAAGAGCCACTTTTTCTATTTCATATTCAATGGGGTATTGGTTGGTTAATATTTCCATAGCTGCTATTGGTGTGGTTTTGATAGCACCTGTAATTAATCTCAGACTTTGGTTTTGAAAGATTTGAATTTTTTTTGTGTTTGCTGTTACAAGAACTTCGCTGCAGTAAGTAAATAATGGTTTTATATATACATTGTATGTTGTGTTAAGCGTTGCTCTGGAACATCCCCACTTCATTCCTGTTAAGACGTTTTAACAGTGAAAGGCGCCTCTCTGCTCTTTGTATTACATTTTCTATTTGTTTGGTCCATGTAAGTTTGGTATCAAATGTAACTCCTAAATACTTTGCTTCCTTTGTTTCTGGTAATTGTTGACCCTCAAAATTTATTTTTAATTTTAGGTGCACATAATGTTGTTGTTGTTGTTGTTTTCTAGTGCCTTGCATCTGGCAATGAAGCCATTAGCATTCGTGCTTTCCAATACTTTTGAACTGTAGTTCCTTCTGATCTTAATGCTTCACAGGTCTTCAAGTGGTCTTCGTTCATTTCTGCTGGATCGTTACACAGGACACATATTGGTGAGGCTGAGATACCTATTCTGTAGAGATGACTTGCTAAGCAGTAGTGATTTGTCAATAGTCGGAAGGCTGCAACCACTGTTTTCCTTGGTCTCTGGGGGATTATATCTGGGTGCACATAATGTAAAAGCATACATTTTTAACTCCTATGAAAAAACATACAAATGCATGAACTTCCTAGCCCTAGTAATAACAATACATTCATGGAGAAGTGATTTAAAAATGTTCTATGGATTTCTGAAAATTCAGCTTTATGGATTTATATTCTTCTGCTTGCCTGATTACATGAAACTTAATGTTTTTTCCCCCCCAATATTGTCTGCTTAGTGGCTAATTTTTGTCTTCCAAAACTAGCAAGTCTGTAAATCAGAAAAAGGAGCACGAACTTTCCAGAAATTCAAACAGGTAATTTTAAAATTAGAGCAGGAGAAAAAAGCAGTTACAATCTGTGGGATGGATGAACTTTTATATAACATATTTATTGCATACAAAGATACTTCTATGGTACTACTCCACATGAAACATGAAGATTACCTTCCCAAAATTTGAATAATGGGTATCCATAGAGGTTCATGTTGCATTATACTTTTGATATTTTGTCTAAAATGTGTAATCTCTACTTACAATCCTTCCCTGTAGCCATCTAACAACGCCTGACACAAAGATTTGTTCTGTGGAATTGTCTGCAAGATTTCTCCATCAGCAGTTACATATCCGATAGCCCACTGGCCAAGCCTTGTGCAACTCAGTCTAAATACATAACTGCAAACAATAACAAAAACAAAATATAAGCTGACGTTCCATTAAAATACAAAGTTAATCGAATACCCTGAATACTAAATGTAAATATTACTCAAAGTTTATCATAGTTCACTACTCCATACCTTCCAGGTTTTGTGATATATTTCTGCAAACGTGCCTTAACTTCATCATACGTTAGGAATGCTACATAGCCTGGATGTGTTACTGCCAGTATCTGCCAGTTTCTCAACAAAGTTGTCCAGGGCTGAAACAGTCTTAAAACGAAAACAAATTCTATACTTAAATGCCAAAAACAAAATGACAGGCATACACTTTTCAGTCTAACAAAACTTGCTACATCCCAACAAAAATATTTTCAGATTCATTTGATTCAGTTAGCCACTTGTTTGCATTTTAAATTGATTTTCACTTCTTCAGTGAGCATCTCCTAAACAGTTCTAATTTGAATATATGTGCACACCTCTGCTCACATATTGGCAAAAGTACTTTGAAAAAGTAATTTAACTCAACTACTTGATGAACAGTTTAATTTATTTATGGATAAAAATAAAATTAGTAGAAATATTCCATTAAAATTACTAATACAAATAACGTAACTTTTCAAGAAGCTTTTGGCTAGCCTTTCTACAAATCCAATTTTATTTGGACCTTTACAATGATGTATACAACTAAAAACCATTCACTCCAATAAATAAAGAAAACATCCTTACTGCCATATAATTAAATTAAATTAAGATCTAAAACAGAGCTTTTTTATTGTATTTTTTTAAAATTAAACATGTGCGGCTACTCTTATTTCAAAACTGTCTTAATGTCTTATAGTAAAAAATGCGTAATGACCTGTTTCGTGGAATTTCATCTACCCTGATGTAGTGTTTCAAAACGTTTAATGCCCTGTAGCTTGACAACAAGACATTTGCTGACATCATTCCTGATAAGAAAATACTCCATTATAACTCCTGAATCATGCCTTAAAATTGTTCAGTGTTATTCTGACTCATCCTGTATATGTGTGTCTATATGCACACATGTGCACGAGAGAGAGAGAGAAAACTCACAAGCTAATGACTAGAATGCACAAACATAAAAGCAAAATTTCAAGATCAAAGAGAAACATTAGTTAAAAAATGTCCCTTGTATTTAAGCACAGAATTTAAGAAATGTAAACCTTTCTAACAAAGAACAATATTTATTACAGTCTTACTCCAATGACGAAATTATCACAAGCAAAAATTACTTTGAAAATGTAATCATCAATAGTAGAAGTTACAACAATACCAATTATTGTCATAGATAATTTGAATACTTTTAAGTTATAAAGCACACTACATTATTATTATTATTATTATTATTATTATTATTATTATTATTATTATTATTATTATTATTATTATTATTATTATTATTATTATTATTATTATTATAATAACAATAATGACATATAATGACAATAATAATACTATATTGTGTAGATTCCAATGCAACAATCAATGCTTGATTATTTAAATACATGGGGAAGAGGGGAAAAACTAAAGCATCACCTATACAATATTTTTCAAATACATGCATTTTCTTTATTTTATTTAACCCTCCATTGAGTACAATTTATCTAAGAGATACCTTAACTACTCCTTAACTGTTGACCCCAATGTATTGAACATATTTTGTTGATTGTTGAGGCAGTGAAGACCCAGCTTTAGAAGTTTAACTGATGGAATGCATCATCATCATCGTCGCCGCTGTCGCCGTCGTAAACATCGTCATACCTTAATGTATTATAGAATCGTGCATTATTATTCATATTATTGACATAACTCTAACTTGGCCCAGTTTTTAAACTGTCACTTCACTTTGTTTTCACTATAACTTAATAACCTTGTTAAAATTTCCCTGAAGCTTTGCTTAGCTCACACTTCAGTAATTGAACTAGTTCCAATTTTATTGTATCTGTCACTTTACTTTCCACTCGACGTAATACGCAGCACAACAGTCTCTTCTTGGCGCCCGGTTCACTTGCTTGGGAGTCGAACACGTCTCTAATCCCTTGCAACAGCACTCGTTGACTCCCTGATTTGCTCACTAACTCGCGAGAGCGCTCGCTTACATAGCCGTTGGAAATTTCCACAGAGTCCAGGATGTTTGAGATGGAGAAACACTCGGAAGATGTACCTGCTTATCTGACGATAACGCTTGCAAGGTTTACGCTGGGCGAGCGCGCTGCTTATCTGTTTACCGTTCCGACTGCCGATGTCGACTTCTGTGTAACACTGGGCCATAGCCACTGCGTCACAATATTATACGAAATATCACACAAACAATACGTCGTTAGGTCAATGACAAAGATAAATGTTTAAACAGGTACAACAAAAACCTTTGCCTCGTACGCAATGACAGTGTTAGCGTAATAGGGAGCTTTTAAATAAAATAAGTGAAACAGAAGCAGGAAGTTTACTTAACGTAATATTTCACCATCTCTGAAGTCCTTTGAGTGGCCTATTCGAACAACATGGATTCTGGAATATCGGCATAAAGCTGTTCACTTACTCCAAATTCGAACGCGCGTGCCGGTGCGTGGGTGCGTGCGTGTGTGTGTTTTCCCCCTTTATGATAGCCATGCTTTTTGTGTGTGAGTATAGCTCACAGAGCGAACAGAGTTTCTACAAACTGAACTATATTAAGGCTATATAGTAATAGGTTACGCGATGATCACTTGGTGTAACTTCTAAGGCTATGCACCTCGACTCGGTCGCCAATATTGTATTAATAGACTTCTTAAACGTAAGAAGTACCAAAGTTGAACTAATTGAACAGAAGTTTATCGCATAAGATTTGGAAGTCCTTTCGTAAATCAAACGCGAATTAATTAACAATTGAGTGTTAAAAGAGTGGCATACTCCGCATAAAGTGGAAGGAGGCAACACCAACCTCCGCTCTTTCGCAAACGATGGACATCGCTGCTCTATCGTTTGCTTCTGTGGCAGATTGTTGATGCACTTTTGTGAATGCTGTTTTCAAGTTCGTCGCATTCTTCCACCTCGAGTAGCAAAAAGCGACTGTAACTTAAACCTTGCTTCCTCCATATAAATTCCACACTTTCTCGTCTTCTTATACACGTGTTTCATCTTCTATAGCCATTCTATATTTTATATACGCTGTTATTTATTAATTTATGCCTGTATTGCAGCTGTAATCAGTTTATGTCCTATCAATCAGCTTTAATCTAATTTGGGCTACATTTATTTTCCTTGTACAGGAGAAAGCCTTTGCTTCATTTTATCTTGCATGATTTATAATTTTAAGATATTCGTACTATGCAACAGAAAAGGTATCCAGCCTAGGAATTTGCTTTACTTCTAGCTGGATTTCGTATTTTACTTTTTCTATTGCGTATAGTAAGCAGGGGAAGTATATTGTATTCCACCCAAAAATTCAATGTCGATATTTCACCGGAAATATGTTTTGAGGTCCCCTGAATAAAAAAAAGCATTTTTAGAAAAATATCCGTGTGTGTGTGTGTGTGTGTGTGTGTGTGTGTGTGTGTGTGTGTGTGTGAGTGTGTGTGTGTGTGTGTGCGCGCGCGCGCGCGCAGCTTAAGTCAAAAACGAAAAGTCAGTTAAAAACCAAAATTGGTATTTAAGTTTAATATCTTTCAAGGTTGCGACTCGAAGATTTTCAAGAAAATTCCTTCATTCTAAACTACCTTTTACGTGGAAAATGTTTCAAAAATTTTGATTTTCTCAAAAATGGCTCTAACGATAATGATCAAAATGCCACATGTTTAAGATATTATGATCAGAGCTGGGATTTCTATGTAATTACGTATTTTTTCCTTGCTATTTAGATGCTGGGAAAAGTGATATGTTTATAAAGCAACTGAATTTCATTTTAAATATTTTTACATATTTGTAAGTATATTACATATTTTTAGTGATATAACATAAACATAATTTCAGCAGTTTTCTATTTGTGTATATACTTGAGAGTACCTCGAAACCATGTTCGATCTACTATAAAGAGCTGGACTTCACAAGTCACTCAACTATTGCAAGAATTGTCAATGATGGATTAAAAGTTGTGTGGCCAACTGGAACGTATTAGTGATCCATTCAGAAGCTGCTACTGCTCCGAAAGTGTTTTTCTCTCAATATCCTCCATTTTTCCTGCTTGGCTCATGGACTGCAACGTGTTGCCGAAGATATAATAGCTAAGTTTCCACAAGTGAATAGGATAATTTCAGCAACAAAAGAGGTTTTTCTAAAATCTCCACAACGAATGCTCTCTTAGAATCAGAAATTACCAGGGATATAACTGCTTCCGGAACCAGCATTAACGAGGTGGGGAACATGGATAGAAGCAGTTTATTTCTATAGTGAGATCTAATGATAT
The DNA here is from genome assembly GCA_030765045.1 of Tenodera sinensis. Classification (NCBI taxonomy): domain Eukaryota; kingdom Metazoa; phylum Arthropoda; class Insecta; order Mantodea; family Mantidae; genus Tenodera; species Tenodera sinensis. The sequence continues at coordinate 170,929,350 of CM060963.1, read as the reverse complement.
AAAGACTGTTATAGGCTAATTTGATCCTGAAAGTGTTGCATCTATTTGTGAATCCTAGGCTGTGTAAATCAGGAGCAACTTCAGCTGGCTTACAGAAAGCATCAAACGTTTAGAAGCGTCAGGACTGCCTATGCAAGGTTCTATTGCTGCCATTGAGGATGCTATTGAAAAACTAAATGCTGTTCATGGAGAAACTGGTGCAAGTATATTAAGTACATTACAAAATGCGTTAAAGAAAAATCAACATTTCATAGTGTATGCCAAATTCTAAATGGAGATGATCTACCCGAGGACATTTCTCCAAGAAAAATTCCTTTCCTAAAATTTGCCAGAGTTACGTCATGTGGTGTGGAAAGATTTTTGTCTAGAAGGATATTCTCAGTGACAAACGTCTTTCAGTGACTCCAGTAAACATTGAAAAATACGTAATTGTTCACTGAGCAAAAAAGCGATGTATAGCTATGATTTGAGTGTTGGAATAAAATATTTGATATTACATATTTTCTCCATTCTACGTATTTTGATAAACATTCTACTGTTTTTCACTATATATTTATGTACATATTTTGCTACGTGATACTACATAAAAATTCCAGCTCTAGTTATGACAAATGAATGTATATTTTGAATTTACTAGCTATAGCCCATGTAGTCCTGTTTACTCTGGATGACTTCTGCACAACAGGCAAACAGTAAGAGACCAATTCGTACTGTACAAAAATGTACAGTTAAAATACATAGTGTATGTCCAGATGCATCTTTTTGTGGAGGGAACCATTTTGGAAATATTCCTTGTTATTTGTAGGAGTTTAGCAATTCTTAAACTTTTCTGAAATGGAAGGTCGTTATTCACTTTTTTACCTCTTGGCAGAGCAAAGAGAACGGAATTTCAAAGTCTTTATATAGCTTTAAAAGATTTGACTATCACTCAAAGCCTACCGTATTCCCATATTCCCCTTGCACTACTACAAAATTAGCAATAATTTATGCAAATTGACATCAAGTAGATACAGGAATAAGTGTTTGTAAAAATAGTTAGTACAAGAGTAGAGAAAGCCATGCGTGCAACTTATCAATTTTTAAAATTCAGTTTTATGTTTATGTGAAATTGGACATTTATATACTATATTAATGTTGCAAAGTCAAGGCATTTTTGTTCTTTCAAAAGAAACTTTGGACAGGAATTGTCCGCTATGCTACAGGAAGACGCAATGCCACGGGAAGAATAACAAGCAACACAGGAAACCAAACAATACATCTTTGACATTTGGTGCTAGCGTACTAATCACGCCAACGTATGGGTATATAGCGTCTCGGTTCGAGTGATTTCTCCAAATCCTCCTCCATATCCTTCACTGCCTCAAGGGTGCTATCAACAAGGGGATTCCAACCCCAATAGGAAGTCAATCTTTTGAATACGCACTTTTTTAGACTCGTTAAGCGAGGTGGAGGGGTGTTCTGCACACTGCCATTGGGTTTTCCATTCAGATCGTACACGTGCAGAATGAAGTTATTCATGGTTAGATTTCTATAGCCATGAGATTGCCTCTTTCCCTTGGATCAGGATTTCGTCGTTGGTGTGAGTCAAATTTTCTTCCTTATTAACATGTACACATCTTCCTTCCTAAATTACTGACGTCTCATTATGAAGTAGCAATGCCAATGCAATAATAAGGAATCACATTTGTGAAAACGGGCAAAAATCGCCAAAATTTTTATATATGGATTTTGTTATTAAACACTACAAACTTGTAGTTTTTATAGCTGTAAAACCGTTTAAATCATGTTATATAGCGACTTAAATGTACGCCTGTTGGCTTAGCATTCTATAAAATTGTAATACATAAACGATAAGTTTAGCTACCGCTAAAGTGAACAAACCATTCAAGGGAGACGTAAGGAATCTTCTAATACTAAGTTAGCTGCAGAGGAGCAGAAAAGTACAGAAAATAAAATACTTTAACGACGCTGTCAATTGCCAGGATCATAAGTGCCGCCAGTGTGACGGAATGAAGTAAATAAATCTACTGGCATAGGGATGTCCTTTTAAGCATACTTGAAACTCATCGGTTCGGGCCAGATTTGAACCTGAGACCTTGGGATCAGCAAACTGACGGAGGGTCTGTATATGCGCTAAATGCTTTTTAAACATCATGTGCATGTTACGTAAAGGAAAAGCAAGTACAGAACACCGTGTGATTGTAATATATTGCATTTCTATTTAAATCATAGAAAATTGTATGAATTTTACATTGAAGGGCGAGTAGAGGACATGGAATGCGTTACGTAAAAGAAAAACGAGTAGAGAAAACCGTGTGAATGTAGTTGTCTATACCTTAGCTGTCCTTACTTTAAACTGCAATGTAAACAAAGTGCAAAATTGTATTTCTCCGCGTGCATTTCGTATCGCTGTTAATAATAATGTATTTGCATATTAATGTATTTCATTTATTGTTACTATAAGATTTTCAAACTGTTTTTGCAAATAATTCTTGTAGTTATTTTAAATTTAATGCTATTGTGTATGTTAGTTAACGGACTATATTTTCATTCGCGCCTGATGACATGGAAGTTGTGCGGTTCGATCAACCGATGAAGTGTTACTCAAACAGGTGCTGTTGTTTACAATGCAGTTTAAAGTAAGGGCGGCGAAGGTATAGTAAAATGGATAGCATAAAAATCTCCATGAAAACAGATGCGTCAATTTTTGTAGTGATCGGTCAACCGGGCAACTTATTTGGATAAAACATGCATTCCTTACAACATAGAAGTGTTGCATATAAAGTAATCTATGTCCAATTAGAAGATCTGTCGTGGAGATTTTATCATCCCCCCTGGTTCAACCAGTAGGTAATCGAAAAAGCTTGGTCCAGCGAGAGTTAACAATCAGAGCAGAAAATGCTGAACCTTTCTTACAACATTCAGAAAGGCTGCTTTTGCTTTATAATAAATACATAGCTTTATAATACACTGGACCGATATAACCTAGCATGTAATATAATGAAACCGGGCTTGCATTTTAAAAATTCGTTACAATACAGCCTAAAATAAGATGGTTAACATACTACGCGAAGAAGAAACATAAACCCCCATTAATTATGCAACACTAAACGCAATGAATGGCACGTTTGCGCTAATAGGAATGCCAATGGATTTATCACGGTTTAATTTTTGAGGTGCTGTGAATGATAATGCATATTTTTTAGAGGGGCTTGAAGCTTAACATCCTTTAACTTGGAGGTCAAACAGACGATGAATGAATGACAGGTGAAATGATATTCAAATGAGATCGGGGTCCACAGAGCTTTGTCTTCTCAGGATAAGCGAAAACCCCGAAAAAATTAAAAAACAATCTAATCCGTATTACTCACCCCAATCGAGATTTGAACTTGCGAACTCTTGAATGTGAGGCAGAGAAGCCGTCTCACACCAGAGGCGGACCGTTACACGTGTGACAAAGTGATTCATTACATGGCATCTTAAAATCATGATGCCCAGAACAGAGGTGCCAAAAAGTGACACCGCGGTTCATTGTCCTCCTTTCTCCCTCCATTAGCTTCAGCTTAGTGGCGTGGGCGTGCAGGTAAAGGTGACTGGTATTGGCTAATGCGATACGTATGCAACACTTTGAGTTTCACAAAATAAGAAAGTCAGTGTTGGGCGTCAACCTGTCCTGTTAAAAATTCCAACCGGAATCCTCCCAGCACTCTCCCTTGCCTTCATATCTATTACGTCACAAGGATAATTAGGAAGGGGAAAAAGTAACGGCACTGTTACCCCTCAATGACACCACTGACCTAGAACCTATTGAATAAATTAGACTTAACACTTTTTAATTATAGCCAAATTTCAGTTCTTGAAAGAGCAAGTAGTTACAGAATTGTTGTGGTAAAAAAGTAAAAGAATTGCCATTTTTCTGAAACTTACCTTGTAAAGACATCGAATTCAAAATTGGAAATGTAGTCGTTACAGGTGAGGTCAATTGTTGACTTGAGAGCCATTGCCTCAAGGCCAGAACTGATGGGATGAACTTCATTAAGAACTTGTCTGAAGATTTTCCATGGAACCAAAGTGCTGAAAAGAATGAAATGAATAATGTAATAAACTAACACTGTACGGTTCATCATTACATCCTACAAACATGGCAAGCAGTTTACAATGTTGTGCAAATAAAACATTTAATTCATTGCAGCTAAGGCACTCGCTTCAAGAAGGGAATAGCGTACACTCAAGGGTGGTGCATTGTTTTCATTCACTTATAAGAGTGTGAAACAACGCTGAATGACAACAGAGAACAAAGGAATAAAACACCGGAACCCTTCCAAGATAACGAACCCGTATTCCACCTGCATTTCGCAGTTTGAAGTTGTGAACCTGTCTTCACACACAAACTAAACTTGGTGTAAAGCATGTTATTCGATATGGGAAACCGTACAGATACACACAATTAGGAATGTCGACAAGTATGAAATTCTTCGCCCATAACGCCATAACATTTTCATCCTATTTTTATGGTAAAGGAAGTGAGTCATTATGGAATGTAGTTTGCAGTATTCGGCTGTTCTGACAATCCGCATAATGCAATTAGAAACAAAGTGGTGGCGTCCTTAAGTCGCCATTGCCATTATTATTAATTATTATTATTATTATTATTATTATTATTATTATTATTATTATTATTATTATTATTATTATTATTATTATTATTATTATTATTATTATTATTATTATTATTGAAATTACGTAGTTGTGAAACCTTGCTTTGCAGTCACAAAATTACTTCGAAGGAAATGTAGATATCGCTAAGATTTACGGTTCAAGTCCAGATATATTGGCCATAAACAACTTCTAGTTGTTTTTCTAATTAACACTCAAAGTTGATCTTCTTTAACGAGTTGAATGCCTTTTTTATTTTGTAAAAGGCATATTTAAAAAAGTCTTCTGTCTTTCAAAATAATCTTTCTTGTAAACATCAACTAATTAATCAGGATCTAAGAAAAACTGTAGCTATCATTAAAATAAATACACCCACCCACCTACACATACACCCACCCACACACACCCACACACACAGACACACACCCACACACCCCACACACACAGACACACACCCACACACCCCACCCACACAGACACACACCCACACACCCCACCCACAGACACACACCCACACACCCCACCCACACACACCCATACACACCACACACACACACACACACACATTCGATTCCAAAATATGGTATGGATTGTACTGTGGGTCATTTTCTTAACGCGGTGGTAGCGCTGCTACTTACCAAGCGGGAGACCCGGGTTCGATTCCCTGCGTGGGGATTTGTTCTCGCTGGGAGACCTAGTCTGGGGTGCACTCAGCCTCGTTCGAACATAAGATCATCAACGTTTATGAGTTCGAATCTCGTTCACTGCTTTTTTCCTTCCCTTTCTTCTTTTGAGTAGAGTATATTAATTTTTGGTCTAGCTTCTAAATTGTGTTTCAATTTATGTATTTTTATTTCAACTTATCAGTACAATTAATTACAACTCTTGCTAACAAAAAGTTAAATTATGCTTAGTACGTTCATACACTGTACTTAAAAATGGTAAGTGGTTTAAAGGGTGAAGAAATTATAAAAACACAACAAAAAAAATTTTAACAATAAGTCTTAAAGTCAGTTTATAGAAACTGTGGCTAACGAAAAGACAAGCTGCGGCGCGAATTGGAATTGCGTATACAAGTTCAGGCTATGAGCGATGCAAACCGGATGTGCCTCGCATCACGTGTTTCGGCATGCAGTGTTGCAACATTATGGCGGGCTTTATGAACTCGTCTTACATTATAACACTCGGAGACGCCGCTTCCATTTTCGCTAATACAGCACAATAATGTTAAAGAATAATCATCAGTTAACACAGTTTGTCACACTATAACCTCTATTCTCTTCTGAACAAGAACACGTTTCAGAACATAATAAAGAGATGGCAACCATATGCTCCATATGCAGTTGTACTTTAGCAGACGGAAACCTATTGCAAGTTTAGTGAAAACGGTAAAAAGCAAGTGATCCATTTGTTTCCAGTGTTACATATAGAACTGCTTGTGCACTTGGTCATTTCGTTTGATAATAGATTTGCTGAACATTAAAAAAAAAAAAAAAAAGAACTGAAACATTAACCATCATGACAAAAGTGTATCTTTTGCATGAATTCAACAACGCATTTTTTGGTTGTTTAGAATATGGATGTATTAGGCGATTGTGGCTTTACTTCAATGGGCCAAGATCAGACTAGGAGAATTACGTCACTGCAGTTTGCGCCGTAGCCTGTCTTTTCGTTAGCCACGGTAGGAACCGCTCGAAACGGTGACCTGAATTTTCAAGACAAAGTTGACAGCGGTGAAGGAACGATTGTCATACTCTATCCAATATTTATGGTGTGAGTCGAATCAAAGAAATGATAGAAGTGTTAATGCTCTTCTTCGAATCAATTTTGAATGGAAAAAACCTGCATGACAGGAAGCGAACCCATGAACTTTGGGACAACTCTTTTGGCGTTACGAATTAAGCCACAATAGCAGTTAAACATCTCCAGAGTAAGCTACATAACGCAAGAAGGCAGAAAACCGTTGTTCACTGTCGCATTGTCAAGTTATTAGTTCGAGAAATGAGATCTTTCCATACTCGGGCAGCAGTTTTAAAGACTTCTAAGACAATTTTTCATCCTGATTTGCTTTAGCACGGACTTATCAACATCTGATACCAATACATTTAACACCACTAAACTGTGTTATGTTTAGCCATAGACGATATACTGCCTCTCAAATTACTTATATCAGTCACATCTGCAATCTCTCAAATAATTTCGGTGTAGTTCATTAACACCCTAATGTTGAGATTTTTAAATTAAAAATGCATCTCATCTTAGGTAATATAAATTACTTTTCTTTAAAATGCCTATTTTGCACTTAAATTTTAACCCTTGTTTTATAACTGCATGATGAAACAAGCCTCCAGCTGCAGTGCGATGGCATGAAAAGGCTGCACATACATATCTACTAAAATAGAATTTTATGACCTCTATGCTTTTTGAACATTCTTTGATTGAGGGTTGGTTTAGTACAGCGGTGTGTTGACGATGCGTTAACATCGAAATTAGCTCACTCCTCAGTTGTTGTAGAACGCACATCAGGCACTTATCGTGCAGGAAGAAGAGTCAATATAACGTTGTTTTATGGCGAGAAGACACTGTCATTAAAAGGAAGGGGAAATCAGTTGGCGTCTGGTTTGGCCTCATTCCCTATAGCTATAAGCCGCACAGAAAATAACTCTACCAAATAACTATATCCCAATATTCAAATAAAAACATAAAATAGGGCTGATTAAAGTGCATGACGTACACCTTTGTAGCCGCTAAACTGCTATGGCGAATTATCTGCAGAGTATCCTCACTAGTCTTTCTTATTCCACACAATTTAAGAGAAATAGGTTATGTATTTTAAAGGTCATTGCTTAATATGAGTACAATCTTTCAGGTATGTGAATTCTACTACACAGTCGTTTACCTTTTTTCTTTTAAATACTGATGGTTAGTTGTTAGGCCCTTTCACTTCAATATGTAATTGCTTCATAAACTTAATTTTGCCAGAAAAAAATTCTTGTTTTGGTAAAGATTACTATAGCAAACTTCGAATAATTAGAATTACGACCTACAGTACTTGAGCATGCAATTACTACGTTTCCATGGGGAATTCAAATTGATTCGAGTTCTCATTTCGGATTGAATACTGCATGGAAACGCGGATTCTGATTAAACTGAATCTTTGTATCCGATCCTCTTAGAAGTGGATACGGATCGAAATCTTGTTGCATGGAAACACCTACTGAATTTGAATCCGCCAAAGAAGCTAACTTCTACTAACACGCTGCACGTTCGTCATTTTGTTTTCTTAGCGAAATTGGTGTAATAAAACACAACAAAGCTACTTTTATTGTTTCTATAATCTCACAGTATGTTCTAAAAAACATCCACTAACTTCAAAACCGACTTAAAATACGCAGAAAACATACTTTTAAAAGTTCACCAACATAAACCAAGTGACCGACATAAACGCTTGAATTATTTATGCATATCCAAATCGATCTCAATACGGATTGAATTCAACCCAGAAACGCGGATCGTATTGAGAACGTGCAATGTGCAGAAACATATACTTCCGCACATGCTAGCATCAACTGAAAGTGAGGGGGGGGACTATATCGAGAAAAGAATGATGCTAGAGTACGGACTTACTTGCGAAGGTGGCTCGAGATTACCACGGAGTACACAATAGCCTTTGTGGTTGTTTTTGCTATAAAGAACACGCATGTATAAATTAGCCAAAATGCGCGGATATTACATTCCAAGGATTTTATATAAGACGGTCAAGAGAAACCAAGGAAAGGAAAGGAAATATCTCACACACACACACACACACACACACACACACACACACACACACACACACACACACACACACACACACACACACACACACACGCACGCACGCACACACACACACACACACACACTTCATTCTTGGTATAATGATACGATAAGTATGTGATTTTTATTTTCTTAACATTTGATTCAAATATACTGCAGATGTACAATCAAAGTACACATTCTAATTCTACAGATTAAGTAATCGAGTTTCTGGATGTTAAACATTTTAATAGTAGGTATATAATCAATAAACGTGTGGTGTATACTGACGTGCATAAGAAGTTGCCCATAGTGGAACGCAGCCGTTTACTGTCTGTTTACCAGCTCAAGGTCTAAGAGGAATGAAGGGGAGGGGAGAGATATTCCAGTAGTGTATATTGGTACTGGCAAATCTAGCCCCACCCTCTGCCAGCGTGACCTCCTCCATTCCTAGAGTAACTAGCCGAAATAAGTCTGGATTGCCGAAGAGTAACACTGCAAGTTAGTTGTCCAAGTTTTGCCCAGTACCGTTAAAGCATTCCGTTGAATTTTGCTGCAAACTTTAGATGTACCTACCACAAAAATACGTAGAAATAAAGACGAAAGTTTTTTTTTTGTTGTTCCTTTAAGCTTTAAGATCTGCGCTTAGACGTTGTATCACTGTCTTAATCTCATTTTCTTCCACTTCCATTATAACGTAACAGTTGGCGATCGAACCTGAGCCTCGCTGCTTTCAATACGGTGAGAATGGTGTCAACACCACAATTCCCCCAGCCGGAACGTTGGTTTTCGTGGCCGGGATCATGCCTAACCCAGCTCCTCAATTTCCTTTCAATCTGAGTGGCCCTGTATCAGGGACTTAAAATCCAGACTCCATGGGTCTGGAAGGGATCGAACCTAGGTGCATTTCGTGGCCGGGATCACGCCTATTCCAGCTTCTCAATTTCCTTACAATCTGAGTGGTCCTGCATCCGAGACTTAAAATCCAGACCCCACGGGTGGGATTGAACCTAGGTGCATTTCGTGGCCAGGAACAAGAACTCCATACTCCAGCACACTGCAACACGGCGAAGGACCTCATGCGGTATTAGCAATGCTCTTTCGCGTAATATTGATTGTACCGGGAAAGAAAGGATAAGTTGCTTTTGAAGCAGGCTATATACACCGTAAGCGCGAAAGGAAAAAATAAAAGCGTAATCTCAAGTTCACTTGTTACACCCACAAGGTCATAGCTAAACTCCTGAGTCATACAGTATAAATACCGTAGTTGACGTTCAGCTCTACACATGCAAATAAATCTTCACTCGTTCATCTACAAGGCCTAATTATGTTCCATTGGTTTAGCCTTAGTTTAATTCTTTCATACAGGATATATTCGAAACACCCGTTCATTTCACATACGAATTGATTATGACGTCCACTGGTTCGGTTTTGTATCCCTGAGTTGGTCTTCAATCACATAAGGAACTGATACCGGCTGGATGGGATCACTTGCTTGTCTGGAGGAGGAAATCTTGTCGAGAGAAAACACTATTCTGATATAGGAGAACGAACCACTTTTATGCAGGTCAGTGTACTTCCTCTGCTACTGTAATTAAGTCAATTACCAGCGTACACTAAACAATTATGTTAAAAGAGAAAATTGTGCCCAGCCAAACGTAGCAGCTACTCAACCAATTTTTATAATTGACAATTGAGACGATTACTTTCCTGAGTGGTTATAGATCATGCGTTATTTCCAAAATGTTTAAATTAATGGCCTGAAAGTGGAGAACTAGTTTCGCTACTATCCCGCATAGGTTTTGGAAAATCTGTTTCTCGTAATATGTGAAAACTGTAGAGCTTTTATGATATTAAATAATTACGGGAGTAAAAGAGGAAGTACTGACAATTCAAATGCAACTGTTGTGGTTATCTAAAACTTGACAGGAATTTTTCGCCAAACTATTAACTTCTAAAAGATACTTTAGATCAGGGTTGGGCAGACGATTGCACCCCCGTGCATGCACGAGAATAGCGTGCATCTACAACTTTAGTGCATAATAAAGCGTACGGATATTTGACATTGACTGTCCCAGACACTACTCCAGCATGCAGTCGCCCGATTGCAATCGGAGCTGATACGTAAGTAACTCGCTTCCGAGCTTGCATTAAGGTTTCACATGCCTGGATCCGTTGCGCTAACTATGTATATGTATAATTTGAATAAAGAATACCACTAGGACTAGACCTAGGGGTACAGGCTGGAGTGGAAAATTTTATATGGGGGAATAAAAGGTTGAATATCACTGCACTAGCCTAGCCTAAACAGGCCGGCAAATAGCGTATGTTACGATAATACACAGCTCCGCTTCCCTGCATTTGGAGAGGACACAGAGTACAGTTGGCTGCAAAATTTTGTGCGGTGCGGGTATATGCCATTGCCAATGTTTTAGTGAGAGCTGCTTAGTTACTGACGCGACAATGCCACATATGTCAAAACTAAAAAGAAAACCTCCCCATAGTCAAGCATAATACACGGGGCTGACATCATTGGAAGTGTGATCATTTGCATTGCTAGATTTTTGCAAAACATGATGGCCCTCAGAGGAGGACCGCTTCCCCTGCCACTGGGTTGTAACCATTAGCAAATAAAAGGCAACCCTAATAAACAGGGCGATAGGCAATGTGGCCAGTCTTATACTTTTAAATCGCAAAGCTTGTAAACCCATGCCTCAAAGTAACGTTACCTTTGGCAGAGGAGTGGGGCAGAGTTTTGGAGGAAAAAAAAACAGTAGTTACTATACTACTTCAGCGCCAAAACATGAGAGTAATGTACAATAGATGACTGCCGTTCCTACTTCTATGTGCTCCTGTAAAGACGAGTGACTCATTTAAAAATGCCATGTCAAGTACTAACACGCGACCAGTAGTAGGCTTGAGGAGTTCTGTCCAGAGCTGCTTGTTGTAGCGTCATCAACTTCCGCAATATAAGCGAGCGAGATTTATTTAAAGACGGCACCAGACAGGATGTGTGGTAGTTATGTACACGGAAGTACAATTCCGTTATATCACTATCGACCCATGTTCCCCTCCCTGTCGGTCACCCCCTTCCATACCTTATCTAAAATCCCTCTGCAGCAATGAAACCATTCATGATACGTACAAAGGTGCAGCCTCCTCCATCGCGCACGCTCCAAATGGAAACGTGCGACGAGACGTGGAAAATCGAAACTGCTGCGGTGTGACGGACCCAAAATAGTTACGCGATAATGGGATGCCACTTCGTTGTCAAGAAAGTCAATAGAGCTTCATCCCTTATCAGACCACAGCTTCCCGAAAGTATGCTTTGCCGAAAATATCTCCTTCAGCACGAATTTGATTTTCCAGTTAACGAACTCAATGCATAGGTAAATTTGGCCACAAATAACGAACATTTATATATGTTGTCTTTTTATTAAGCTTGTAAGTTTTACATTCATACTGCGTACCTAATTATTTTCTTAATATCATTTTAATGTTCTATACGGCTATTTAAATATCCTATGCCAGTACGGCAATACGCAGTGTTAAAATTTGAAATCCTTTTTTTTCCTGTTACTTCATTTTTCGTGGTAGAAAATATTTTTCTTTTAATTTGTATACTTGAATTTTTAAGGAGACCTTTAGGTACCAAGGAATTAAAATAGATTATACGATTCCTTGTATTTATGTATTAATTAGTTCTAACTATAATTCAACATACTTCCGTAATCCAGTTGGTAAAATTTAAACAAACAGTATGATCAAGCGAGATGGTTCAGGCGATAACGTATGTGACTCGCATTTGGGAGATCCCGAATTCAAATTCCGTGGGTCGACCAATTTGACTGGGCTTTTTTTTTTTTTTTTTTTTTTTTTTTTTTTTTTTTTTTTTTTTTTTTTTGTTTTCGCGGTTTCCCTCAACTGCCGAGGTAAATACCGGATTAGATATTTAATACCACAACCCGAAGTTCACCTTGGGTCTAAAACAAAAGATGAAAAAATAGATAAATAGATAAATTTTTAGGATAGATATGCTACTATAATGTTTGGTATTCATGTATTAGTATACCAACGACCTTAGCCCAAATACAACTGTCCTTCAACTTACTACAAAAAGATACTACAGGCAACAAATGGGAGTGATTAATATAGAGTAAAATACCCAAATTTACTTAAAATGTATTATCAAGGTAATACACGGGATTGTAGTCTTAAATTGTGTCAAGAATTGCTCAGTCTTTTGAGAGGGAATTAGCGAATCTTTACGAGTAATTACGAAAGTATATTACTTTACGAAACTGTCATTGAGATATCACTAGAACAGAAGTACTCTGTATATCTCATAGGTAGGCTTAGTAGTCCAGCTACATTAAAGAGGATTCAAGTTATGTCCGTTCGTAGCGCATGTGATGGCGCAGTGTGGCGAACCGGTTCTGCCCGTCTGCTCTACAGACAAAGCGTGCATAATTTCACCTACTAAGTCTACTCATAGCCTATTTTACTAGGTTATGCTGACTGCCGGTAAAAAGTGATAAACAAGTCGCTAACGTAATATCATGAAACAAATTTACTTATGCAAGAATGCTATGGAAATATCGTAAAGCTAAATGTATATCCGAATGTTTTCCATTTGAAACTTGAATATGTGTATAAACCATAAAAAAGTAATTCTTCCTAGCTTCTATTCACTACAGTAAACAAACAAAAAAATCCTATGTGCTCACTCACATGATTTTCTGTACTCTTGTACAAACTATTCTAACAAGCGCTTATTCCTCTATCTTCTTCATGTTAGTCGAATTAAACATTTGCAGAAATTATGTTGTTGCTAATTTGCTTGTAGGTGCAGTGAAAATGTGGGCTTTAACCGATAGGTCCAGGAAAAAAATGTAAGTTCTACCATTGGAGAAAGGTATAAGTATTGGAAAAATTAAACAAATAACAAGGAATGTCTCGGAAATGGCTCACCCAACAAAAAGTATATTTGTCATAAATTGTGTGTTTTAACGAGATCTACATTTGTGTGTAGTAAGAATTTGTCAATATCTTGCGATTTACCAATTATGCAATTGTCATACAGAATGAAGAGGAATTCTGAGGACATTCTCAGAAAACTCAAGATATACATTTCTTTTGTCATGAAAATATCTTGGTCATAGGTATTTTAATCAATATCGTTAAAGCCATTTTTGATGAAATAAAAATTTTAAGAACGTTCCGTGTAGTCTGGGATGAGGGAATTTTACTAAAAAGCAGCATGTCGCATTCTGGAAGATGCTGAACTTAACAGTGCTTTTTTTATGGTTTTGTTCAGGGGATCTCAAACGTATATTTCCACTGAAATCTCGGTATCGAATTTTTGGATGGATTGCAACAGCTTCTCTACGTGGTAGAAAAAGTAAAAATATGCGTAACTTTCAGGTTACTGTCTGTGTCCGCATCATTAATTTACATGGCAATTCTATACATTACTCATACAAAATATTTTGATCCTCAATATAAATAATCGCTGGGAATTGCTTCAATTAAAACTAACAGATAACATAGAAATATACAGAGATCCAAAAACATCCGAACCGCTGCACGGTGATTTTTCACTGCGCAAACGGAAACACGATATCGCAGCTGCTGTACACAAGGTTATCCGGTTGACCTATTTTTCTTTGCTCTGACAGTGCAGTATTGAGCTGACGCACTATCGTGGTTATTACCAGTGCTTTATTATTTTGTCCAAAGAGTATTATGGCTCAGCATTTGTTTTCTATTGCACAGCGTGTATTTATTTATGATTCGTATGTGTTAACTCAGTCAGCTCGCCAAGTGAAAGTGCGATTTGCAGAAAGATTTTCAGGTGATCTGAGATTTCTATCTCAGGGGTGACCTAAAGCATAAAGTGTACAAGACAAACCCACACACCCTGAAGAATTAAAACAAAATATCCGCCAGCAAATTGCCAGCATTTCTCAACGTGAACTCGGCGAGTGATGGATAGTTTCCTATAGAGGTGCCAAAATGTATGGACAACGATGGTGACCAGTTTCAGCATCTCCTGAAAAACATTGGTATGTAAAGCTTTTAAAAAAGTTGTGTGGCTTTATCCGCGCTCTTCTATGACAGCGGCGATCGGCGACGAGCGCCGAGGACGCGTTCAGGCAAAACACAACGCAACCGGTTCGGAGTCTTTTGGATCACCCGCTATTATAGAATAGGACAATATTGAAATGGGCTGTGGTGTAAATACTGGTAAACCTATTTTAAATCTTATATATCTTTTTTGGTGAAAAAATGTTGCATAGCATAGATAAGCAAGATGTTTAGCAATGTTGTAATTTATAAACTGTCTAAGGAGTTACACCTATTTTTCGATAGCGTTGAGATGCAAAAGTCTTTAATAAATCCCATTTTCCGTGTGCCATGCGAAACAGTACGGTTACGAACATCTAAAATGCTTATGTACTGTTAGCCCAGAGGAAAGAGAGAGATGGGGATGGGAGATGAGAGTAAAAGTGAACGACTAAAGGGGATGAACTGTAAGAATGGAGGAGGGTGAAGCAGAAAGAGAAAAAGGAACTGATAACAGCGAGAGAAGCCCACAGAAGGATCAGTAGTTAATTTCATAATCACGGCCCGGGTTTGATGACCAAAATATGTTTGAAAAATGACCAATAAAATACTTAGTTCTTCAAAAGTACCACCGTTATTTCAAAACACGTTCACATGCCTTTCGCTACTCATTTCTTCGAAAACTACTCTTTCAAAAACAGATCCTTTTATCTATTTATTGTTAATTCACATTTATAGAGTATTTCGTTATACAATATAGTAGAGACAGAGATACTTAGACTGTTTAAACAGTTTAAACAGGTAGTTTTGGAATTTCATGCAGTTTGCTTTAACACGAAAAGAAAACAAATAACGTCTTCCCATTTGAACAAAAAAAAAAAAAAAAAAAAAAGTATTTCAAAATTGAAACTAAAACAATATCTCAAAAATGGTTTACTCAAAAAGAAAATAAACGCACTTTGGCATTAACGAGATTAATATTTTGGATAGCAAGATTTTTTCCGTCTCTTACAGTTTACCAATTATACAGAAATCATTCAAAATGAAGAGGAATTCGGAGGCTATTCTCTGAAAAGTCAAGATATGCGTCTCGTTATGAAAATATTTTTAAAGTACTTTAATCGTCACAGCAGTTTTTGAGAAAATATCTTTTAAATATTTTCCATGTAAAGCAGGCCTGAGCGACTTGCGGGATACCTTGAACGACCTTCATTTTTTTGGCCTGCTACACATTCAGTAATCAGTGTAAGGTCATAAGAAGGCTGCGCTTAATGAGCACCAGTTGCCCAACCCTGATGTGAGTTGGTAGTGTTTAACGCCCGCTTTAACTACATTCGCACCACAGGCGGTGACACTGATGATACATGGAATGAAGATGGGAGCACCGGTGGAATGAGATAGCGGGGGAAACCGGAGAACCCGGAGGAAATCCGCCCCAGCGCCGCTTCGTCTACCAAGAATCCCACATGCGGTTGCCTGGGATCGAACTCGGGCCGCTTTGGTGAGAAGCGAATGGTCTAACCACTCGGCTAAACCCTGACATGAAAGCACATATTGTGGTGGGGATTTTCTTGAAAATCATCGTTTTGCGTCTTTGGAAGATACGACTTAAATACTAATATTGACATTTATCCCACCTTTCGTTTAAGGTTATATTGTGCAAACGGCTAAATGTCCTTTTTCGGATTAAGGGGCCTCAAAACATATTTTCTATGATATTTCGTTTTCGAATTTTTGGATAGAATCCAATATTTGCTCTGCGTACTACGTATGTGGCAGAGAGAAAAAAATCAGTATTCCATTCGTGTTTCTGCTAATATTTTAAGCATTCTTAGCAGTTCAACTTCCAAGCAGAAGCTTCCAGAATACAAATACCCAAATGCATGGACAAAGTAGTAATTGACAAATGACACCAATGCACGTCTGAAAATGCCTTCGAAGAATTCCAGTGTAGTGTTCTCGCTCTCTCGGGAAGGTGGGAGAGGGAAGGAGAAAAGGCTCTCACTGGAATTCTAGATGTGGACAACAGCTGTTTGAGGTGGACGATGAAAATTACAATGCGCGAAGGACATCTCAGTTATCAAATCGCTGCACACAAAGAAACCGTAAACTTGCTTCTAAGTTCAAAGAACTTTCACGCTCTTGTTCTGCAGCAGGAGCGTCATTTTCGTCTTTTGACGCCAAGGCTTCTGTCCATTAAATACGAATGAAAATGTAAACCTTTTTTCTGAAATGTAGGATGCAGAAATGACCACGATCCATAATTTATGTCGAAAACAATACTGTTTACCCTAATAAAAAGACCCCTTTATTTAGATAAATACCAATTGATGCTTCCTTGTTTCAGAACTGAATCAGCAATTCAGTGCAGAAATAATAGCAATAAGTAGCAAACAACAACAACAACAACAATAATAATAATAATAATAATAATAATAATAATAATAATAATAATAATAATAATAATAATAATAATAATAATTGGTTTTAGCCCAAAAGATTATCAGTGTCACTGATGTATCGTGCTCCATATACGTTGAACTCTCATTGTTTGAATGTTAAAAGACATTGGCGACATTATTCAAGTGAAAACCAATGCTAGCACAACGTACAATCAGGAGTAAAATTGTGACGTAAGGGGGAACAAAGACTTAAGGAAATTTTCAAATTAAAAAAATATAAAAATGTAGGACAGGCATGCCAATTTGTGACCCACAGTGTCATTCTTCTTCCCCACTCCACGACCGTGTGTTGCGGGTGGTCGAACTTTACGGCAACACAGTGCTAAGAGAATAGAAGCTCCATGGTAGGCAAGCCGAAGTACAAAACAGGGGGATAGGTTAATCCTCGTGCCCTTCCATTAGCACCACTAATGTAGGATACTTCTCAACTAAAGGGAACAGCAGTGGAATAAATTATTTAGTAATACTGGCTTAGAAAAATCTCTAAATCTCAAAATATCCTTACACTTTGTAAAACTCGATTACAATTTAAAAGAAATGCCAAAGAAAATCATTAATCAGATGTTTTCTTTCTGAAATTAAATGGCGTGCATATTAGTTGCCATATTTCAAGCTTTCTAGAGAAACCGGGCTTTTCCCAACTAATAATCAGATATTAATGTATACAAAACAAAAAGTAAAAGTGCCGTAATTCAACACGTTCTCTTGTTTTCTGCAATTAGAATCCTGGGTTACACACTGTCGCACCTATTGCTTATGGGCATTTTACCAACCTTCTCAGCCAGCGTGTGCATAGCAAGGAGCCCCCGACCAGTGGTGTATATCAGGAACCCTAGGATCACATTTTAGGTGATATAGACATTTTCGGTTTTTGAATTATCTATATCATATAAATATTTGATAGATGCCTGTGAATCATTATGGCCAAACACTTTTTCCCGACGCGCGATTTTTAAAAGTCCAGCTACATGTTAAGTCACCTGTGGACTTAATTTGCACTACACTAGTGCTTGTTTTCTTTGTTTCTTTAGTTTTGCATTTTGTATGAAATTTATTCCTTTCGTTTCAGCTTTGCTCTAATTTGTATGTAAATTTGCATACATAATCTCAAGCGTGTTATCTATAGATTAAAATGTGCATTTGATACGATTGCTTTATTCATTGACTCACAAAAAAGAATTTACCCCGAAAAAAAAAAAATTAACACTAACAACATAAAAGTGTATTTCTGCAAGTAATAACATCAACTTCAACCGAATACTTTAATTTATTTTCAGTTTAGTTTGATATCGGAAAATGACACTAGTATACTTTTCTGAAAAATGTGAAGGCAGTTTTAAAAGAATGATTTTTTTTTTCGCTAGTTAAAAGCATTTAATTATTTTATCCTAGAAAGTGTTTCGGCTGGAACATTGAGCCTTTGTATAGTAATTCGGTTATTTATTCATATCAAGTTACCAATTTTTAAGTAAACAGATGTAAAACTGTAACATTGAAAAAGTTAGACAATTCAGACCCCTGCTGATGCGATGTATACAAATATTGTGAAGGTGAATCGAGGAAGAACTATGGGTATATGGGAAGCCAATTTGCCATTTGAAGACACTGCTCGAAGTTAACACATATATTCACGTGTGAATATGTGACTAATCTAGAATTGTGCACATAAATTACAAGTTGGTGCGTGCAAAGGTAAACAAATACATCTCCCCCTTGCTGTACATACTCCAGTGAGCAGAATGCCTCCCAAAGCTGTGGGGACGGCATAATTGGAAGTGAGTGTGCCACAAAGATTCAATTATGCATAGTTAAAATTTGCTCGACTTGCTCAGCAATTCCTTTTGTTATCTTAGGTCATTCAGTGAAGTTTTAAATATACTCAAGTCTTTCGAAAACTGCCCTCAGAAAACAGAAACGAATTCCGTGCAATGTCTCTCGAGGCAAGGGTACACTGTCACTTAGCTCTCTCTCCCTCTCTCCTCCCTTCTTTCTTTCCTGTTTAATTTTACTATTGGTGATGACGTTTCCTTTTTCCGTAAAAAACCAAGCTTAGACGATAATTTGCAGCACTTATCGAGCGGGAAGGCTTATGAGCTAGAGGCTAGCATTCGAGGTCTCGGGTTCGATTCCCGTTGGGCCGGTCACCCAACGCAGACAGTATTCCCAGTTGGGTAAGCGAACTGGAGTGAAATACACGTTACCATGAATTTTGCTGGGCAGCTTTAAGGCAATGAACCTATGGAAATATAAAATCCACAGTTCTCTTCGATTTTTGTAACCTATACTGAGAACATAAAGCACATAGTGCACACAAGTTTAATGACCTACCTCAAACCGTTGCTAAGATATTACTTTTTTATTTGTAATTAATTACTTTTTGATGTAATAAGAAATTCTCCTTGGACCAACAGTTTATGGTATCGCTCTCAAATTTTTATTTTGAGCTTAGTAATGTAATAACAAAAAGTTGTTATGTATACATTTCTTAATTTTAATTAGTTTAAAGGAATAACATTTTTATACACTTGTTATTGAATTTTTCTGCTTTTTCAATGTGAGTTATGCAAAGTGATTTCTAATGAACTATTTAACATTTGCAATATGCATAACAATTGTTAGATCCGTAATTCCTGAAGCTCACTTGAAACTGTCAAGCGCACACGCAAGGAGCATTTTGAAAATTAAAAATGCTGGAAAAAGGAATTAAGAAAAGCTGGATTTCAATACAACGCGGTGCTTTACCTAAGTGGTATAGGATCAATAATTAATATATTTATGTGGCTTTAAAATTGATATTAAAAAAGCAACAGTGTAGCATGAAAGTACGCGTTATAATTATAATAAAAATGCAAACAACAAAAATCTAAAATCTTCATATTTTTATAAAGTTGCCTAAGGAGATTGTGGTTTCTTCCCTGAACTGCGAAATGTGTGCGTGCGAATAGCGTTAGAGCGGGTAGGGGGGAGGGGCTTCGAAGGGAGGTCCGGGGATGCTAGACATCTGTAAACGTTAGGGATCGTGCTACGCTGCGCTAAGCCTTTCGATTTAGGGTTCTCGTATTTAGTAGATAGATGTGATACTGGATTCTATCTAAAGTTCATATAGAGATATTGCTAGAAACACGTGTTTTGAGGTGTCCTGAATAAAAAAGGCATACTTTTTTACTTCAAACTACCTTTCTTTATATAGAACAATTTGCGATTTGTGTTATTTCCTCAAAATGGTGCAAACGATTTTTTATTAAAATGTCATGCATTACAAATAAAATGTATATTTTGACTTTTCTGGGAATAGCATGTAAAGCCCTCTTCCTTCGAAAGCAATTTTGATTTATTTTGTAAAAGTTGTAAATTGCAAGGAAGTACTACACACACATATACGCGCGGGCAGATCTCTTTAAATTACTATTTCAAATTATCTGTGCCAGTAGCCATTTCCGAGGTTTCCGTTGTTATTGGATTTAATTTTCAATACGTTTGACATTTATTTAAATTGCTGTCGCTATTCAATTGTTTCTGGCGTTGCTTATGAAACTATCGTGGAATTTTTAGGCCAGCATAAAGCGACCCCGGTTTTAAACAATTAACTAACAATTCTGTTTCTTTTCTTCCACCCTTCTTGTAGTGAGTGGGTAAGTGGAGTGGAATTCAAGGGTCCGTCGACAAGGAGGACATTTGGGCCCGAAATCAAAAGTTAAAATCTAATACACAAACTCAGAGTTAAAATGTCGAAAGCTAAAAGATAAGGTTATAATATTAAAACATAAAAGGTAACAGACGTGAAGGTTAAAATATCATAAAAACACAACTTAAAAATTAAAAACCGCCTAAAACAAAAATACAAGTCAGATTTGTTTATCGAAGCCAATATCAGCGACGAACTCTACTTGCAACTCTTAACAAAATATGTAATGGAACTATGTCTGCAAATGAGATTTTGGTTAAACAAGTAAATAGAAAATTAATATTTCGTAAGATAGTTCGTATAAGCTACATAAAAATAAAGGATGGTAGGTAGAGAAACTCTGTCAATGTGAGAAAGAAATCAGAGTTGGATGCGAGTGTAGGTCAGGAAAGCTCCACGAGTGAAGTTATTACTCTGCACTTTAATTTTGTGTAATCAGCTAAAATAAAACTTCGTCTGTGAAAACGACAACTGAGTATGATGCTGCAAGGTATGTGAAGCAACTGTGAGTAAAGGTAGAAGTGGGGCTTACCTCTACTTCATTTTATTTTAGTTGTAAAATCAACTCTGTTGCTTTTTAGTGTTCCTAAATAACAGAAACAGAAGCGAATCGCTTGCATGGCCGCCTCTAACAGAGGTAGGCATACCAACCTAACGAAAGAAAATGCAGCTAACATCGACTGTCCTACCCTGAATGTAACCAATACTGAATGTAACAACGATACCTATACTAATAGTTCTAACAACGTAAAGATGACATCACTGAACACTGATAATGATACTCCTAATAACCAAACTCACGGAAATCCAAATGAAGTAAAGAAATCTCCCACTAATGAAATTGTGCCAGCTACAAAACCAAGCTACTCCGACATAACTATGTCAACCCCTTCAAAAGAACAGGCAATAGTAATTGAATCTCATGAGGGCATTACCATAAAAGACTACATGCTTGCGCTAGGAAAACTTATTAACCCAAGCAATATACGCTATGTTTCCCGTATATCAAACGGAAGAATATGTGTTTTCCTATCCAGTGAAAAATATGTAGAAGAAATTACCACAAAGCACTCCAAAATTCTCATCAATAATGTCTTATTAGAAATCAGACCCCTACTAACAAAGAACAAAAGAGTAATTCTGTCCAACGTATGTCCAGTTATCCCTAATTACACTATAGAAGAAGAATTAAGCAAACTAGGCATAAGAGTAATGTCAAAAATATCGCCAATCAGAGCTGGTTTATCAATCCCAGGATTTTCTCACATATTAAGCTTTCGAAGACAGATGTTCGTCCACAATGATGACTTTGACAAGCTTCCCGAAATTCTTCAAATTCAATATGATGGGACGAATTACTTTATTTACCTTTCGTCTGACATTCCTTCCTGCTTTCTTTGTAAAAGTGAGGGACATTTAGCAAAGTTCTGCCCTAAAACCAACCAAATACATGAAAGTGCTCCTTCTGATCTCTCCCATAACACATCTGATGGAAATCTATATTCTTCTGAATTTCCCATTCTTAACAAAAAATTACCAAAATCAAAATCTATAGATGACGAGAACATATCCATACCTTCATCTCCAGTAAGGGAAAACACCTCCCGATGCACCCAAGATACAAATCCTGTAGACAGACCAGATGAAATTCAAGTTACTCCTAACCTCTCTGAAACAAACACAGAATCTAGTCTCTCTGCACAGATAGAGAGCTCCAAAACTCCTGTTCACATGGAAACCCAACCTCACAGATCTAAAAGACCAATTTCAGTAACCAGCAATGAAACTACCGGGACTGATGAGCAACGAAACCTTCCAATTCAATCTGGTGCAAATAAACAGATTTCTACATCTAAACCTAACCGAACCAAGAGGCCTAAAAAGGAAACACAGACGTCATTAGACGCAGTACTTCAACCAGTAAAACAGGTAATGGAAGCCGAACCAAGTTCCTTTCCAATCAATTATTTACAACTACTAAGTTTCTTTGAGAACACAATAGGAGTTACCGATGTATCCTCAGTTGCAGCTTACTATACAAACGACCTAGAAGGCTTAGCTCGTGCGATTCAAAAACTACACCCTCACTTACCTAATAGTGGCATAAAAAACAGAAGCACGCGCATTGTAAAAAAACTACTTAAGGCTGCAAACAGAACAACGGAATATTCAAGCGATGAATCTTCATATCTTACACAATAATGATCATAAAGCTTCTTGTAAATTTTTTTTTTTGTTCTTCTCTATGGCCTCATCAATAATTCAGTGGAATATTAACGGTTTTCAACCACAAATCGAATACTTACAACTTCTAATAAACCGCCACCTGCCTGATGTCATTTGCCTTCAAGAAACAAACTTTAAAAATACTTTTGTTTCCAATTTAAAACAATTTAAAGTATACCACAAAAATCGTACAACCGCCCTTCATGCAAGTGGAGGTGTGGCAACGTACGTAAAACATAACCTCACTACCAGAGAAATCCCACTAATCACAGACTTGGAAGCAGTAGCCATTGTAGTAAATCTGCCCTCGCCAATCTGCATCTGTAATGTCTACATTCCAAACAGCTATGCACTCCATAGTGATGTTTTAATTGACTTAATCCATCAACTACCAAAACCCTTCATATTATTGGGAGATTTCAATAGCCACAACAACTTATGGGGAAGCCGTTATACCGACAGAAGAGGAAAGATAATAGAACGATTACTACACGATTTTGACTTAATTATGCTCAATTCCAAAGAACCAACCCGTTATGACTTAGCTCATGGAACATCAAGCAGTATCGATTTAACAATTTGTTCACCTGAAATTTATGAATTACTTAATTGGTCTATTCATGTTTATTGGGTAGTGACCATTCACCAATAACAATTTCTTTGAATAGTTCCGAAAGCACATACACCTTCAGTACTAAGTGGAAATTTCAAAAAGCCAATTGGCCGCTGTATCAACATCTTATTAGAGAAGGCATCCGGCAAAATCCTCCACTCGCTGATCGTTCTTCCGGTGAAATCGATACTATTATTGCTGAAATCACAACATTAATTGTTGCATCTGCAGAAACTAGCGTCCCCCAAACCACAGCATCTAATATTAAGAGATGTGTACCATGGTGGAATGAATCTTGTAAAATTGCTCTTAAGAATAAGCATAGAGCATTTTACAAATATAAGAGACACCCATCCTTGGAAAATAAAATTAATTTTCTGAAGCTTAGATCAAAAGCACGCAAAGTTATAAAGGAAAGTAAAAAACTAAGCTGGTCAACATTTCTATCTTCTTTAAACCACAATACTCCCTCCTCTGTTGTTTGGGACAGAATTAAAAAAATAAGTGGTGTATACAGATCTCCTCATATAACTAGTATCTGGAATGCTGATGAAAATAAAAATTCTAGTTCTTCTACCGACATCGCAAATATTTTCGCAGATACCTTCGCAAGTATATCAAGCGACTCTAACTACAACGAAAAGTTTTGTCAATACAAAACATCTAAACCAGAATCAGGGTTGGCTGCACTATCTGAGGACTATGAAGATTGCTACAACGAAGAATTAAATATCCACGAACTAACGAACGAACTACAGCTATGCACATCAAAAAGTTCAGGGCCTGACAACATACCATATGAACTGTTAAAGCAACTTCCTCTAGAAGGACTTACATATCTTAATGAAATATACAACTTTATCTGGACGAATAAAACATTCCCTAATCAGTGGCGCCTGGCAACAGTTGTTCCGATACCTAAACCCAACAAGGACCTTTACTTTCCACAAAACTTCAGACCTATTGCTCTCACAAATACAATGTGCAAACTAATGGAGAAAATCATTACTCGAAGATTAAAATACACGTTGGAACAAGAGAAATTCTTCACCAAAATTCAAAGCGGCTTTCGCCGTCACCATTCGACCACCGATACCCTAATTACACTCGAAACAGAAATCCTAAATGCATTCTCAAAATCACAGCATCTTTCCATGATACATTTAGACGTAGAAAAAGCATATGACATGGCATATAAACCGCACATTATTAAGACACTGCTGGATTTCAACATCAGAGGAAGAATGATAGCATTTATTTACAATTTTCTTCATAATCGCAGCATCAGGGTAAAAGCCAACGGCATATTCTCCAAAGAAATTAAAATTAAAAATGGAGTTCCTCAGGGCTCCGTGATCAGCGTGACCCTTTTCCTTATAGCCATAAACAATATTGCAACATACCCACCAGTTAAGGCATGTCTTTATGCTGACGACCTCATAATTTTTTGCCAAGGTAAAAACATAATCACCACTGAAAAACTACTTCAGTCAGCCTTAGATGATCTCCAAGAATGGTCGTCTACTACTGGTTTCAAATTCTCCAGCACCAAAACTAAATGTATCACCTTCACAAAAAGACAAGTTCCTGAACAGGACCTTGAACTATATATCAACGAAGAGAAACTCAACGTAGTTACGACCACAAAAATTCTGGGTGTCATTTTCGATCAAAAACTTTCATGGAAGCCCCATGTTAAAGCCTTAAAAGAAGCTTGCACAAATCGACTCAACATTATCAAAACTCTTGCCGCAAGAAATTGGGGTGCTGATTTATTCACACTTCTCAAAACCTACAAGGCTCTTATTAGATCCAAACTAGACTATGGTGCTATTGTTTACAACTCCGCAAACCGTTCAACTCTCAAAACCCTGAACTCCATTCAGTCTACAGCCCTAAGGTTGGCATTAGGGGCATTTGTCACCAGTCCAATCTTAAGCCTTCAAATGGAAGCAAATGAGCCGCCTCTAAATATTCGCAGAAAATTATTAAGTGTAACATATGCCATAAAGATTGCCTCACATCCATGTCATAAAATGCATAACTATGTTTTTCCACTACAAAAAGCTTGTCAGATGCAAACAGAACGACACAGAAGTCCATTTCACATTAGAATTCTCCAATACTTGAAAGACATAGATTTAACAATTTCTATGATCCAACCCAGCTATATTAATTGCTCCACACCCTACTGGCAGATACAAAGTCCACCAATTGATACCAGTCTTTCATCTCATTTGAAGCTTCAAACTCCTTCTTGTATACTTAAACAAACGTGGAGTTCTTTACTGGATGAACATAACTCTAACACGAAAATTTTCACTGATGGATCAGCATCTAAAGAGGGAAGAGGATGTGCAATTGTGTATCCTGATCAAACAATGCTCTACAGTTTACCTCGCCTGTTTAGCATTTTCTCCTGTGAAGCATTCGCTATTAAGGAAGCGCTTCTATATATAACCAATTCATCCGTTAAAAGTCACTGTACCATATTCACTGATTCCTTAAGTGTACTACTTGCCATACAAAACTCCGAGCCAAACCATGCACTAATCCATGAAATTCGACTTTTGTGTCACAATATAAATAAGACCGATAAAAAGGTATCCTTTGTATGGACTCCCTCTCACGTAGGCATAACAGGCAATGAAACTGCAGATGAAGCTGCAAAAGAGGCAGCTAAACATCCCGTCAGTGATGCCTCGATCGCTTCTCCACATCAAGACATCATCAACGGTACTAAACATATGTACATGCAAAAATGGATACAGACATGGTCATCAGTTAGCAGTAAACTCCATGAAGCTCGCTCAGGCTGTACAAAACCTTTTCTGCATCTCCAAAGACTGAAAAGAAGAGATCAAGTTAACATCACTCGGCTTAGAATTGGACACTCCAAACTAACACACAGTCATCTTCTCACCAAGGACCAACCTCCAAATTGTGCCAACTGTGACATTCCTCTAACCATCCACCACATCCTTATAGATTGCCCACAATACAGCAGATATAGACAGCAAGCCGGCATTTCCAGTCTTCATCATGCAGTCAATACACCGAATATGATCAGCAAGACTCTACAGTTTATGAAGAACATAAAACTTTCAAATTTACTGTAAATGTCAACATAATGTAATATGTGTATGTATAATTGTAAGTTAATATCCACAATGTATTACTATGTATGGTCGTGATAAGACCGTGCTGTCAAAACGACCTTAAATAAATATTTACAAAAAAAAAAAAAAAAAAAAAAAATCAGAGTTTTATCTTCTGAGCTTTTATGCATTCAAACACCATATTTACTATTCACTATTCTCAAATATAAGCATTAAAATGTTTGTGACATTTACGTAACTGTAAGGAGCCATGGAAATAGTATTTTCCATTTTGCTAGTTTAGGAATCATTGAATTAAATGACCTTGGGAAGGTCATTATTGTGTTATACCGTCGTGTAAACAACGTACAGTTTATTTGAATAGTTGCCATTAAATGCAAATGACAAGGAAGAGTATTAGAGCTATAGATTATCGTCAATTCGCTACTGGTGTGAGTGCAAGAAGACTTGTCACGCAACACTAATGTCGGGTTTGTTGTACCTTGAGTGCGAGTGCAATGCTCCGCCACGGAAGTTAGAGCGTCCTATCAGCAGGCCACATCTCTCTCACCAGCAGGTGTTCCTCACAATTGCTTTGTCTTCGAGAACCCTCGAGCACCTTTTCTTTCCTTGCTAAGCATTTCTTCCATCTAATTTTGTCACCTTCAGGCTCAAAAAGCTCATCTCTGCTGTGTCATCTTTTTCTTTCTATTATGAGTAGTTTTTCTTTGTTTCATTTTTTAATTACTGCTCACTTTATCTCAATGGATCTTCCTTCTGCATGCAAAAATCACACTGGACTGAAAACTCCAATTTCTCTTCCTTTCTCTTCCTTTACCAGCTAGCCACAGTGGCAAGCTTTCATAACATCAATCAATAAGTCAATTATACTTTTCAAATATAGATTCTTCACTGCAAAAACAAGTTTCTCATTCTTTCTTCATTTCCCGTTTCACCTTTGTCTGAAACACGTATCGCCTTCTGTACCAGACATTTTCTCCCGTTCCAGTGAATCTCTCAACAAGCAGTATCTTTTCAGTGTCACGAAAATGTTTTTTCCTCTTCCTGATTAGTTTCAGCATTGTTCTTGGTTCGATCAGTCGTAAAGCGGCTTCATGCCTATGTTGCCTGTCCTTCCCAAAGGCTATCCTCCATGTCACATTTCAAATGCATCCGTTGGTTTTAATTACTTTGTGACAATGTCAAAGCTTCCGCACTATGCAATGTCACATCCAACACAATGAATCTCTTCCCGAGTTCTGTCCTCAGGCTTTCTTAATGTTTATTTAGTTATAATCTTCATCAGCAAATGGTGTGCACTTCATTCTTCTGTCACCTGTTACCACTCCTCCCACGTTCAGAAAAGAATTCCTCCAAATTCCCTAAGAAGATGAAGAACAGTGCAATTAAGTGCGACACTTATCCCATAGTACGCCTCCTCTAGTTACATACACGGACTACTGAGGAGCCTTCTCCCTCCAATCGACAACAATTTTCTTTAGAATGTGCAAAGGTTTTCTCTAGTCGAGCCTATCAAATGCCTTATTACCACATTCAATTCTTTAACTGCTAATAGCGCTTACTAATTGCTACCGTTATTTCCTACCTTTTCGATATGAAATTTTTGCCAGAATCTTGCGAAGCCAAATATTGTGACGTCGGGCTCGGCGGGGTCAAGTTACTTCACACGTCATGCCGTGCCGTGCCGGCGAGTGGTCAAAGGCGTTCGAGGTCAGGCGGCAGTGTAGGTGACTGTCAATCGAAGCTACAATGAAAAGGGATTTCGAGAACGTTCGCGAGACTTCTAGCTGCGTCATTTCCGATGCTTGTAAGTGGAACTTGAGAAAGGTTCGTGTGACGTCATCCTCAGCATATACGGAGGCCAGACAAGAGCACTGAGTGAGTTTTACAGTTGAGTTATGGACATAACTCTGCCGGTCTCTGTGTCAATGAGTGTGAGACAGCTGTACATGTGTATGTGCCGTGTTGGTACGACGTAAGAAGATTCAACCAGTGTCGCGAGTGATTGTAACGTCGTAATTTGGGTATGAGAGTCTGAGGAAGTAAATGACACCGAAAGGACTGAGCAAGGTTACGAGAACAGTTGTGATAGCCGGGAAGACTGTACACTGTGTTAACGACGAGAAGGCAATAAAGTGATAGAAAAATAACCGAACAGATTTTTGTAATTTGTCACAATATCTAACAAATATCCTTGAAATAATTTAATTTCTTGGTGTTAGACAAAAAATTCAATGTCGAATTGAACTGATCTCGAAAATAGGAAAATGTGTGTGGTGTGTGGTGTGTGTGTGTGTGTGTGTGTGTGTGTGTGTGTGTGTGTGTGTGTGTGTGTGTGTGTGTGGTGTGTGGTGCGTGTGTGTGTGTGGTGTGGTGGTGTGTGGTGTGTGGTGCGTGTGTGTGTGTGTGGTGTGTGTGTGTGTGTGGTGTGTGGTGCGTGTGTGTGTGGTGTGTGTGTGTGTGGTGTGTGTGTGTGTGTGGTGTGTGTGTGGTGTGTGTGTGTGGTGTGTGTGGTGTGTGTGGTGTGTGTGTGGTGTGTGTGTGGTGTGTGGTGTGGTGTGTGTGGTGTGGTGTGAGGTGTGTGTGTGGTGTGGTGTGAGGTGTGTGTGTGGTGTGTGTGTGGTGTGTGTGTGGTGTGTGTGTGTGTGTGGGTGGGTGGGTGGGTGGGTGTGTGTGTGTGTGTGTGAACAGCATAACTCAAAAACGAAAAGTCGGTTAGGGCATTGCTCAAAGTTCCTTATTAATGTTATTATGCACGAATGTCATTTTATCGTCAGGACAAGGCCTGAGTTACCTTAGCGCCATGTCATGTACTACCGAAGCTAAAAGTTTCGCGTGACCACTGGCCATACTCTCGGTTAAGTGACAAAGTTTTCCACACTGCAACAAGCATGGTCGGATGCCACGACGAGAAATATGGAGCAGGACACGCATTTCCGTTGCACGTCATGCTATGAGCCACGCCCGTCTTTCAGACACCCACGCACGTGTTTGCCATGCTAAACCTCATCAGCTGATCATCCCCAATTCAACGCAATGCGACGTGCGACAAAGCACGGAAGTGTTGCGCAATGATGACAGCTTGGCACGCCGACTCTGGCGGAAATGGGCCCTTTGCATTTATGTAATTAAAATACCACAGAGAATAATAACTAATACCTGTTGCATAAACCCCAACGTGATGCCACAAGGTAAGCAATTCTTACTTTCTCTACCATGTACACAATAGGTAGAGAAGGTATTTGCATTCCACCCAAAAATTCGATATCGAGGGGAAATACTGTCACTCAGCAGAATGTCTTCGTCCTTGAACGTGAAATCGCGCTGTGGAGTGCGGAGTTTTTGGTACGAGAGTGACACCAGCAGTTCAAAATTATTGTCTACAAGGCAGTTGGACTGTAAGTAGTGCCAGTGTTGCTACAATGTGTGATTTTTTTAAGTCTTCAATAAACATAATTCATTAGTGATATTATTGAAAGTATGACCATAATTAGCTTTTTTATGCGGTAATGTAATATATTAGTGATGCTCTTTCGCGTAATATTTACTGTACCGGGAAAAAAGGATGTCACTTTTGAAGCAGGGTGTAAAACGTCAGGGCGAGAGGGATAAACAACGGCGCGCTATCTCAGGCTCACTCGTATCAACCACAAGGTCATAGCTAAACTCCCGATACAAATACAGTACACAATTTGAGGTTCTGTGAAATAACTGAAAAATGAAAAATCAGTTAAATACCAAATTTGGTATTTAAGTTCAGCATTTTCCAAAGGTGCGACACGAAGATTTTCAAGAAAATCCCCCATCCCAAACTATCCTTTACATGGAATACTTTTTCGGAAATTCTGATCTCACAAATGGCTCCAACGATTTTGATTAAATACATATGACTAAGATATTTTCATGACAAAATGATACGTATATCTTCATTTTTTGTGAATGTCCTTAGAAGATGGACAAAATCCTACAACAGAAAAGCACATACTTTATGGCTGACCCCGTAGCTCAGTTGGTAGAGCACCTGGCCGCTGTGCAAGTGGTCCCGGGTTCGATTGCCAGCTGGAAGAGTGGGAATTTTTCTTCCACTAGGATCATTACCCATTTCTTTCCTAGAGTCTGGAAGTATGAATGGGAGTGTGAATAGGCGTGTGAACTGAATGTAACAAATCAAAAAGGAAAACAATGTAATAGAAACCCAAAGTCCAAAATCACCGTAAGCGAGTGAAAACCATTGCTCTTGAACAATTGTTCCAAGAGGTAAAAGCCACCGATATGACCTTTGAAGTTAAAGGCGGCATATAAAAGGAAAATTTAAATAACAATTTTCATAAAAATCTTAGTTAAATACCTTTCATCTCCCCTTATTATTTATCTGAGTGTTCCAATACTTGGCTCAGTGGGAAGTCGTTAGTAATTTTTATCTCCTCTTGGTCATTAAAGAGAAGAGAGTGTCAAAGCCATCACATGATACCAGCTCTTAACGGATTTCACTACAGCTTAAGCCTATTCCCCTATTCCCGTTGTGCGCCATGGAGAAATGATTAAGCGAATTAGATCAGAATATTTCTAAGTCCCACGTCGTGTTGCAGCACGGTTTACACAAGTTAATATTCCCAACATGCAGCTGAGTTCACTGATACTCTGTTCCATAAGGTATAGTCTGTCGGACACACAAATTGGCTGTGTCCGCATCTAAGTATTTATGCACCATATTTTCTAACACGTATTCTGCAATCTTCTGCTTAAAGGATTCTTTGACGTAATCCTACTTGGAGCGATATTTAAAAAATATTTATCATTCGGAAGTGAGATTAATTTAGCTTGAAAATGTACTACTACCACCGTCGCAACAATAGCAATAATAATAATAATAATAATAATAATAATAATAATAATAATAATAATAATAATAATAATAATAATAATAATAATAATAATAATAATAATAATAATAATAATAATAGTAATAATAATACCAATAACAACAACAAATACATTCATCACGTAATATACCTATGATAAATACGACAGCGTTATGATTTATGATTTTAAAGGATGTACCTGCAGTTTGGCTTTGAAATCGCAATGACGCCTTTCCAAGCTGAAGTCCCTCCAGTGATTGTTTTCACTTATGAAGGTTGGCAGAATAGAGCACTTTGATGGATCGCAGCCATCACTCGAGGTTTATAGTGTGTTGTGTACCAATCCTGGCTCTCAAAGCAGCAAATCCCACGTGTATTAGAGAGTCAGTCAGAAAATTTATCCACAGCGAACAAAGCCAATGGAAACAGCTTTATTGACGTAAATGCCCTTAACGTGAGTGAGTGAATGAGTGGGGTTTAAGGACCCGTCAACAGCGAGGTCATTTGGGTCCCAGCCCTTAACGTGAATAAGGGCTGAGGAGCATAAGTTATCTCGTATATTTGCTTCATAACTGGGCTCCCCAAGTCGTAGCGAGTCAAAACTGATTTCAAATCGAAACTCCTAATGTATAGGCAACTTCACTGCCTTAGCTGTGCAGCGGGGTGCTCTACTCTAAAGGCGAAAATTAGTTGCAATTAACTTAGTAACGGGATTTCCCAGCTGATTTTTCGCAATTCAAGCTTATCTCTCGCCGTTTAGAGTATACTTTCTTGTTCTAAGGAAATAAAATTATTTTTAACAGTTCAGCATGGTTTTTGTGTTGTATCGAATAGCAGAAACAAAGGATAGATGCCACCATTTCATAATGCAAAGGCTGTTCCTGACCCCCCCCCCCCCAAAAAAAAAAAAAAAAAAAAAAAAAACTTCGATGACTTTTTGTTTGATGATCACGCCTTTGCACTATAGAAATAAGTGTGAAAAAATAATGCAATATAAACAAAAATCAAAAGAGGCAGGCCGAGATGAGCTCATAAATAACAAAACTGTGAACAGTATTACTGCAATGAATAACACTTGATCCGGGATGAGCAGTTGGATTTGTTGATAAGGGAATATTATATGACGCCATGTTCTTTCGATTCTGAGGAAAACAACTTTTAAATCGTGTTTTGTACCGCCTTCGCTACAAAAACTGAGGCATTTCCAGGTGCTGAGTTGATAGGAGAACTTCGTAGATGTCGGAAATGCTGTGTTCACGATATGAAACGAATGCAGCAGTATATTTTCCATTGAACGCGTTAATTGCGCATGAAAGAAACCGGTGTAGTGTTACTGCGGCCAAGTCACCCAAGGAACGCGTGCAGGACTGAAGTTACGGCGCTAAATTATTGCAAAGAGATAAAAAGTTAATCTGTATTTTCAAGGCAAAGCATTTAAATGCAATACATAATTATCTATTGAAACTTTCTTTTGCCATTGTCATCCAATTGTTTGCTTTCCTCACAACTCTTTCAAGTTACACACTATAGTGCATTCTAAATATCTCAAGCTGTTCTCAATACCTACTTCGAACTCGTAAGTGCATATTTTTTAAATTTTATTCTGATATCCAATTAGGACATTTTCCTCTTCGGTCAGAAGAGTCGTAACGGAGGCAACTCCTCTAAGTAACCGCGTACAAAAAAAGAAGAAAGAAAGCAAAAAGGGGGGACGTGTCATGTCTGGACACCAAATTCATCAAAGTCCTTTACGTCACAGCACCTTAATTGACCATATGGGGTATTAATGTTAAGATTTGGAATACAACTTAATATCAAGTCAAAAAACAATATCTATGACTTTTCTTAGACCTTATCACAAGAGAACAAAAACTGTATTTGGGACAGAAATAATTGAACAAGTGAGCTGTTTTAAATATTTAGAAAGTATGTTCACATAAAGGTATAACAGGAAAATAGAAAAGAAATTAGGAAAATTTCAACATATCTTGGAACAATAAATGGATGTTTAAGAAATAAAACTAGGGAAACAAAATTAAAATTATATAAAACAATTGCAGTACCAACGTTGATTTATGGGTCACAAACGTGAACTTTAATAAAAATTTAGGAGAGAAGGATAGAAACAGCCGTAATGTGATTTCTCAGAAGAGTCATAAAAGTAACATTAAGAGACCAAAAGAGGAGTGAAGATATCAGGAACGAATTAAACATTTTCAGACTAAATGATAAGATAAAGGCACAAATACGAATGATTTCAACATGTAACAGGAATGAACGAAGTTAGATTTCCTAGAAGGATGTTAAATTATAAATCTTTAGGCCATTGAAGTATTGGAAGGCCTAAACAACGCTGGAGAGATCTTCCGCCATAAATATCCACAGGGAAATGGTCAACAGGCGAAGCCATGATGATGATGATGATGATGATGATGATGATGATGATGATGATGATGATGATGATGATGGGATTTGTGACCACATGTTGCTACCACTACACAACTGTATTGCGGATGGTGTGAATAAGGCACTGTGTCGTGTAAGGCTAAGACGAATTTGGCGTTCCAGAATGACTCCTTTTTTGTCCACGGGTGTACACTTTATTACTGTCCACTACTATCTGCAAAATATGTAGGGCATTCACGTTTTACTGAGCAAAAAGATTTTACTGTGATATATGTTATATAACAAAGGCTTGCTTAAGTGTACAACCTTGGCCTCTTCTTGATGCTTTGAGCACAAACCTAAACCAATTACAAAGGAAGTAGCAGCACGAAATTCTCTGCCTCTCCGATGCTTTGTCCGCGGTTTTTCTATAATTCTGGTTACTTTGTCGTTCCCATTAGGAGGTTCTTTGATCTACCATTGCTGAGTGCTCCTTGGTGTTTCGTCAAGTTAACATCTTGCTCAGCGGCACGTTTCACTTCGGTTTGGTTGTCTCTGCATCAATTTTTTTGGCAGTGTTTAACGCCCGCTTTTACTACTACGGCACCACAGGCGGTGACACTGATGGTACATGGAATGAAGATGGAGCACCTTGGAATGAGATGGCGGGGGAAACCGGAGAACCCGGAGGAAACCCGCCCCAGCGCCGCTTCATCCACCACGAATCCCACATGCGGTTGCCTGGGATCGACCCCGGGTCGCTTTGGTGAGAAACGAATGGTCTAACCACTCGGTTACGGCGCGGCCATCTCTGCATCAAATAATACATGCTGGAAAACAAGAATATTATAAATTTCCTTTGTGACTGTTTAATTATATAGAATTCGAGTATGAAAAACACAAACTTTAACTCTAGCCGTTACCACTAGACAGGCATCCTTTAAATACTGCAAAATTTGCCCAAAAGTTGATTCGTTGATCCCTCTAATGTGAATGATAATGACTGTAAATGGCTGCAAATAAGATAATATGGACTTGGTTAGATGCAAGTTGTGAAACGGGACCCAAATGATATGTCAATCAGCACAAGCAAAAAATAATACTTCTACCATATTTTCAAACGTGAGGAAAAGAAAAGTTAAAACATTCAACTATATTACAGTTGAAGGTTGCGTGTATTATACATCTTTTAATCCTTAACTGCACTATAGTTAATTTGGTATTATAAATGCGTTTTGGTATTATGCGATTATTTTTCCGGCTCTACCTCATAGGATAAAACCCAAGGACTCTCTCTTCTATGATTCGAAGGTTTATCGATATAAATTTTGCTGTTTAATCATGTAGCTTTGTTTAGATTAAATGAGTTCGCTGCCCCTTATTTTCTAGTTTTATGAAATCCGCATTCTATACTCTAACATGAAAACATCAGCCCCTATGCGAGATTCTATCAAGTATTAAACATCTACATGTTAAACGGAAAGTTTGTTTCTGAAGTTCTAAGAAGCTGGAACGAACACACGATTCGTAAGTAATCCATCTCCTGTAGAGGTGGTTCGAACTTAGTTTTTTTTTTTTTTTTTTTTTTTTTTTTTAACGAGTAGTATTCACAAATAACATTGGTTGAACAATTATTGTGTTCAGAGTTACTTTAATTTGTAATTGCTTTATTTCCATTTTGTGGTGTATATGAGGATATCTTTCGTGGTGTAGAAGCTGAGCTGCTTGTACACTGGCTCTTGCTTCTCCGCAAATCAAAAGCATATCAACTGCTCGTTTGTCGAATGCATTGTGAAGAGCTGGCACATGATGTCGTGCGACAGCATACGCGTGGAGAATCAAGGGCGTTGGCATTCATAATAGCACACAGTATAATGTCAGTCCACTGGGTCAGAGTTCATTATACCTATTCTATTACAAAATGCAGATAACCAAAAAGGATTTAATTATGTCCTAAACCCTTAGGGACTTTAAAATTACATTATTGTGAATTTGATTTGCAAGTTTTGACGAGTATAAAAGAAATGTACAGCACCGAGATGCAAGCCCGTATCCCTAGCATTAGTTCACAGGACACAGTCATAACGCTTGACTCAAAGTGCATTCCGAGTTCAACCGTAGAATCTGTATGTCAGGCGCCATGACATTGCCACTTCGCGACTTTTGGTACGTAACTTAGCCTTTTAAGACCACCTCAAATCTTTTCTGGGGTTTTTAATATTATTACTTATATGGCGAAAGCTGTTATTCGAGACGTGCGATACGTAGTTTACGCCAACATTTATATAAACTGTTATTTAATAATATCTGCGTTTTGATGCCGTGGTGGATGAGGTGTACCTCCAATTTCTTGCAACTAATCCCAGCTGTACAAGAATACGCCATTTTCCTTTTAGTTGATGTTAGTGTACTCATGATAGATCCATTTATCAGAGGCGTTTACTGAATTGCGTTGCTATGTATAGTGTAATAAAATTTTGTAAAATCGGCTCTCACTAAACGAGTCGCATGTTTTTGAGCGAAGAGTAATTTAGCGAAGAGTACATTCTGTCCCTTAAACCGCTGTTCCTCTAAATTCTACGCATTTGTCTATCTAAGAACGTCAAGTATAACTGAACTAAAGCTCACATGCCATTTGACGGGTGGCCTACCTTCCAAAAAATAAGAAGTGGCTGACTCAACTGGTATATTAAGCAAGTACTTATGTTGCAAGTTGCATATTATGAGAAATAGTCTCTGGTTTGCACACATTCTGTACTGTTATATAAGCTATTCTTAACAACGCTTACTCTCTGTATACTTCATGTTAATCGAGATTAATATTTGCAGAAAAGTTCTTGTTGAAAAACTTCTTGTAGATGCAAGAGTAGAGTATGGGACTACAAGTAGACTTTGGGCAATGGTTAAGAGCCGGTTGTTATGTAATGCCTTTGCAATTCCATTGTCTTTGCAATGCCAAGGGATAAAAGAACAAATAATGTACCTATTCGTATTTGAGACAAGTATAACTATTGGACAAGTATGTCAACAAATAAAAATATCTCCAAAATAACACTCCACAAAAAAGAAAATAAAAAGAAGATATTTGACAAATTACGTGTTTTAACGAGCTCTACATTTCTGTGTAGCGGGGTTTTGTCCATATCTCACAATTTACATTCTTCTAATACTTTTTACCTGATTATCCTCCCCTTATGTAGGATTTACAAGAGTGTGCCTAGGGTCAGATGGTTGTTGGGTAGCAGAGGCACCTATAGACCGGACAGAGTGAAGACCGGAAGCGGGTGGTCAGTCAAGCACCAGGTACGATTTACCAGTTATGCAAAAAGTCATCTAGAATAAAGATTACTTCTGAAGGTATTCCCAGGGAATTCAAGATAAAGGTACGTTTCATTTATCATGAAAGTATCTTAAATATATGGTTGTTGGAGCGCCTTTGAGAAAATCAAAATTTTCGAAAACTGTTCTATATAAAGGGTAGTCTTGTCGAATCCTTGGAAGATGCTGAGCTTGAATACCAAGTATGGCATTTAACCGACTTCTAGTTTTTGAGTTATACTGTTCACAGACACACGAACAGACAGGCACCCGCGAACGTTTTTCTAAAATGCTTCTTTTGTATTCGAAGTATGTATTCTCACTGAAATCTCGGAATCGGATTTTTGGGTGGAATACAATACCTTCTCTACTTACTATGTGCGTGGTAGGGAAAGTGAAAATGTATCATGCAATTTACATTAGTTTCGATGTTAATCTGAGTAAGCTTTTGAAACACTTGAAAATAACTTCGCCTTCCACTCAAATTTCACGATTAATTGCACCCCCAACCATGGCCTAACTCAGCTTAAACCAATTTGATACAGGTTAGAACTGGGAACACTTGTATAAATTCTCTCCTTTTTTCCTTTCTTTCCTTCGTTCTTTCATTTATTCTGTTCTACTTTCCATATTTCTGTTTGCAGGCAAGCCAAGCTTATGCTTCTCTGCTTGTCTTACTGAAACATTTCCCTCTTTCTGGAGTAATTTAAAAATATATAGATAAGTAATCATCACCTTTCTTCATTGTAACAAATGTAGGTATATCCTTTCGTTTCTAACCTAAAACCCTTAGAATTTTTTTTGTCGGGTATATGAATCCACTACTTTCAAGATTACTTTAGAACTTATTGACTTTCGCTCTTCTCTACATCTTTTCTTGGGATTCCAACATCCTTTTAAAATATGCCCTTCATTTACCTTTAAAATCCTATACCAACGTTTTAAGGCTCTTTCCATAATTAAACCTTTCCTCGTCACCGGTTTCATTTCCATTTGTGAATCTTTCATTACTGTCACCATTGGCAAGCCAGGCACTTTTCTATAGCTTGTCTGCATGTTCCAAATCCTAGTTCTGTCCCAAAGTAATTACCTAAAACTATTAATCCATATAATGCACTTTATATTATGTTTTAATTATTTCACAATGAGCATGTGCAACAGACGTGAGAATGTGCCGAGCTATTACTCTTTTTTTTTTTTTTTTCTTTCTTTATTTTCTCCCTTTCTTTCTTTTCTTTTTATAGTTCTTTTACCTTTGTTTCCTTTTTCTTTCGCTTTTATTTTTTGTACTACGTTTAGTAATTAGGGGAAGTATTGTATTTCCACCAAAAAATCTGATATCGAGATTTCACCAGATACATGTTTTGAAACCCGCTGAATCCAAAAATAAATAAATAAATAAATAAATAAAAAAATATTAAAAAAAAATAAAAATAAAAAAATAAATAAATAAACAAAACAAAAAATAAAAAAGTTTAAAAAGAGTCGCGCGCGCATGTGTCCTTTGTGAACAGCATGACTCAAAAACGAGAAGTCGGTTAAATACCAAACTTGGTTGCTTAAGGTCAACGTCTTTCAAAGATATCCCTTCACCCCAAACTACCCTTTGCATGGAACATTTTTCGAAAATTTTTATTTCCTCAAAAAGGGCTAACGATTGTGATTAAAATGCCATATATTTAAGATATGTTTATGACAAACGAAATGCATATTTTCTGGGAATGTCTTCAGAAGCCTTCTCCAGTCTGGGTGTCTTGTATGTCTGAGAAACCGTATCTTACTACACAAAAATGTAGATATATTTAGAACACCCTATTTATGTCTAATACAGTTTTTGTGGAGTGAAACATTTCAGAGACATTCCTGGTTATTTGCCGAATTTTGTAATATTTATACTTTTTTCAAATGGAAGGTCGTTATTTATTTTTTTATATCTAGGCCATGCAGAGCCATCACATAGCAACCAGCTCTTAAAACATTTTATTATGGCTTAAAATCTACAATATTCCCCTACTTCCCCTTGCAACTACAAGAACAACAATAAGATAATGTCTGCATATGTTCATCTCGATTAATGTGAGGAGCATAAGCGAATGTTAAAAACAAAGACATGTGAGTGCAAACACATCCATTATTTTGGAGAGGAGGACCTATTGCCAATACCCAGTCACTAGGCAACCGGCAGCACAGAAATCGATATTTCCTCATTCCATTCTGTAAAGTTAATGTCATGAAGTTACAAGAATCGATGGCCTTCACATCTACGGGCCACAAGTATATACACTCACTGAGGGGTGTTCAGTATGGCAGGTGTTTTCGTTCAATGAGACTTTTCCTTTTGCATCGTTCACTCTATGTAAACCTCTGTCGTCAAGGAAAGTGTTAACAACTGACTGGTGGAATTCAATTACCGGTCGCTTCACTTTGCCAGTCAATACGAAGTAATACAATGATAGTATTGCATGCAGTCTTGAGAGAACAGAGGACAGATAAACTACTGTCATTAACTCCAGACTGCCTTTGTCCTTGAATGTGCGATCGTGGTGTGAAGTGGGGAGCTTTTCGGTACGATGTAAACAGAGTAACTCCAGCAGTTCAAAATTGACTACAATGGACTGTAAGCAGTGCCAGTGCCGCTACAATATTATATCATGTGATTTTTTGAGTCTCCAATAAATATAATTCATTAATAATATTAATCAAAGTATGATCACAAGTGCTTTGTTCTATACCGCAACATTATGTATTAGTGATGCTCTTTCGCGTATTCTTTATTGTAGCGGGAAAGAAAGAGGTCACTTTTGAAGCAGGCTGTAAACCATCAGCGCGAGAGGAAAAAACAATACAGCGCTGAGCTTCACTTGAGACAACCACAAGGTCATAGCTAAACTCCTGAGTCAAATACAGTCCTGTCATTTACTCAGGTGAATGTCTTTGTCCTTAAACGTGCATGAAGTGAAGCATCTTCTTGAAAGGGTGCAGAGTAATCCAGGCAGTTAAAAATTGTCTACAATGCACTCGTAAGCAGTGCTAGTGTTGCTGCAATCTTATATCGTGTGGTTTCTTCACTCACCAATAAATAAATTCATTAGTGGTATTATCGAATGTATGATCGTAATTGTTTTGCGTGATACGCTAATATAGATGCCACCTCGCGTAATATTTATTGTCCCGGGAAAGGAGGAATAAGTCACTCCTGAAGCAGGATATAACACGCCAGAGCGAGAGGAAAAAAATCAGAGTGCTATCTCAGGTTCATTTGTGTCAATCACAAGATCATAGTTAAACTGAGGCAAATACGAGTATAATACTGCTGCGTGTGTACAAAGTAACTCGAGATCTGTTGTAGTATAAGTTAAACGAAATAGAAAGAGGACATAGTTTTGAATGGTGGTTTAAATTATTCCGAACTCGAATATGCTTCTGCAGACGACATAGAAATGTATAATGCAAAATAATTACAACTGAATAACAATTAGTAACAGCGGTGCATGCGCAAAAATCGAAATAGTGGAATTACCACTTTACTAGTTTCGGACAAGTCTATCCTACAGGGTCATCAGAGGCTCCAGAGGCAGTTCGAGTCGAGCGGGGATGCTGATTCCCCCGCCCGAGTGTCTTTACCGCAGTACCTAGTCGTCACACGGCTTAACCTGCGCGATGAGTATGGTGGTGTTAAAAGCGGCCACGTTATCGGCATCTCGTTTTGGGGCGCGCGCCATTCGCCTGCTAAGATTCCACTTCGCGCTATAACATCACGTATAACATGCCTTTCTGACTCACGCCATGAATGACAAACGAAGGGAGCACTATCTGTTCATCAGCTCATAGTCTTAGGGGAATGAAGGGCAGAAGAGAGACATTCTATGGGTGTAACCCGAGTTTTGTAAACCTCTGCGCAAATGTTGTTCTTAAGCTGCCAACTTACCTCCAATGTTATTCGCGCATGTTTACTCGCTGCTAATTGCTCTTAATTTCAGCTGTAAAATCATACGAGCCACTAGTTGTGTGTCGGAAGTAAAGAAAAATGTGGTGTAGAAGTAAATAAACTCTGCCTAGGAGTGCTGTGAAATCTCCTAAGATTCTGTGGTTGCAGAACAAAGGGTTTGAAGAAATATTAGTTTTGGAAATTAATGATAAGACTGTCTTCCCTTTGAAGTTTTAAAAGTTGAATTTGTTCAGAGTGACAGTTCTATGCGTAAAACAGATCTTTATAGGATGATTGAAACACACAAACCTAAACAGGTTCTTAAAGCGGGCACATTTTTGGTTTTATTGGGCCAAACTGTCGTTGGTGACTTATTCTTAGAAGAATTGCGATATAGCGCTCGAGGATACATCACTTGAGACCGAAACAGACTGTCAGGGATTCTGAAAAATACAGAAAAGGCAGAAAATGATAAGTGGGAGAAATATGGAGTAGTTGAAAACATCGTTTACGTTTTATAAGCTAACTATACTCCAGGAAATGAAAATAGCGTTTAAATTCCGCTGTTTTGAGCGAGTACTTTGCTTTAATCTGGTGTGAACACATTTCAAGATTGGCACCACTATCGTAAGCGCGACTAGGACGCCTCAGATATCTCTGTGTACCTGGAATTGTTTACTGACGTACTGGCTGGCTGCATTCCTGTCAGGAACCATGAACAAACTGTAGCTAATGTTCTTTGGTGGTTTTCGGTCTTGTGTTAGTCCAGTAATGGTCCAATTTACTACAAATATATATTTGTTTACTTGTTGCAACTTTATAAAACATGAATATCCGTCTGTGTGGTAGAGAATTTCAGGAACGCTTTCCTGACATTGATCCGCCTAACAAAAGTACACTTCATAAATTAGTCATGAAATTCAACAGTATCGGATGAGTGTTAGGCCGGAAATAAATCGCGAACGTCATGTTTTAACACAGGAAAAGATTGACATCAGTGTGCGGTCAGAACGTACGCCACAAAAGTCTCTCTCGAAGTTATCGCAGCAAGCAGGAGTCAGCTGTGAGTCAGCCTTGAGTTGTGCTCTACCAAAACTATGGTTCGGTAGTTTTGGTACATACAAAATGACGTAAATGGTAGGATTACTGGAAGTATTGGTAGTACTGTTAGGGAAAGAAACGCAATACAAAATACAACGAATTAAGAAGTTTAATGAGAAATTCAAACATGATCAACAAAAACTGTGATGACTGGTCACTGTGATCAAAATAAAAATTGTACTTTCGGTACAAATAAGGTTACAATTGTTCACCTTGAGTGTCTTCGATCAGTTTCCAAATGTTTTTGAAGACACTGATAGTCCGTAGATTAAACGGCCATTTATACATATACTCCCTCTCAAATTGAGAAGGTTCAAAGATACAAGCTTCCGTTTCTAGAGGAATCTAGTAAAACATGATCACATAACGCAAACAACGTATCGATATACGATAGGTATGCAACACATCTAACGTACAGGTATTGCGGGTAGGTTCTTCACTGACCAATTCTACTAGGGAAACTACCGTAATCTATACTTACAGTAGTCTACGGTAGCTTCACAACTCTAGGTCAGCACAGAAAATGACAAAACTACTCAGATTACGACATTTCAACAAGACGAGACTATTTCTTTGGAGGTAACGGCTTACGGAGCGATCAGTGTAGGGATTTGATCCAATGGATCCCCAAATCTCACATCTTGCTATTGTTACTTGTGGTGCTATTTGAAAGACAGAGTATAAATCTGATCCCCGAACAGTACAAGAACTGAAAAATAATATAGAGAAGAAATAACCAACATATCCCAAGAATAATTGCAACACGTTTATGACAATCTGCTAAGATGCTGTAATGCCTGTCTTCGAGCACGAGGAAGACATTTTAAACATCGTTTTTTGGAAAAGTAAGCAATATAAGGGACATTCAATATTGTAGTTTGTGAAATAACAATGGTTCTAGTTGACCGTGTCCGTTTCCATGCATAACACGGTTCGAGAAGAAAAAGTGTCGGGAGGGAAGTGGGGCGACCGCGACTCCAGTGTCATTAAAAATGTGGCCGCTTAATCTGATGGCACTGTAGTTTAGCAAAACAGATTCGACCAGTAGCTCCAATGTGCTACCATCTAACGACAGTTTTAAAGATAGCTATTATACAGATTTTACAATGAGAAGGTTTACAAATAGAGGAATATCCCAGTTTGTGATTTTGGAGCTTGGATCACTATTGCAAACCCCAGTCCAATTGGTGTCAATAGGTGTAGAAAACGAAAATTGTCGCTGTCAAAATGAAAGCCGTGCTCGACGACAAGCAATACGAGTTGCGTTCAAAATAAAGTTGATGAAAATGTGCTCGAGACAACCATCCAAAATAATCAAGACTTGCTACTAGTGAAGTCCCGACTACACGAGTACACGAGTCGTTTACATCGTTCAGATATGAAGCTCCTTCAGCAAAGCATTCCCACCAAAGTCGCAACTCCCTCTCGGCTTTGTCCTCTTGAAACATGCGAAGCGTTACAAATGTTGCAATTAAGGACAAGTAGAACTGAAGACTTCCTTCTGGTTCACTTACTCAGCTGTGATATGAATAGGAAGTGTTATACGAAAGGGAAACCGTTTTAGTAGATGGAGTAATTATTGCGCCAAATATTTCATACAAGACTACAGTTCATGCTTGTAACAAAGAATAATATATCTCATTGATATATGATCTCCTGAAAGACAAGAAACAAGAAAGACAACTTACATATTTTAGAATTTTACTACGTTAAGTTTAAAATGTGCAGAGAGGAATTTTACGCTGCCCTCTAAATTGTTGCAGATTTTGAGATAGCAATCCAAAGATTTGAAGCGCAAATGGGAGGATGTACGTTTACTACAAAATTTGGCCGACAGATGCACGGCCCGTCTCCTGGATACGTACTGCACGACTTGGCTGGCAGTCGCAACTCTCCCGGTCACACATGCTTGGACGTCAAATCATTCTCACATTAACAATTATCAGAATAAACAAAAGCATGCCTTATCGAAGGAGATGTTGGATATACCGTCCATCTGCATCAACACATCTACGGCATCTTCTGAAAAAATTTGCATTCACAAGCGTTAGTTCAGCTTCCGAAATAGTGTTAATTTCTCTCCTGATATAGGGCGCCTATGAGATTTTCGAGGTGACCGTTCTAACCTTTCTGCGATTTCGTCTAATTTCTGTTCCGTAAGCACACGCCGTTTTACCTTTCTAATACGAATTGATCCTGTCTTCCTAAATTTATTTACAAGCAAACGAATGATATTTCTACATGGAACACACACCCCAGGAAATGTAGTTTCAAATTGCCCTACAGCTTCCCTACAAGAT
Organism: Tenodera sinensis; assembly: GCA_030765045.1. Classification (NCBI taxonomy): domain Eukaryota; kingdom Metazoa; phylum Arthropoda; class Insecta; order Mantodea; family Mantidae; genus Tenodera; species Tenodera sinensis. Next base: position 170,884,831 of record CM060963.1, on the reverse strand, counting down.
GATGTAAGCATATACGTGTCGTGCATAATCACTCTTTGTTGTACTGTATACTGCGATCGATTCATTTTGAACACACTTCAAGAAAAACTAACAGTTCTGAACACTCCTAATGTTATTCACGTGTGGACTGGACTAGAAGAGCACAAAATACCTAGCCAGCAGAAGACTAACGCACGTGTGACGATTAACACGAATGCGCAGGTAAATGTAGTGAACGTCACACAGGCCATACATCTGCCGGCCAAGTTTTGTAGTAAACGTACTGTACATTCATGTAATAGAATGTAAGACTTAATCTGACCAATGTATAGTTTTTAAGGTTAAAAACTAGGTAGATACCTAGTAAAGATGAACCTGAAGACGGAATTTGATTAAAACAGTCCCTCAGATTGACATTCAAACAGGTAGGAGATTGTTTCAATTTGGATTTTCTAGTTGATAAACCAATGCTTAACACCACAAGCTTGTTCAGCGATTAATGATTATATTTTGGGTAATTATATAACATGTGAAGACGCAGTTTTCCTTCCACACTAGTCCGATAGCTTACTACACACAACGCGCGCTTGCGAATTTTTCCACAGTAGATTCAATTCAATGTTCTAGTTAGCTCATCCAGGCATTTGGACCTTAATGAAGTGTGGGTGTGAGTGTATGTGTGCGAGTTATATGTATACGGAGAGCAACCTCAAAATCAATGCCATTAATGATACAGCGAAAAAATGACGTGCCGCTATACAGAAAGCACATAAGGTTATGCATTGGAGTACATAGAGGGTTTAGTTACCTACACAACATCAATATGTAGCGGCGGCGTGGCTGAGTGATTAGTGGGCGAGTTTTCTGCGGATTCTGTGCTTTACTCGCCATTCATCCTACCAATTGCTCCAAATCACCTTTCCCTTCATCCATTTCATCGCCATTGAATCTTCTTCGCCCTTATAATAGGATTTGGACTGATCACCTTTTCTGGCTACCTTTCTGCTCCTCGACAGGTGTCTGACCCTAAGCACCCCTTATGAGTCCTGGAGATGTTAAGTCCTTCATACGAGGATGGTAAAATGAAAAAAAAAAAAAAAAGAAGAAGATATCGGTACATGCAGATGTACACAAACAAAGCTGTATTCTGCCAGCTATTTTAAAATAGATGCCACAAAGAAACACAAACAAAACAGTGTTCCTAAACTTACCTATAATACCTACAAAACTTAGTATGTGTGTACACTGCAGTGTGCCAAGCCTAAAAATGGGAAGGAAAGCATTGTGTACAGTCACTGCAAAATTTTCGAACGCTTGGTAGAAAAAGGTGTGGTCTAATATACACTCAAATACCCACTGCAGTTCTCCAGTAAGAAATACCTTCAGACAACCTAATGGAACTATCGCGAGCCACTTTGCTCTCAAATAAAAAGGTACCACTTCTTATGCCTGATAATGTACGAGATGTATTAAACATTAGTCTGTGGTGAAAATTCTTCTTCTTCCTCCTCCTCCTCCTGCTACTGCTCCGGTGTGTCCCGGTCTCAAACTAGAGTGAAAATTGAAGTTAAAAATTCTATACAAACATGCTATGATTTTATTTCAAAAGAATACTCATTAGTGCGCTACTTCTTTGGAAATTACCATACACATTTTTACTTTCTCTACAACGTATAATAAGCAGGGGACGTATTGTATTCGACCCAAAAATTCGATGTTGAGATTTCACCGGAAACATACTTCTTAAGCTCCTGAATAAAAAAGCGTTTTAGGAAAAGGTCCGCACGCGCTCGTGTGTGTGTGTGTGTGTGTGTGTGTGTGTGTGTGTGTGTGTGTGTGTGTGTGTGTGTGTGTGTGTTTGAACAGCATACCGCAAAAACGAAAAGTCGACTAAAAGCCAAAGTTGGTATTTAAGTTTAATATATTTCAAGGACGCGACACGAAGATTTTGTTTTTCTCGAAAATGTCTAACAATTTTGATGAAAATGTCATATGTTTATGATATTTTTATGGCAAATGAAATGTATATTTTGAATTTTCTGGCTATAGCCCACGATGAAATGTTTTAGTACAGTGGAAATATTCAGAATTTTGATCACTTAAAGCAATAACTCAAGGCAGTGTTGCAAGACGGCCGCCTCCGTAGCGCAGTTGGTAGCGCGCTTGCCTGTGGCGTGGAGAACCCGGGTTCGATCCCCGGTACCAGCATGGGGAGGTCTGGCACGGGGTGCACTCAGTCTCGTTAGGTCCCGGGGGGACCAATTAAGGAGCTACTTGATGGAAAAGTAGCGGCTCCAAGTCGAGAAGACCGCATAACTGGCCGGGAGGGTTCGGGACGCTGACCACGTCCCACCCTCCACGAATGACGCCTGTAGTGGGCGGAGGTGGGGGACGTAGCGGCTGGGCGGTAGGCCTTGGCCCTTCATGGGCTGTTGTAAGACGTATCAGCCGACGTTCTTTTCAGCTTGTGAACTGCAGCTAATACTAATCAGCACAGGATTTTCAGCACTAACAACATCTCTCGTTTTACAAATATCCCCGGCTGTGATTCACCCGGTATAATGCATGTAATACGTCAACGCCTTGCTAAAGAGAGCTCAAGGGTTAACTTTTTAACAAATGCTAGTGGGCAAATGTAATGTAAAATGTGCCTGTTGGCAAAGCTCTCCAAATTGACAGCTACGAAGGCGCCGTCTCCCTCATTAGAGACGGCTTCAAGGATCTCTCAGCATATCGAATCGGATCTCTGACAGTGAAATATATGTCAGGATGTTGTGAAGCACATTTCTAAAGAAGAAATGCCAGGGGGTGCTGTCACATCCAACGTAACTGCAGCTTGTAAACGCCATTTCTGCCAGCAGCCATCACTAGGAATACGGGGCAGGATTAAGTAGCATAATAAGTGTCATAAGTAAACAGAGGTACGCATGTATTATTGTGAAACCCATTCTCTCGGCATATTGTCTCGATTATATTATGTGCACTGCAAAGGTACTTGTCAGTATTACTATATAAATGACTTTATCCAATATTTTTTTATATACCAACTGGAAGCGGTATAGATAATCGTTGACCAGAAAGTCCCGAGTGAGAGGTAATAAAAGACTTCATGAGAATGTTTTATTTTTTATAAATCTGTAGAAAAACGCTACGGAAGAAATCAATGTTTGTCAACTGTGAGCATCCCGCACTGAAGAGTGAAACGATTTGATCATGGTGTTAGCTAGAGAGGTTAGAATCATTCCCACCCAGTTGATTATGTGGTCCATCGCGTGGTAGCAAGTTGCATTTTGTGACAAAGATGTCACTTTATTCTCCTCGGTGCAACTTACACCTATTACAATATGAATGTATCAAGAGGTTGTATGAGAGAAGACTAAAACAGAAATTAAATCCAGAAGATGGAAGGATGGAAGGGAGGTCATTACATTCCTTCTACTCGTAATATGTCCTTCACAGAAGCATTTCAAACAAAAATGTCGAATGGCATTTTGTTCTTTGATCAGCCGATTTCGAAAAAATAAATAGTTTTTCATCCCAATTGGATGCGTAATTCCACAAGAATGTACGAAGATAAAAGTTTGTTACTTGTAAGATGCGTAGAGTAACTTATTTCAGACATATCTTCGGTAGTAATTATGGGACATCGCATAGGTTTACGAAATAATTAATCACTTACAAGCCGTGAAGGAATACTCCAAGCTACTCTCTCAGACGTGAGGTAACTCGACAACGTAGGTTAGGGAATTGACCTAGTTTGTGAATGTAAACAGGTCGGGCACTTTCGCTTTCGTTTAATGTTTTGGGAGCTAACGCTTGTGATTAGTCTACATTCGCAAGTAGACACGGAAGGACAAGGCAGAGTATGAGTTTGTTTTCAACACGCATCGTTACAGTGTTTATGAGCTAGGGAAAGTGACCACCCACACAATCTGCAGTGTCGCCATCTTGTTTTCGACAAAACTAAAATATCTCCGTAGGAAATGGCCAGAGACAAAAACGTAAAATACAAAATGTGTTTCAAATACCGAGATCTACCACTGGTTTAAATTAATGTAATGAAATAATCATCTGGAACAGGCCACTCATGCTGCGGCATATGAATCCTTAGGAATACAAGATAGTATATATCCATGGAACCTTTGGATAGATTCTGAGTTCTTGCTCTGTAAAAAAGAAGAATATAAAGTGTGGCTAGGTTCAAAGAAAGATACATTTAAAATATCACTGAATATTTAAAACAAAAGCGTAAATCTAAAATAGTGGTCAGGGAAAGAAGATACAGAATGGGATAGTGTGTGGAGAAATAGAACATACCATAGGCCAGTTAGATCAGCCCAAGTCTGAGAAACTTTAAAGGCAGTTAGAACAACTTAAACAGCAAAGAGTTTTAGTTTTGTATCAATAAATGACTATCTGGGGGATTTTAAGATGCTTTTAACAGAGAAAAGAGATAATTTTAGAATAATTGACAATATTTTAGGTACAAATGACAGGATTAAGGATATATATCCAATTACACCAGATGGTCAACAGGGTACTAAAAACATCAAAAAATGGAAAAGCTGCTCGCCCTGGGGGAATCACCATGGAATTACTTAAATACGGAGGACAAACTCTGCTAAGAACCTTGACAAGATGATATAATTGGAGATTGGAAAAAAATCATATATTACCGCATATGTAAAAAAGAGGGATAAGAGAAATCTCATGAATTATAGGGGCATTGGCATTAACGCAAGAGTAAATAGAATTCTTAGTATCAAGATCAGATTAGAGAAAATAAGGGTAATATCCGAACAAGCTGGATTTACATCAGGAAAGTCAAGCCTAGATCATAATTTTACAATTCGACAGACCATTGAAAATGATAGCCAAAGGCAAAGAATTCCATTTTTTATTTGTGGACCTTGAAAAGGCGTATGATTCAGTGCCCATAAATAAGGTATGGGATTCCTAACTAAAAACTCATAACTGAGCCTGTAATTGAGTTAATAAAAATATCACATGATTCCAGCGCATGTGTGAAGATTGGAAACAAAATCTCGAAAGAATTTCGACTAACCAAAGGCCTTAGATAAGGATGTGCAATGTCCCCAACAGTATTTAAAATTTATTTGAATGATGTCTTGAGAAAATGGAATAGCACCTATCACAAAATAGGAACAAAAGTGAATGATGAGACCATCTACAGCCTATTATTCGCTGATGACCAAGTAATTATAGGGCAGGACAGAGAGGACAGAATTCATGACCCGTAAGCTTGTGGATGCGTTTGAGGCAGGAGAGTTGAGCATTAATTTTAATAAGACAGAACATATGGTAGTTGGAGAAGGGGACAATCTGAAAATAAATGGTAAAATAATAAAACGAGTCGAACAATTCAAATACTTTGGGTCTATTAAAGACCACTCAGGTAGAAGCGAAAAATACATTAACAACAGAATAAATAATGCTAGAAAGGCAATGAACTCCTTAAATGGCTTTTTATGGAGCAAGAGAACAAAGTTAAATATATTAAAAATTATAGTTGAGAGTATTTTAACATATGAAAGTGAAAGTTGAACGGTGAGTAAAAGATCGAGAAGACTGTTGGCGACAGAAATTGGATTGCGGAGAAGTATAAGAGTATCAAGAATGGAACATATAAGGAATGCCTAAAGAAGAAGTGGATGAAGAAGCAAGTGTTGTTGACAGATTGGAAACAAGGGCTCTCAAATGACATGGACACGTTCAGAGAATGACAGAGGAAATTTACCAAAGAAAACTATAAGCTGGTCGGCTTCTGATCGGAACAAACGCCTTACTTGGAAGGGTGGTTATAGATCAGTGATATTCAACCTGGGGTACGCGAAGACTTCTTAGGGGGTACATAAAATGAAATTTAATTTAATCCTTATGTAGTATTAAATAACTTATAAATATTTAATCCATTTTAGATATGGTTATGTATAATTTGAATTAAGGATAACTCCAAGGCTAGCCACAGAGGAACAGGCTGAAATGGAAAATTGTGTTTGGGGTACGCGGAGAAAAAAGGTTGAATACCACTGGCATAGATACAGCCATGCAGAGAATAGGGTTGGTAGAGGGACAGTGAAATGATAGAATGTATTGGAGAACTGGTACAGGACTACAAGGCAATCGCTGAAAAGTGGAAAACCTATAAATTAAAATATTCTCCTTAAAATTGTTTGCACGAATACACAGCTCTCTTCTATTGACGTTAACACAGTCTACAGTCTTTGTGATATTACGAGCACAACCCACAACTGTTTGCCTCTCGCAGCCTTAACAGCCTCTCTTCACTTTCTCTGTCTCTCAAACACTAGATCCAACGATACAATCACTCAACATTCGTTAACACTTTTCACTTCGACGCGGTGTATCTTTCACAACTGTCTCTACTCACTGATACACTGCCGACTCAAAAACTCCCTGTCACTCTCTCTCTCTCTGCAATTTCCTCCCATCCTTATACAGCGGGGATGACGTCACACGGACCTTTCTCGACTTCCACAAACACGCCGGCGAATAACTAGACAGACCTTTCTCGAAGGCCCTGAAAAACCCTTTGTGTAACCCCTTAATTGTTCTTAGTCCTGTGTTTGTTCGCGTGAGTAATGTGGAGAAGCTTGTTCTTGCGCCTTTGTTTGTTCGCCAACCTGGTATGTGGTGTGAAGTAGCTTGGCCCCGATCGGCCTTTAATGTGCGCCGTGCCCGGCGTTCACAATACTTATTATTAAAGTCAACATAATTACTTATATTATTATATTGCTTTATATTTTGCATTTAAATATACAACAATAAGAAACAAAGCAGGTATGCCATTTAAACATTTCGGGAAATGCACTAAAACAAAATAATCGGGTTTTATTTAAAACCTTGCTGACAGCAAATTGATGTTTCTTATTTTAGAAAACTTGAAGCATACAGGTTCATGAGCAAGTTGCTTAGAAGGCTGTATCTAGTGCAGATCCCTAAAGTGCCGATACATAGATATTAAATCTGGTTAAAATCCTTGGGGCACATAACACCAATGTATTTCCTGCGATAATAATTGTGGCTCGCCTATTTAGAGCCACAAGCTGTGGTGCATCAGGTAGTACAAGTGATGTCAGTAACAATGACCATGACGTATTCCGGTGCTTCCGGCGCAAACGAAGGCTCGGAACATGATTACGGTTGCATTGTTTCGCTTCTGCAGTATCCGAAGCGCTCAACCGAAACTACGTCTGTATTTATTTGTACAGTAACCACTGAAACACAAAATCCCTCACAAAAACATTATGAACTGAGGACTTTTGTCAGCTCTTCAACAATCTGAATACATACCAGCCTATCCTTCAGCGGATTGTTGGAATTACGATTCGTAATGCAATTACCTATGTACTTAGTTTAAACTGTAATGATTAGACATCGGATTTATATGAAAATACATGCTCTACCTGCTTTTGCAGATGATATGGAAAGGTAACTATGTTTTACCATCATTTGCTACTGTATGTAGTTTTGTAGTGCATATAATAGCATGTTTTTGGAGGTATTGCATATTTTGCAATATTGGAATGCACCATGCATATGTCAAACTATTTTAAGGATTATGCTGATTCGGTTCTAAAGCATGTTATCCCAATCTAATAGTTGAATTGAGCTTGACAGAACAGCACATGCAGTACAGCAGTCAACACTTTGATTTCAAGTATTAAGAGGACATTTCTGAAAACTCCGGAGTAACCAGAACCAATTCTAATGCTTTGGGGTACATGCTGTATTTTATTCAGGTAATTTTTGTGCTATTAAAGAATTGATTTACGACCTGGAGCCAAATCACGCTAGTGACTCAACCCAGCAAATATCCAATGCAAATGTCTTTGAATGGAATCAAAGCTCATTTCAAAACTCTACCCGAAGGAATTAAACAATTGGAAAAGTGTGGTTTGCTCCTTTATGTTGCCAATATATGTTCTGTGACAAATATCTGCAAGATGACAGTGTTGACCTTCCCGAAGAAATTTCACCAGACTATGTTAGATCTTACAAATACTGTCCTATGACATGTGGATGTTGAGAGGTCGTTCTCAGCATACTAACCAACATAGGTAATAAATGTACTCCGGAAGATCGTCATAGTCTACTGCAGATCCAATTACAGCCACCAGAACACAATTGGAAACGCTGACTGGAGTACATCTACAATCCGCATTTTAGCTGCATATTTTCGACATTTTAGTACATACTTTATTTTCGCAGTATAGCTGCATGCATATTTAAACAATTTTTAGTGCATATAAATCCGATGTCAAGTAATGATGAAGCGTGTCTAATTTAATTTCCCTTTCCTTCTACTTGGACACAAGCCTGATCTTGCATGCAGAATTCCGAAATTAAAGTGTAAAAAGAAATTGTGGTAATCACAAGGACTTCAATGATTTTGCATCTTTTTTCTGAACATTCTACAGCAGTGCTACGTGGAAAATACACGTTACTCATAATATTTCGAGTGAAATTAAACCACTTTTAAATTATGTTCCTGGATTTTTAGGCATTTTTATCTGATATAAAGAACATAACCTGTAAAAGATCTAAGTGATTTTTAAACCGAAATCCAGGTTCTCGGTCAGTTTTCGCGTATGGTTGTGTTATTCTTATATTATTATTAGAACCAAGTTCCATCGAAATTTAAAAATTCTTGGAAATATATTGGAATGTGGCTACCCTTTCAAATTTTGTTAGGTACTTGGACTTAACACATCCAACTAAACGGTAGTTTACTTCTATTCTAAGACAGATTTATCCTCTAACGGAATGTGGGGTGAATCTATCTGCTACTTTTGAGGGTCACACCATATATATTGTTACAATGAAGTCTTCACAGAGCAGAAGGTAATTTTTGAGGTGATATTTATATCTCCTCGACGAAAATGAAAGCATGTATTTCCGCGGTACTGAATATCAAATGGAGTTGGTGAAATCAGTTGAAAGTAACCAAAGTTGTGTGAAAGGCAAAATGGGCAAACTTGTCTTTGCTAAAATAGAAAACTGTCCAACAGGAACGGTGGTTATGATACAATGTGCAAGACTGCTACCACTTAAATATCGCCTGGATGAAGAAGAACTGGAAATTGGCAATATTTGATGCTTGAAGCATGCCCCAGTATCTTCTTCTGATGTTAAAAAAAGTTTCTTAATGTGTTCGTATTAGTTGACAACAGACCTACCTTCAAATCTGAAAACTTAAAAAGCTATTTGTAACGAATTTGTAATTCAATGTTCAGTGATCAAGTATAAGGGCAAGGAGATCAACAGAATAAGGTAATTTTTAAGTCATTAATTGTTCTTTTTGGTCATTTTTACTTTCTCTACTACGTATAGTAAGTAGGGGAAGTATTGTATTGCACTCAAAAATTCGATGTCGAGATTTCACTGGAAACATGTTTTGAGGCACCATTAATAAAACAAAAACGGAAGAAGAAAAAAAAAAAAAAAAAAAAAAAAAAAAAGAACACGAAAAAAAAAACGAAAACTCGGTTAAAAACAAAAGTTGCATACCTTTCAAGGATGCGACAGGAGGATTTTGAAGAAAATTCCTCCACCCTTAACTACACTTCACATGGAAAATTTTTTTAAGTTTTATTTTCTCAGAAATGGCTTTAACGACTTTGACTAAAATGTCATATGATTAAGATATTTTTATAGCGAATTTACTCTTGATGACTTTTGCATAACCGGTAAACCGTATGAGATAGACCAAATCTTACTATACAAAAAATGTAAATCTCGTTAAAACAGAAATGTGGAGTAAACCATTTCGGAGATATTCCTTATTTGTGCGACTTTTGTGGTACTCATACTTTTCTCAATGGAAGATCATTATTCATTTTTTTATCTGTCTGGTCGTACAAAGAGAACGGAATTTCAAAACTTTAAAAGACTGGACTTTCGCTCAAAGCCTACTGTATTCCCATATCCCCCTTGCATCTATAAGAAATCAGCAAGAAGATAATTTCTGTAAATGTTTATCTTGACTAACATGAAGAGAAAGGAATACGAGTTTGTAAGAATAACATAACAATACAGAAAGTCATGTGAGTGCAACACATCAAATTTTTAAGTTACGTCATCAAAATGCGGGCCCTAGTAACCAGCAATTCTCAGGAGGAAAATCGACGAATTAAACCCTGTGTTTGCAATGAAATAGCGTTATTGACTTAGATATTTAAACCCAAGTGAGTGAAACAGATTACGAGGAACCTCGTAATCAACATTACTTTCCAGCTACTAAACTAGGGCTGGCGAGGGAACGGTCACGTGCGTGCGCGTGTACATATTTAGCACTACTGAGTCAGTACCAAGTCAGCACGATGAATCTCCCAGGTTTTTTATGCGCGGTTTTCGTGGCGAAAGCTGTCGTTTCTTTCCCAAGTACCTACAAGGCTGAGTGCACCCCGTTCCAAATCTCCCAGTATCAAATTCCATGCTATAACCCAAGTTGGGTCCCCTACTCCGCAGGCAGCAACGCTACCCTTTCAGCAAACGGACGGATAAATCGCTTATGAAATTACAAATCCACTTCCCTTAGTAAATAAAAAGAGGGGAAAAACCAAAACCATATTAAATATAAACACAGAATAAACCCATAAATAAGAACTTCAACATGTTTGTGTCCTGAAAGTGTAGTGTAGGAAGAGGAAATACTCGAAGAAATATTTATGAAATGGAAGATTTGATACCCTTCATAGGATACACAGAGGGATTTTTAGACGTGGTGAATGGCCGTGCTAGAATCTGCGCGAGTGACCTCACGCAAATTGATGGTGGGGGTAACTACTCAGTGTCATAAAAAGGAGACAGCTGATAACGCAAACGAGCACTGTACCTAAACACGCATTCCTGCGATGCTGACTGCACGGAAGTCGGAGATACTAACCCAGGCCTGGGCAACTCGTGGAATAGCTAGAGCGACCCTCATTTCTTTTACTTGCTGAACATACAATTATCAGCGTAAGACCGTGAGCGGGGTGCGCTCATAGAGTACCAGTTGCCCAGCCCTGCTAACCTGATAGCCTTGCGGTCTTATAAATACAAAAGTAAATTCGACCATAAATCACTGCGCAACTTTCGCCATTGCCAGGCCTAAAAATACCTCTGTACTATGCTACTGTATACGCCACAAATGTAGCAAAAGGAACATACAAGCTACTTTTGTCATACTTATATACAATTAGTAACACTTTTCTATAGATTCCCACTATGCCCTTTGTGCTAGTAAACTTAATATTAACAGAGCAGAGCTCATTGAAAAACTAACATTTACAGGAAGAGCTGAAAACTGCCAAGGAGATTTTTGTGTGTTAACTTCCTTTCATGCCAAGTCACAAGAATTTAAATAAAATTCGTGGAACCGAAACGAGCTGAACAGGCTTTTAATTAGCTTCAACATGCCACGGGGCGGCGTATTTCATGGGCTGTTTCTAACAATGTTAATGAAATGCGTGTTAACGAATGTTAGAATCAATACTGGCTCCAGCATTTTGCGTTAAACTAAAATGTGTCAGCGTATTGCTATATAGGTACAGTTAAGTGCATAAAATTCAGCTGAATATAATGCGCAGGTATTATGTTGGTAAGGAAATAGTAAATCGTGTCTACCACAACCAGTCCCCTTCCCCTTAGCTAGTTCTACCATTCCACTTAATGTTTGTATTACTTCCCCCTTTTCCCTCTATCCTGAGCATGAAACCAACCTTTATACATTGGTTTGAGTGCCAGATTTTTTACTTCAAAGCAATGCTAGACGGAGGGGTTGGTATGGACAGTCTTGGCGAAGCTTGCCTTCCAGCCACTCAGATACGATTTTCTGTACTTCCAGCCACTCACCGCTCCCCAGGCTTGACTTTGTTCATGTTATGCGTTTGTGTCGGATTTGAATTCAAACCAATAAGAGATTGGTTCATCCAGGGCTGGGGTGCGGATGATAAGGAGATTCTGCCAACATTAAATAAAGAAAAACATCATAGGAAACTTGCATCAGCCTGTTTCATTGCATAAGATTATACATGTATCAAATCTAGCTCTTTTTCCATTAACCCAACAGGCAGAGTGAACGTCCATATAACCGAATACTCCTAAATATCCTTACCTATGTTCATAAACATTGCGCTACACATATAGCTATTCCATTTTACCCAAGGACACTACCTCCAAGAACTATATGACTGCAAATCATTATTTCTTTTTAATATACCGAAATGTGCAGAGGATTGGTAAAAAAAAAGCTTGCCGTGGATATCTCGAAGGGGGCATCCTTAAAATAGGGTCTTTCCACTCCTCCAGATAGCGCTGAATCTCCTCAATTATATTATCTTCCATGAGCTATGCTCTTCTATCGATATTCTTCATTCGATCTAATCTTGTTATTCCCAAGAGTGGTCGTGGAGCTGCTCATTTGATCTGCTTCTACTCTAGCCTTTACTCTGGATCTCAGAACCCAAGTTTCACAAGCGTACCTTAGTGCTGATTTTGACACGATGTTATGTAGTCTTTGTTTCACTTCTTAAATTTAATTTAATTCTCTTGCTTTTGCCGAAGTGCCTTTTTATACATCCGCTTAATTTGCTATACATTTCTATGTTTTCCTCAATATCTGATTTTGTATTCCAAATTAATATTTTCGAGCTTAAGTGTTTAAAGTTGATGCTTGCTCGATAATATCTTCGTCTATAACAGGCACGGGGAAGAGGGGTGACAGGGATGCAGTCGAGTACTTACCCTATCCACTTACTGACAAAATTTGAAGGACTGGCCGGTTCTCTGAGGTAGACAGACAATAACGGCTAACCGCTGTAAGGTAGTGGGTCGGGTTAAAACTGCGATCTAGGGGAAATTACTCATTCAGTCAGTTCTCCCCATCTATGGTTTCTAACAACTTTAATTATTTTTTGTTCTCTCCCTACCGTTGCCATTACTTTAGTTTTCTTTCCATACATTTTCATATTGTATTCTTTTCCTATTTCATTTAAATGTTTGGCTGCTTTTTGTAATTCTATTTCATTTTCAGCTAGCAGTAGTTGATCATCTGCAAATACTATATTAGTATCCTTCAAAACTAACGCTTTTGGTTTATATTTTGTTTTCCAGTCAATTATTTTATTTAAATATAGATCAAACAATACTGGTGACAATCCACACCCTTGTCTTGGTCCTTTATTAATATACACACTTTCCTTGTTGATTTTATAATTGTTCTATTATATAATGATTTAACAGAATTAATCAAATTAGGTGGCATTTTATATTCTTCCAAAATTTTCCATAATTTATTTCTCTGTAGCCTGTCATACGGTTTGCTGTAATCTAATGTAATGAAGTAATCTGTAATCTGGTGTAATGTTATTTACCTATATATGTAGGCTCAAGAAAATTGCAAGGTGTTTATTTTAAACTCTAATGGTGCAGGTTTACATCTAGGTGGCGTGAAATGTGCAAGAAAATGTCAACCATACCTAATTGTTGTTAATTAACTCCAGGTTAATTACCATACAGTTATCTGCAGCTCATAATACGAGGCAGTCTCTTTAATTGACAAGATGACTATAGGTAAATTAACCTCAGCTGTTAACCGGAGATCATAATACAAGTCGTAATTGAAATGTGAAACTAATATTTATATGTCGCATTATCGCAACGAAATATGCGATGAAATTATTTATCTATACTTTTATCTCGATTTACTTGAAACAATGAACAAGTGGGTTCCGCCCCGCCCTCCCTTTCTTTCTTCAGGAATAGTTAGAAGCTATATAAAACTAAACGACATGTAACACAGGGTTTTTATAAATACATCCTAGTGGCGCTAGTGTTCCAGTAGAGCAAGGTTGGCTTTATGGTCATTAGCACATTTTAAGGAAAACGGTTTTGGACAGTGGTGCCATATATGAACCGTTCAGGGGGAGGTACATAAAGAGCGCAATGAACGGAACAACATTATTAGTGAGAGTGTATTAATGAGATAATACTATGTACACTAAAAACATTATCTAAGATATGAATAATGCAACTCACGAAAATGTGCAAATGCTGGTGGATTTGTTTGCATAACAATGACAGAAAATCGAGAAGTGTACCCAGTTCTGTGAAACTTTAAGAGCGCATAAAATTAAATGTGAGGTTAGGTCACGCAGAGGAATCCAATTTGTGTTTCTCCTATTCCTCTTACAGAAGAATGCATCACATACCACTATGATTCGTTTCTGGATAACTACTCGAACAACCTCTTATTATGGAAGAGTAATGAACCACGAGCAATTCTAAAATTATCCTGAAAAAGAACAGCACATTTATTCTCCCTTCATTAGAATCAATCTTTTCTATTTTCTCACTCTAAGTTGGAATTTACCATTTCTAAGCCAGCTGACTAAGAAAAGTTTAATCGATTCTCTGATAGAGAAAATAAAATCATATAGAACGATAGTAACTGGGCAGTTTTCTTCAATCTTTTGATAAAACAAAATTATGTGAGAACTCTGTCTTAAAGTTTATTACAAATGCGAGACTGATGTCACTACTTTTCATTCCCCTCCAAATAATATTTATGGTGCAGCAACAGTAGAAACATTCCTCAGTGAATTGCTACTGTTTCTAAGCTGAACAAAGAACTGACGTTTGTAAAAGCGAGCAATTTTTTTTTTTCTTTCTCTATATCCTATGGTTTAATTTAGTGTCTCCTCTACAAACTAATTGCAATACCTCAAACTTTTTATTACTTTCTCTACTACGTAGGAGAAGTTTTGAATTCCACCCAAAAACTCGATTGCGAGATTTCACTAGAAATGTATGTTTTGAGGCCCCTTAATCCAAAAAAGCATTGTTAGAAAAATGTCCGTGTCCGCGCGTGCGCACGCCTATGAACAGCAGAACTGAAAAACGAAAAGTCGGCTAAAAACCAAACTTGGTATTTAAATTTAATATCTTTCACAGATGCGACACGAAGATTTTGAAGAACATTTCTCCACCGTAAACTAACCTTTACATGGAAATTTTTTCGCTAATTGACTCAAAATGGCTCTAACGATTTTCATTAAAATACCATATGTTTAAGATATTTTTATGGCAAATGAAATGTATATTTTTAATTTTCTGGCCATTGCTTATGTAATCCTGTTTACTCGTGATGACTTTTGCATAACTGGTAAACCGTACGAGATAGACCAAATCTTACTGTACAAAAAATGTAGATCTCGTTAAAACACAACTTATACCTCAATGCATTTTTTTATGGAGTGAACAATCTCGGAAACATTCCTTGTTAGATATTTGTGTGAGTTTTTCAATACTTTCTCAAATGGAAGGTCGTTATTCGCTGTTTTGTCTTTTAGCCGTGCAAAGAGAATAGAATTTCATATAGCGACCAGCTTTAATAGATTTGACTATCGCTTATATTCCCCTTGCACCTACAAGAAAATTAGCAATAAGCTAATTTCTGTAAATGTTTACCTCCACTAACATGAAGAAGATAGATGAATAGGAGTTTGCATGAATAGTTAGTACAAGAGTAGAGAAAGTCACGTGAGAGCAGCACATGAGATTTTTTTTCTCTACTCCCTATGATTTAATGTTGTGTCTGCTCTACAAACTAACTGCAATACCTCAACTTTTTGCCTACTTCATAGTAATTGAGTTAAATATTTCTGGAAATGGTTTCATTACACATTATGTTGTGGATACAAGCATAAGAAGGATATAGGAGGCTGAAGAGATGCCAAATCTTCAAAAAGCGGTTCCCAAAAGCTGCTCTGAAATCCCTTGCACTTTGCGCGACATTGCCACAAACATACAAAAGGTGCCTTTTCCTTAAAAATGTGAAGTGTTGAAACTAACGAGTGAGATGGTTATGTTACAGATTAAATCAGTTTGACATAAACTGTTCTAACGATTCCTGAGATGAGAAACTAGATTTTTTTTTTTTTTTTTTTTTTTTTTCCTTCCATTTACAGGGTAACTTGGGTTGGGAACATTTTCTTGAATAGGTATCTTCACGTCACCTCTTTGGATGATGTTCACTTTAATTTTTTTTTTTTTTTTTTTTTTTTTTTTTTTTTTTTTTTTTTTTTTTTTTTTTTTTTTTTTGCTCTCTCTACCACGTACATAGTAGTATTGTATTCCAACCAAAAATTCGATGTTCAGATTTCACCAGAAAGAAGTCCTTTGAGGTCCCCTGAAACCAAAAAAGTGCTTTTAAAAAAAGGTTCGCGTATAGCGTCCAGTTCTTAAAACATTTGAGCGTCGTTATTCCCTTTGTACTAATAACGAAATGAGCAACGCACATTTCTTTTCAGTTTTCTTTATTAAAAAAAAATGTTTTCGCCTGGTGCCGGTACATGGGGCCTGGCTTACAGGCTACAATTCTCATAACTTTACAATTGTCAAAGTTTTTGTTTGATAGTCTTGTTGGTTTATGAAAATCCATACGTTGACCACCTGTAGGTCACCGAGAACTAAAAAGGTTTGCATGTAGCGTCCAGCAATGTAGTTATTTCTTTCACAGATTATCTCGATTAAAAGAAGTAGAGAAACTTTCCCAAGAATAATTTGTATATCCACTAATAAACTATTCCTGAATATATTAGTTTTTTAGGGAATATCTATGTATTTCCGGTGGAATCTCGAAATGTCTGGATGGAATACAATAGAGAAAGTAAAAGGAGACATTTGCTGTCATCTATTGCAGAAACTGCAATATGGCTATTACGTCAAGGAACAAAGCAATCCTTTGTTATCAGATAAAGCAGCTTATGATTTCATAACGTTTGACTGAAACCACGCTTATTTTCTTTTCTCCTTGCGAGTTAGTCGCCTTCTAACCTAACCAGGCGACCTCTTGAACATGACGCAGACACATTATTTTACTTTGTTTCTCCCAAATGGATATATATATATATATTTTTTTTTTTATGCGGCCATTAAGATGGCGTTGCTGCATGTTCTTAACTGTCATTTAATTTACTGAACTAAATGAATACCTACAACAGAAAGAAAATCTCGCAGTGTAGTCCTTTAATTCTTACGGGCTGAGCTATTCGTAATTAAACTTAAACAAACAGCCCACCTTTATGATGTGAGGGTAGCCCCACATTCAAGAGATCCCGAGTTCGAATCTGGGTTAGGTTGAGTTACCTGGATAAGAGGGTTTCCCTTAATCTGAAAGATAAATGTCGGGAACTCTAAGCTCCATCGACCCCGAGCTCATTTGAGCATTATTTCACCCAATTTGAAACTCATTGTGAGGAAATCTAATATTAGTTTTCAAATTACAAATATATTCAGATCTCCCCTTTCCACTATTTATTAACTTTGATCAACATGTAAGAAATAAAACACGCTTTTATCAAAAAGTTTGCTTCCCAGGAGTTCCTCAGTGATACTCTAGCTGTAATTGATCCAAAAGAGCGCTTTCAAAAAAAAAAGAAGTCCAATAAAGAGCAAATCTAAATAAACACGCGCCTATCTGCAACAATTAAATATCACCAAATTTGATATGTAAGTCAGGAGTTTCCTTGGATGTAAGATGATATTCAGAAACATCCTCACACTCTGATTTATTTTCTCAAAAATATTTATGTATCTATTGATTAAAATATGAGTTTAAGACAATGATATATTATGAATGACTTGAAGTGCTCATGAAAGACGGTTAGATTCATCTTGCTTAATGCGGAAAACCATAAATCAAACTACAAGAGGAAACTGCTCAGTTCTATCTGCTTTTGAGCACTTGAGAAATTGCGCACTAAAACCGTTTATCTGCTGATGATTTACGTGGAAGATGTTCACATGTTTTTCCTACTTGCTTTTGTAATACGCATGACGCTTACGGAGCAAAGAGCCTTAATTGATATTTAATGGATCCCTGACAGCAACGGTTGTGGAAAATATGCTGTTCCAAGGTAAAATTTGTACAAGAAACAATTCTTTCACACTGACCTAAGTATAACTTGGTTGGGAGATTGAATGCAGTTGGTTAGTTTCGCCTGTTCTTAAGTCAATCATCCAAAAATATATTGTTTAGACCTCTCGCCATAATAAGCCGTATACTTTGTCGTAATTAAGAAATAATAAGAATAAGAATATGATGAAGGAAAGCAAAGAAGAAAATGCCGCTCTAGGCTCTATCCCTGAAAACAGCCTTTTCTGAGAAGTTTTGCTAAAGGAAGTATAATTTCTTGCAGCAATAATAATAATAATAATAATAATAATAATAATAATAATAATAATAATAATAATAATAATAATAATAATAATGATGATGATGATGATGATAATAATAATAATAATAATAATAATGAAAAAGGAGTAGGAGATGAAGAAACAGAGAGGACAAAGAAGCAATTCTATCAAAAACTTAAAGGAATTACATTTTATGAGTGTTCCATTTTATGGAACAACAATATATAAGGGAGTAATTGAACTGTTACTTAGCACACTTTGAGAAACTTATCATTTCAAGGAAACTTCTTGTTCTCGTGTTAAAATATGATAAGATAGTGCCTCTATTCCCTGTAGTTGATTGTGGAGGTTATTTAATATCCACAAGAGTGATAGGTATTGATAGAGAAAAGGCTTTAATGAAGAACTTGTAACGTAATGTGCTAATATTTCATTTATGGTAACATAAAATGGTTACAAAAATTCTATGCTATGGAATACTATAAATTACTCGCTATCGCTTAATTCCATGCCACACGCCTTACCCAAATAAAATACCTGTATTGCTGATGAGACAAAAGCGACATTTAAGGCACATTGTGGTATTTCTTCTGGAAAGGCAAGGGTCATTATACAGAGTCATCAAAACCCTAAATAGCGGTATTTCATTTAAAAAAAAAAAAATTGGTTCTTTAACGACGCTGTCAATTGCCAGGATCACATCAGCGTCGTCGGTGTGCTGGAATTTTGTCCCGCAGGAGTTCTTTAACATGCCAGTAAATCTACTGACATGGAGCTGTCATTTTTAAGCACACTTAAAAACCATCGGTCTGGGCCGGATTTGAACCCGCGACCTTGGGATCAGTAGACCAGCGTCTAACCAACTGAGCCACCCAGACCGACGTATTTCATTTAGGGCGATCAGGTGGATTCAACGCCATTGTTTCCTAGCTTATTTAAACATCCATATATTCATTCGTCTACTGATAAGATATCCTGTTGGGAATATTGCCACAAAAATCGTACGTAGTTCTCGCTAAAGTGCACAATTCAGTTGTCCCTTTCTGGCGTTAACTATTTCCGAGATATTATTTCTAATGAGTGAATTTACAGACAATTATAACTTTCGCTAGTGGAAAGTTATTTTTCTCGTAACCACGCAAAGAGCATGGAATTTCAAACCATCACATGGCGACAGGCTATCTATAAATCTGTATCTTTATCCCTGATATAAAGTGTCTAAATGTGTAACGAAAATTTATCTCTATTAACAATGGGTGGATAGAATAACAAGCTTTTGTAAAAACAGTTGGTGAATGAATGAATAGAAAAAGAACTAAATGCAATATATCAGATTTTTACTTCCTCTACTACGTATAATAAGTAGGGGAAGTACCCATTGTATTCCACCCAAAATTTCGATGTCGAGATTTCACCGGAAATATGACCTGAGGCCCCTTGAATAAAAAAGAGCATTTCTAGAGAAATGTACGCGCGCGTCTGCCTGTCTCTCTGTGAACAGCATACCTCAAAAAAGAAAAGTCGGTTAAAAACGAAAGTTGTTATTTAAGTTTAATATCTTTCAACGATGCGACAAGAAGATCCTGACGCTTCCACCCTAAATTACACTTTACATGGACAATGTTTTGAAATTTGATTGTCAAAAATAACTAACGATTTTGATTAAAAGTCATATGTTTAAGCTATTTTTATGGCAAATGAAATGTATGTTTTGAATGTTCTGACTATAATCCACGTAGTTGTGTTTATTACATTTGCATAGCTGGTAAACCGTAAGAGATAGAGCAAATCTTACTGTACAAGAAATGTAGATCTCGTCAAAACATGCAATTTATGTCAAATGATCTTTATTTGTGAAGTGAACCATTTCGGAGATATCCTTTTTATTTGTGTGAATTTTCCAATACTTGTACTTTCCTTGAATGGCAGGTCGTTATTAATTTTTATATCTCTTGACTATGCAAAGAATGGAATTTCAAAGCCATCGCAGAGCGACTAGCTTTAAAACATTTGACTACAACTTAAAGCCCACTGTATTCCCATAACCCCCTTGGGCCTACATGAAACTTAACAATAAGATAATTTCTGTAAATGTTTATCTCGATTCACATGCAGTAGATAGAGGAATAAGCGTTTGTAAGAATAGTTCGTACAATAGTGAGTAGAGAAAGTCATGTGAGTGCAACACTTTTTTTTTTTTTTTTTTTTTTTTTAATTTTAGGAGGCGAACTGGATATACTGTCCTTTTTGACCTATGCGTATCCTGAAAATGACCAATTAACAAAACAGAGTTGTGCTTCATGGCACAATTATTGTAACTATCGATTGTTAATTCTGCTGGAAAATAACCAAACTGCTTCACAAAAGATCGACGTTTATTTATGACTGAAACATTTTAAAAGTTAAATATGTCCTACATATCAACTAGAAGTAAATTTTCCACGTTACCTAACCTGCAACTTCTCTCGCACATCAAACGTTCAAATCATTTTCTGCTAATTTCACATGCACGCTAGCAACCTGTCGACCAAAACCAAACAAAAATTCCCTGCAGTTTGCAATTGTACTATAAAATAAAGTATATATGTAGGCGTTCAGGTAGGCAGGCGTAGGAATAGAGAATGCAACTTGCATAGCCGCTATTAAAGGTAGCCTTACTGGCACCGAGGCTAAAGCAAGTACCCATAAACAGAACTTAATGCAGTGTGAGGTCGGGGTCATTTCGCTAAAAATTACCAAAATCACATAATATACTTTCTTTCATACAATCAAATAGTATGGATTCTCGAACTTTATGAAAATAAATATATATTTCTATTTGACTCATTTAAAAGTCCAATCATTCAATATTTCAAATGGAAGAGCGTACGGGGATAAGCAGGCACAATAAGTGTTAAATGTTGAAATCTGGCATTATTAACTTTTAGCTGAACTTCCTCAATACGCCGGTTTTTTTTTTTTTTTTTTTTTTTTTTTTTTTTTTTTTTTTTTTTTTTTTTTTTTTTTTCCTCTTCCCTCTCTCTCTCAACTTTACTGATGTATTTCTTCGCCAGTTAATCGTGTTCCGATGAAATTGAGGCCGTATACTTAAAAAACCTTGTGTTGTACTCACATGACTTTCTCTACTCTTACACTAACCATTCCTACAAACTGTTATTCATGTTAGTTGAGATAAATATTTGCAGAAATTATCATATTGCTTATTTACTTGTAGACACAAGGGGAACATGGGAACATAATAGGCTTTGAGCGATAGTCAAATTTATTAAAGCTGGTCGTTATATGAATGCTTTTAAATTATGTTCTTTTTGCACGGCTAAGATGTAAAAATGAATATCGAGCTTCCATTTGAGGAAAGAATTGCAAAATTCACACAAATAAGGAATATCTCCGAAATGGTTCACTCCGCAAAAAATTTATCCGGACATAAATTATGTGTTTTAACGAGATCCAATTTTTTTTGTATAGTAAGATTTGGTCTATCTCTTACGGTTTACCAGTTATGCACAAGTCATCACTAGTAAACAGGACCACATGGGCTACAGCCAGAAAATTCAAAATAAGCATTTCATTTTGCATAAACATATCTTCAACATATAGCATTTTCATAAAAATCGTTACAGCCATTTTCGAGGAATACAAAATTTTCAAAAACTTTTCCATGTAAAGGGTAGTTTAGGGTGTAGGATTTTCTTCAAAATCTTCATGTCCCATCCTTGAAAAATATTAAACTTAAATAGCAACCTTGGTTTTTAATCGACATTTCGTTTTTCAGTTATGCTGTTCAAAGACGACAGGCAGACACAGACACACACGAAACTTTTTCTAAATTTTTTTTTTTTTTTTTTTTGCACTTAAGGGACCTCAAAACATATTTCTGGTGAAATCTCGACATCGAATTTTTGGGTGGAATACAATACTTCCCCATGTTTACTATACGTAGTAGAGAAGAAAAACTGCTGTACTAAACTCATAAAATCATTTTGTATAGACCACACATGAAAAAATTCAACAATTGGTGCAGTTGTCAAAAGATTATCCACTAATAAAACGAAAACTTAAGAGTAACGCGAGAATATTAATGTCGTTTATTTTACTGCACATTAAAAATAAGAAATTTCTCTCCGTCAATTTGGCAGTCAGGCTTTTTAAAGTGAAGACGAATGCTTTCTGGAGTCACTGTATTATTTCAGTGTTACTGTCATAATATTAATTGAAAACATGGTTAATTTAAGTCTTAATTTTGAAGATCCCCATTTCAGTCGATAGTCAAAACTGGCTACAGTAGCATATAAATATGTTAAATGCTTGCCATTGGCAAAGCTTGAGAAAAGCTACACGAAGCATTCATAAGCCACAACACGGCATTTCGCATCTCATTTCAAAAACATTTTTTTCCTTTTCCATAATGCTTTAGCATCAAACATTAGGGGACTAGTAGATTTATCAAATAGTATGTCCCTTCACTTGGTATTAATTACTTTGTCTCTACCTATTGTAGTAATAGGAGGTACTGTATTCCAATAAAAAATTCTATGTGATTTCACCGGAAATACATGTTTTGAGGCCCCTGAATAAAAGAAATTTTTTGAAAAAGGTGTGTGTGTGTGTGTGTGTGTGTGTGTGTGTGTGTGTGTGTGTGTGTGTGTGTGTGTGTGTGTGTGAAGCTTGTTCGTTGGGTGTGCATTGTGCGTTGTGGGTGTGTGTTGTGCGGGTGTGTTGTGGGTGTGTGTTGTGCGGGTGTGTTGTGGGTGTGTGTTGTGCGGGTGTGTTGTGGGTGTGTGTTGTGGGTGTGTGTTGTGCGGGTGTGTTGTGGGTGTGTGTTGTGCGGGTGTGTTGTGGGTGTGGTGTATGGATGGTGTGTGTGGGTGGTGTGTGTGTGTCCGTAAACCGCATCATACAAAAACGAGATACCCGATACTTAACAAGCTTGGTATTTAGGTTTAGCATCTTTTGAAGGTTCAACATGCAGATTTTCAAGGAAGATTCAACACGTGGATTTTCAAGGAAATCCCACCACTTTAAACCATTCAACCTGGAACTTTCTTTGAAACTTTCGATTTCTCAAAAATGGATCTAACGATTCGTATTAAAATATGGTGTTTAAGACAGTTACATGAGAAATAAAATTGATATATTGAACTTACTAGGTACAGCCTGTTAAATCCTCTTTATTCTGAATGATTTTCGTATAATTGGTAAACAGGCAGAGATAGAAAGTCTTGCTATCAAAAATAAAATTAAAAAAAAAAAAACTCATTAGATCACACAATTTATGTGCAATAAATCATATTTCCTAGATATTCTTTGTAATTAATTCAATATTTTAAATAATTATAATTCTCTTAAGTGATAAATCGATATTCCTCTTCTACTCGTAGTCAAGAATTTTAAAGCTATACGTGGAGATAAGATTTCTAAAAATGTGACTATCGCTATAGCCTATTTAATCCTTCGTGTGTCTACAACGAAAGGCGTAAGTAAACTGTGCCTCTATTAACCAGGGGAAAAAACAGAAGAATAAACTTTTTAAGAATAGACTGAAATAGTAGATGTCATATGAACGTAACATATTTTTTCTCTGAAGTGTACGTAATCACATCTTGCACTAGTAGTTTTGATTCAAATATTTAGTAATTAGATATGCTAGGAGGTGTTCTTTTCTAACAGAGTCTACAATGATTGATGAAAACGAAATGGCGCAAGAAATCACCCTAAACAAGTTGTGGTAGCATAGTACTCGGCTTGTGTAACGCTTGTAGACAGGATGCGGCGCAATTCATTGGCGGCAGCAGGAGCGAGGAAGGTCCCCTGTTACGGAGAGGGGGATGTGAGTGGGAGAGTGGATATCCACGAGTAGGTGGCGGTGGATACACAAACTCTTCTCATAGCTTTACGCTACAGAATCCCATAAACCGCGTAAAATCTATTAGGCCACGCCTGACCCCTGCTATTAGCAAATTAATGATGCTGGGATAACACAGCGAGATTACAGACCCACACAACACACAGAGCATGTTGTCCTTTCCCTCTATTCATTCAAACTCCTTGGCTGCATCTCTGTTACACAGCTTTTCATGCCAGAAAGGACGTCTTCGTCGGATTTTCTAGATACAATAAGTCTCATAATCGTTCCGGGAAGCCTTTACGCTCCAAGCTGTATAGTCCATGCACACCAGCTGTTTCCTCCGTAAGCAGTTTGGGCAGCATTTTCTTGTCGCAGCACAGGAAGTCTGTTTCTGGAATGGACAAGTTCTTCCATTTTTCAGTAAATAAATGGCGTTTTCGCTAATCTCAGATCACAAACACACACACACACAAACACAAACACACACACACACACACACACACACACACACACACACACACACACACACACACACACTAGATGGAAGGAAAGGCATTACATTAATTTAAATCAGTGATATATTTGGAACACATTTTGTAGCTTACGTTTTTGTCTGACCACTTCCTACGGAGATATTTTAGTTTTGACTACTGACAACATTAGGTCAGTACATAACACTGTGGTGTCACGTGAGCGTAAATAAATACCATGCCGTGTACTTCAATGTTTATTGTGCAAGTATAAGCCAATCTGAATCGTTATCTCCGTAAACATTACACCATCCTGCGTCGTGTGTGCAAGCGATCGACACGTTTACATCCAGAAACCGGTTCAGATCCATGACCAACCTCAATGCAACGTTGCCGACTTACTTCACGTCTGAAAAACCTATTCGGAATAGTCCTTTAATGCTTTTAAGTGATTAATTATTTCGCAACCCTGTGTGATATCCCGTAATTACTACCGAAACTATGTCAGAAATAAGTTATTCTACGCATCTTAAAATTAACAAACTATTATCTTCCTCACATTGTCGTGGAATTACGCTTTCAATTTGGAACAAAAACAATTTTTTTTCTTCGAAATCGGCTAATCAAAGTACAAAATGCCATTAGACATTTTGTTTGTAATACTTCTAGGAAGCACATATTAGAAGGAATGTAATAAGTTCCCTTCCACCCTTCATATATAAATGAATGTTTGTATGCTACACATTTTACTACACAACGCAACATTCACATGGTTTTTTCTACTCGCTTTTCTTTTACGTAATACATACACATATCCTTACCTACTCGCCCTTCAACATACAATTCATACAATTTTCTGACTGAAATAGAAATGCTGCATATTACATTCACACGGTTTTCTCTACTCCCATTTCTTTTACGGAAAAGATTACATTTCTTTCTTTATTCACCCCTGGACATACAATTTTCTATAGCTGAAATAGAAGTGCACCACATTACATTCACACGATTTTCTCTACACATTTTTTGCAATGAAACCCATTACATTTCTTCCTCTACTGCTTCTTCTAGAAACAATTCATAAATTTTTCCATATGCTTGAAATTGAAATGCAACACTTATATTCACACGATTATCTTTCACACGATTATCTTTACTCATGTTTCTTTGTTAGAAACAATCGCATTTCTTTCTCTACTCCCTCTTCTACAAAGAATACATACAATTTTCTATATTATTGACACAGAAATGCAACGTCTTACATTCACACAGCTTTCTCTACTTGTTTATCTTCCTGTAGTATTAGGGGTTGTTCAACAGAGCTTTTGCATAGTGTTTTTATTTTGTTTATTGTATAGTATACAACGTAAATCTAAAAGTTTTAGTGGTAAAATCAAACCACGGGCAACGCCGAGTGTTCCAGCTACTTCTTTATAGAAAATGATTTAATCATCTAAATGTTCCTGTCTCTATTGTATACTAATGGCAAGTACTACATTCTAATCAAAAATTGATATTGAGATTTCAATGGCACTGGGCTTCCTTTTTTTGGATCCTACCTAAAAAATATATGTTTTTAGAAAAAGGCACGCGCTCGTGTGTCAATACCAAAACGAAATCTCAGATGAGTACCAGAGTGCTAAGCACACAGAATATTGGTAATTCATCTAATGCCTGAGCTATCAAATTATGATAAAATTTGATTACGATTTAAACTGTAATATGTTAACAGTTCACTGATGCAACTACACCGTATCACTTACTATCTGCTAACGTTCTCTGACATAGCTGCTGATAAAGACAAGAGATTAGAAACTGGGTGGAAGTCACGTGAGTGAGGTTATACGATACTTTGTGAACAATGCCAGCGATGTTCTGTCAGCTCTCAGCAAAAGGATATTTACCCCTAGTTACAATAATAGTTACAATACCCCTGATGCGGTTAACCAAAAGCGCTACCGAGACGTATCAAATCACCTCTACATGTTTTGGGTGAGAGGATGCCCTTGAAGCTTCCAGAAACATTATGGATGCACAGTGAGAAATTACACCCTGAGCTGGAGGTATGGCATTGGTATGGGCTGAACGCAAATTGTTATGTTAATAAGAGGACGATCCTATGGAGAATATATAGATATATACCAATCACATAATCAGTGGAGTTCTAAACAAGCTTGTGCAAGCTTAATTCGAGTGAATGAAAGCTTGGGAAACGACCTGTTAGGGCACAGGTGTTTCACTAAAAGTGAGCCTACTCGTATATGTAACACATTTATTCCAGTGTGAATAAAAATAGTATTGTCTCCAAGGATTTCCAGCTTACTAAAGGCGATTAGACCCAGAAACTGCTAGATTTACAAACTACACTACAGAAACTGTTGTACAAAGTTATAGATGCGCACTTAGTATATGGTCTATATCCAAACTATCGGTATATTGCATTTTAATTTAATATCTTCAAAACAGAAAACTTGGTTCTCAACGATTGCAAATCGCCGAGCAGGTGGGACATATGCTGGCTGTTCGCTGCCCGTATGGGTAGCATTAAGATGGCTGCGCTACACGCTAACTGTAAGGGAAGGGAGGTACAGGGGCAAGTTGACCTTTAGCAAGGTAGCCAGGGCAGCCCGCATGTAAGTAACAGTGGAATAGCAGGTGCGTAACGCGCAATATTGCGCCTTATTACTGGCTATCTGAGAACAGTTGAGAGCCGGTGGACATCATCTATAAAGTATTTGTACTAAACTTTGTTTTATGTTTGAACTAAAACCGTTAGTTATTTTCTAGAAAATAAAGATATGTAATTTAATAATGTCAACGGTAGTTCTGGGTGGAGGTATTTTTTTGAAAATTTTTCCGTCGCATTTTTGGAAATACTGAAATTAAATACCAAATTAAGCATTCACACGCGCACGCGGACCGTTTTCTAAAATGAGACATTTGGAAACTATTAAGTACGTAACCAAAGAAAAAATTATTTCCAAATATATTCAATGAATCTGACTGTTTTCTACGTTATTTTCATTAAAGTACTAAATGTACATCTAATGGCATTTCTAAATATATTATAATAATGTAGTGTCAACATTGCGGTATCTGAAGACCTATTTGAGGAGCACCATGGGAGCAGACAGATCGAATGGACTAGCGTTAATGTATTTACATAAAAATGTGCAAATTAAAAACTTAGGAAGTACTAGATAAAATGTGTAAAAAGGCTCGTCAGGTCCTTTGAATGTAATTGTATAACCGTAAGACAATTATATATTTATGCATACGATGACGTTTCCAGATTTTCTAATTATAGCACCTCATCAGATCGCTCCCCAAGAGCAAATCCTGCGCCCGCCCCTGTTTAAGGAGATACATTTTTTGTGTAGTAAGGTTTTGTCTATATCCTGCGGTTTACCAGTTATAAAAAAGGCATTCAAAATTAAGGGGAATTTAGAGGTTGTTCCGGGAAATTTCAAATACACTACATTTTACTTGCCATGCAATATCTTAAACTATATTTTAGTCAAAACATAGAGAAGTTTCCATGCACCAAGCAAAGGTTAGTTATGGTGGGAAGATTTCCTCGAAAGAAAAATATATATATACTTTGGTTATTTAAAAGTAATAAAAACAAAAGCATCATAGATTTAAATCACGTTATACAATTTTCAGCAACATTTCTTGCGCGTTTAAGGTCGCTCAGGGCCATGCGGAAGGTACTTCGTACTTGGCACACTCGGAGTATTGCAGGTAGTGCTCAGTGACGTGTTGAACTGATAAAAGAGTGCGTTGCCAGAGGTGACATTGAGGAGAACGTTGGTGTGACAAGATAAGAGTGCGTGATTAGAGCAAGCCTGATGAACTGTACTCACCAGGTGTGAAGACATTTCCCTATTTCCCCTGCCTTTGTGACCACGAAAGCGGAAAACTGGGGAAAACCAAAGGGAAGCCCGGTTCCTTATAAAGCGTGTGTATGTAACTTATAACAGTTAAGGAGGGGAGGCACATTTCTTTTATTGAATTTAAAAGTCAGCTTCTTATCACTTGTTTTCTGAAAAATGCAGTACTACTACAGTTTCTGTGTCGCATATGTACTAACAATAAAATAAGTAATTATCTCGATTAAATCAAGTAGAAAGAGAAATACGTATATATTTGCAAGAGTAGTTTATAGAAACTATGAAACAATAAACGATAGTAACTAGAGAAAGTCATATGATTGTAATATATACCTGTCCATTTTAATCTCGTAGATAAGTATATTTTTCATAAAAACACGACCCCAGAAGTGAATATTGCGGGTTCAGTCAGGTTTGTATGTAGACAGCACGTAAAGAAATCAGCACTGCCCTTTTGCGGAAACCTTTGTAGGGTACCTAATTACGTCATGCTTTCATTTTCTTGGCTGAAACTATTACCTTGCAGGTGCGTATCATGTCTTGTATTATACATCGAACCAATAGAGCATACCTATGTTTGTGTTGTCAACTAATTGGCTAAGTACAAATAGGTATAGCCACCTGCCTCAACTGGAAGGGAAAGGTAACGTGAAAGGGGTTTCAAACTGGAGACATATATCAGAAGACACGCACTATGAATGCCCCTACAGACCATCAGAAATTCGATGTCTATTACTATTTGTGCTGTGTACTCCATGCTGTCGACAGTTGTGAACATTACAACAATAAGCAGCTGGGTATCCTCTCTACCCCAAGAACAGCTCATGCCAACGTTGACCTGCTCACTACTGAGGCAGTGTCACCAACTTGTTCGGTTACCTTTATTTTAGTTGTTCCTTAGAGGTGCAAACATATATTGCGAACAAAAATAGTTTATTTATCAAAAGAAGCTAAGGAAAAGCGTGACATTCTATCCGTATTCCAAAGGTCAATGGATGGAACTGCATGATAGTTACAACTTATGCCGACATACTCTCGTTCGTTATTCAGGGGCCTAAATGAAGCGTGGTTAAAAAGCAAAGCACGTGTATATTTTCAGAGTAAACAACGCTTGGAAACGCAAGAGTTGATTTAGAACACATAAACATGCTCCACTAACTACAAAGTCCCGGCGTATTGTGACCGTTTTATTTTCTTTTTTTATGATATTGTGACAAAAACAATAGTCCAATCCAGTATTTTTTCCTCGTTTTCTTTTCCTCTAACTGAATGCACAAGTACAGTTCTCTTTTACTGACGTTAACAGTCTTCAGTCTTTCGTGATATTACAAGACACAAAGACACAAATGTTTCTTCTCGTAACCTTGACTCACTCCTTTGTAAGGGAATATACACACACATCCAATAGTGCTCTGTAATTACTGAGCGAAGCAGGTTGTCAATATGCCTTCACCCACACAATAACCTTAAGATAATTAATCCTAGATACCTGCCTAGAATTAATTCAGCTCTGTCGAGATAGCACAGGAAGTATTTCTTCAAGAAAGCCAGAAGAAACAGAAGGCAAACGATACGAAATGTTCCCGCTACACCTTTTATTGTCTTTCTTCACTTTCTCTGTCTCTCAAACACTAAATCTGGCGATACAATCGCTCAACACTCATAACTACTTCGTTATCTTTCTTCACGACGCGACGACACACACATTCGAACTAAAAAGTACTGATTCCTGTCTGTAACTATGACTGTTCGCTGTTTCGCCTCCTTATATAGTGAGGATGACATAACACGGACCTTTCTCAAACTTCTATAAATACGCCGGCTGCCGGACACTTCTCGAATAATCTGGAAAACCCCTTTTGGTTCTGCCGCTGATTGTTGTCACGTGTTTGCTCGCGCGAGGCAACCTGGCCTTGAGCGTCTTTGATACACACACTGCCAGAGGAGTGGGGCAACCCAATCCCGACCGTCCTTTGATGTGCGCCGCGGACGGTGTCACAATATTAATGTAGACATTTTATTAGAAAAATCATCCTTTCCTGTTGACAAGGAAGAGTGAAGTCTATAGCCAAATTGCAACTGGGTCCGATTGTGCAGAGAATGTATGATTAAATAACAAACATTGTTTTAATTAACTATATATAGTATTATCAAGTGTACTTTTAATTAATGTGCATCATTTGACACATTCGATCACACATCAAAGCATAATCACACATCGCAGTCTGCCACTACAGACTGCAAGCTGGGTCAAGTGAAGGGCTGGATGACATGATGGACCATAACACGGTTTTAGCAGCCGACAACTCTGGGAAATCGATTCGCGACTATATTCGTTATTTTCATTACGTCTTTGAAGTAGCAGTTCAATGCCCGTCGCAAGCATGCTTGTCAGGTGTCAAGTACCTGCATACAAGGCTATATTTCTGTTCATCCCACGTGGACACCACCTTCTCGCTCTCCAATCACGTATCAATTACCAATTCTGGACAGCCAAACCTATTTGCTCTGAATCATACATGTATGGAAATTCGATTGACTAGGGCGTTTGCACCTTGTACCTTAGTGTGCAATCACAAAAAGAAAATAAATGCCGTTTCAGTGGTGTAGCACCATAACCGCCACCGCCGCCGCCGCCGACACCACCACCACCACCGCCGCCGCCGCCGCCGCCGCCACCACCGCCGCCGCCGCCGCCGCCGCCTCCGTTAACACCACCGTCACCACCATGTTATAAAAAATCCTTTTGTGGTTCTAAAAAGCATGCGTTACATATTTTTACGTCATAGGTATTTTTTAGTGATGTGAACGAGTGCTCTAGAGTCTAGACGGCTCTTAAAACATCGGATTTCAAGTGTGTTTTATTTGCACTTGAAAATATTCATGTAGTAACCCAAAACACTTCATATCCCTGTTTAAAACTGCGAAAAGGTTGTCAAGGCTGCAAAAATATTTATGGGAGCAAAGTAAATAATGTCAATATCCAGTTACCACCTGACAAAGGGACCAGGCGTATTGGCCTGGTTGTCAAGCACTGCGATCGCTTGTTATCTTGTTCACTAAAACAGCGAAATACTAGTACAGTCAGTAATGCAATGCAAATGAATCTCTCCCGGCTGCCGATATGACACATTGCTGTCTGAACAGAGTGTACATATACTGTCCCGCCGTGTAGTGTGATAAGCCCGCGTAAACAACTCGGCAGTTTCACATTCTTTCCGATACGCCTCATGGATTTGTCACCTAGTACCACCAAACCTTATAAAATCTAACTGGATAAACCGATGGTCCTATAAACGACATAACTATCTTTTTAAGCGAGTGATGTGGTACAGGGGTCCGTCGACGAGGTCATTTGGGCCCGAAGTCAAAAGATAAAACGGGAAAAACTAAGAAGCTAAGAAACTTCTCAGTTCCACAGATAAAAACGCGAAGGTTAAAACAGCTAAAAAGTAAAAGATACATAAAAAATAGTTACAACCTAAAAAAGCTAAAACGCTAAAATTTTAAATAACACACAAGCTTCCAGAGTTGTACAGTAGAAAATTAAAGTTAAAACAACTATAAGATTTAAAAGTGAAAGGGAAAACACTAAATACTTAAAGGGATAAAAAGGTAAAACAAACGAACAACACCACACCTAAAAAGATCCAAAGATAAAATCCAAACTAAACTTGCTTAGTACACCCAATATTGGCGACGAACCGCAATGCCTTATCTACAGCGACTCCGTCGTCGTCCTTTTAGACGATTAAGGTATTCAGAAACATTTTCAAGGCCTTTAGTTCCTCAAAAATTTGATTACACGTGCAAGCTAGAAATGATCCAACTCCATAGCATTCCATATCACAATAAGATCGCAAAATGACATGGAAAGCATTAATCTATCTGTAACTTTTTGCTGGGCAAGCACCATTTATCAGATTTTTAATTCTGAGTCATTTCCAAGTCTGAAAGATGAAACACAAATACTCTGCAAGAGTAATATGTGTGATACGGAAGCTTGATATGCTGAGCTGCGTTCTTGATGCATATTTGCTGCTAGAGACATTTCCAGAGGATTATGAGAAATAGCAAAGACTGGTTAGTATCTAAGCATCATTACCTTTTCAAGCTGAACTACTGGTACTGTTTAAAACAGCGCTATATGAGAGTTCCGATTAATGATACAGATACTACCTTTTAATCTCTAGGAATGAAATTTCTCGCAGAAACAGGGAAATGTTTTGCTGTTGCAACAACAACAACGATGATGATGATGATGATGATGATGATGATGATGATGATGATGATGATAATAATAATAATAATAATAATAATAATAATAATAATAATAATAATAATAATAGATTGCACAATCATTAGAACCCGCATTACTGCGTTAACTAGGAGAACATTTTCCCCCACTTTGTGATATTTAAAAACTTTCAATAAAATTGTTTTTCTCTAACACATTCCGTGTGTAGGCTAAACTTGAAAAGACAGAAGTAGACGGAAAAATGCAATGCTGTAGCCGTAATCTGAATTATCGTACCGCTGCTCCAGCTACCATAGCAACTGACTCACATGTTCACTTTCTTTTACTGTATATTTAGCACTAAGTAGAGAGAGTATTGTATCTTAGGCCTATAAATGAGAATGCCATATGGCGAATGAGGCACAAGGATATTATGACCTTCTCAAAGAATCGGAACTGTCCACGGTGGCCAAATTAAAGTCTACAATGGGCAGGGCATGAACGAAGAATGGATGGACACATACCTAAGAAAGTGATGACAGGAAAACGACCGATAGATAAACCTAGAGAAAAGGTGGATGGATTCAGTGAAGCAGGATAGTTACCAGCTCCTAGAATGCAAAAATTGGCAAAAGATAGCCCTGGATAGAGATGAGATTTCGCCGGAAATACTCGATTTGAGACTGACGAAAAAAAAAAAAAAAATATATATATATATATATATATATATATATATATATATATATATATATATATATATATATATATATATTAAGGAAAAGCATTTTTAGGAAAAGGTCTGCGTGCGTGTGCGCATGCGAGCGCGCGTCTGCCTGTATGTGAACAGCGTAAGTCACAAACGAAAAGTGGGTTAAATAGCAAACCTTGTATTTAAGTTCAGCGTCTTCAAAAAAATCTCCCCATCCCTACACATCAGAAAAGTTTTCAGTATTTTTTATGTTTTCAAAAATGGCTGTAACGATTTTGACCGGGCGAGTAGGACCGTGCATCCGTAATATCCCAGCATATGATTTCTTCTTCTTTTTCTTCTGTTTAAGCTCCCCGTATGTAGGACTTACAAGCCTGTGCCTAGGGTGAGAAGCCTGTCGGGGAGCAGACGAACCTATGTACCGGACAGTCTGGAAGCGGGCGGTCAGCCCAGCACCAGGTATGAGAGTGAGGAAGAGGATGATATGAAATGCAGACGAAATGGATGAACGGAAAGGTAATGACGGAGCAGTTGGTTGAACGAATAGCGGGAGAAACCGGAAGCCCCAGAGAAAACCCGTCCAGACGCCGCTTCGCCCATTATAAATACCATATGTGAGTCCCTAGGATCGAACCGGGGCCACTTGGTGATAGGCGAACGGTCTAATCATTCGGCCATGGCGCCGCCTCGCGTATGCTTTCTAAGAGGCCTAAGCCGTAATCTCATTTGATGTCAAGCACATCCTTTAGCCGTATTTTCGTGAGAGGAGCACAACTAATGTCGATAATAGATTTATGACGTCGCGTGCTGCCATGTGTTATTGCCCCCCCCCCCCCCCCCTTTCC
This sequence comes from Tenodera sinensis, assembly GCA_030765045.1. Taxonomy (NCBI): domain Eukaryota; kingdom Metazoa; phylum Arthropoda; class Insecta; order Mantodea; family Mantidae; genus Tenodera; species Tenodera sinensis. Next base: position 170,850,625 of record CM060963.1, on the reverse strand, counting down.
TCTCCAAAGAGCAGATCACCCCTCAAACGTCTTCTGGTAAGAGGCATACAATACTTTCTTTCCATTTGGCTTCTGGTGTTTTGGTAGGTGTAAAACAAATGCAAATTTCGTGAGGCATTGCTCGTTTTGTTTCCTAGCATGCATTTTACAGTAACTGCATCTGTAACACAATTAATAAACCCCCCACAGTGTTAACCTGGCATCCGGTTTCGCCTACGTCGTGTAAAGTGTCAACACGCGACGCGTTTAAAATGTGGCGAATAATTTTAACCGCCGCGTCTAACAACATTACCCGCCCACGTTCCATGAGTAGCAATCCAGATCCGTGAAAGGAAATTCTACACCCACACAAGGTTTTCACCCTGGAAACACGCAAACATCACTCTGCAATCAAACTGCCACCACCGTGCCCTATTTACGTTCTCCGATCAATTTCTCGAGAGTGCTTTGCTAGTGTACTCAGCTGTCAATCCAGCATTCACTGAATGAGCTATAGGAGTAAGAAAAAATTCTCAGAATATTCCAAACTGTGTTGAAATGGCACTTTCCTTTTGGCTCGAAAGAAAACGCTATTCGTTAACCTTTCACTACAGAACATAATATTTTTGTGTCTCTTTGCTTTATAAGCAGAGCCTGGATGTTTATGACACAGTTTTTCCTCTGCGTTTTTTTCTTTTTTCCATGACAAGCATACGTGAAGCACATGGTTATTAAAATTATGCAATTCTTATAGGTTACATGGTACTGATTTGGCTTTTTTTAACTTTTTTTTTTCAACCGATTTTTCACATCTCCTATTCTTGTCTGCAATATTTCTTACATTTACCTTTCTTAGAAATGTATTGTGACTTTTGGTGTGGGTGTGAAGTAAAGTAGACAGATGTAGTCGAGATAAAGAAACACTTTTATTTCCGTAAACAGTAACTTTGTACACTCGTTGCAACAACAAGAAAGTCTTTTCCCATTCACCAACAGCACGGCTCCGAACTAGTAACACAACAACTGTCCCTTCTCCGTCGGCACGACTACTCAACCTTCACATACGTCTGACCTCTCCGTCGACACGACTACTCAACGCTTCACGTATGTCTGACTCTCTTCTGTCGCACTTTACCGCTATTTATATCTCCCAGGCACTATTCTGGAAGCTTCAGGAACGTTCAGTTATTGCGGTGAGATACAAAGCAGAGAAGATTCCAGTAGCCTCTATCCTTTTCTCTCTTTCGGCAAGCGCCCCAACAATGCGGCCATGCTCTGTCTCTTTCCTTCGGCTCCTTTGCGGTAATGCCGACAATAATGCGATGGGTGACACTGCTGTTGTCGGCAATTAGATGCGGCGGGCGCGGTGACACTGCTCCCTCCTCAGAGATGGTCGTCCCGACCAGCACTATCACTGCGGCATCTCCCTTGCGCCCCGGTGGACTAACCCATCGAACCTCTTCTCCAGGAGGCACGATCCTAGGTATCGCTGTTGGATAGTGTCCCTTGGTCCGGGTAGGACGATGTATGCCATCCTGCTTCGAAATTCTGCAACAGTACCGCCGGTCTTGACGGTCCCTCGTCCAGTTGCCCTTCTTCCTGGTGTGTTGACGGGCCATCCTGCGCACTTGGAAACGGCTCACTAGGTACCATGTCCGCCGACCTCTCTGGCGCACCTTTGCAGCCACCTTGCTTCCGATGGGTCCGGCAACAAACCCCACCACATCCGCGCGAGTCGCGTCCACCGCTGCACTCGTGTTCACTCGTGCTCGGCACGGCCTCTCCTGTATCCTGCCGTCCAAGATGATGTCCACCATTCTTCCGTTCACGGCACTATGTGTCAGGTGATTGGATGGCTCTGACGGTCCCCCCATGTCACACGCCAAGTCGGCTCTCGCGTGTTGCTCGTTTGCTTGTGCGCTTCCCTGCTGATCGTCCTCCACGTCATATCCTGGTTGGTTATGTACCCGACACACTCCTCCAGGGGATCCTCGACGACGTCCCTGAACTGCCCCTTTGTCTTCCCCGAGACGTACACTTTCGTTATCTGAAACGGGCGCAACTGCCGCCTAGGCCACTAGGTGCTTCCTCCCCGGGTCCGCAGTATTTCGTCTGCCCCTGGCATCCAGTACTTTGACGCTCTCGTCAACTCTTACTACCAGGGCGCCAAGACGTTCCCCGTCGTCCTCCACGACGTCCACATGCTGGCAGAGGTCTTCCACCTTTTCGCCGAGTTCTTCCACGTCTTCCGTCACGTCAATCAGTTCGCCGAGTTGTTCCACGTCTTCCGTCATGCCAATCAGTTCGCCGAGTTGTTCCACGTCTTCCGTCACGCCAATCAGTTCGCCGAGTTGTTCCACGTCTTCCGTCACGCCAATCAGTTCGCCGAGTTGTTCCACGCCTTCCGTCACGCCAATCAGTTCGCCGAGTTGTTCCACGTCTTCCGTCACGCCAATCAGTTCGCCGAGTTGTTCCACGTCTTCCCTCACGCCAATCAGTTCGCCGAGTTGTTCCACGTCTTCCCTCATATCATCCGAAACGGGCGCGACTGTCGCCTCAGCCACTAGGTGCTCCCTCTCCGGCTCCGCGCTATTCCGTCTGCCCCTGGCATCCAGTACTTTGACGCTCTCGTCAACTCTTACTACCAGGGCGCCAAGACGTTCCCCGTCGTCCTCCACGACGTCCGCATGCTGGCAGAGGTCTTCCACCTTTTCGCCGAGTTCTTCCACGTCTTCCGTCACGCCATTCAGTTCGCCGTCAATTTTCGCCGACGGAGCGTCTTCATCTCTTTCAGCTCGGCAACGAGGTTGTCGTTTGACGTTTCCATTTTGGCAGCGAGGTTGTCGTTTGCCGTCTTCATTTTGGCAGCGAGGTTGTCGTTTGCCGTCTTCATCTTGGACATTTCTGTCTTCATTTCGGCGAATAATTCTTTCATCATTGCCATCATCCTGGTTTCCGAATCTCCCTCCATCTTGGTTCTAACGTTGCAACTTCTAATGACGATGTAACGAAACTAGAAGCAATTCGACGAATCCCACTTCTGACACCAGTGTGACTTTTTGTGGTGGGTGTAAAGTAAAGTAGACAGATGTAGTCGAGATAAAGAAACACTTTTATTTCCGTAAACAGTAACTTTGTACACTCGTTGCAACAACAAGAAAGTCTTTTCCCATTCACCAACAGCACGGCTCCGAACTAGTAACACAACAACTGTCCCTTCTCCGTCGGCACGACTACTCAACCTTCACATACGTCTGACCTCTCCGTCGACACGACTACTCAACGCTTCACGTATGTCTGACTCTCTTCTGTCGCACTTTACCGCTATTTATATCTCCCAGGCACTATTCTGGAAGCTTCAGGAACGTTCAGTTATTGCGGTGAGATACAAAGCAGAGAAGATTCTCGAAGTCTGTCCCTTTCTCTCTTTCGGCAAGCGCCCCAACAATGCGACCATGCTCTGTCTCTTTCCTTCGGCTCCTTTGCGGTAGTGCCGACAATAATGCGATGGGTGACACTGCTGTTGTCGGCAATTAGATGCGGCGGGCGCGGTGACAGTATGTGTATAAATTTGGAGGGTAAGCTGCATATATAGAAAGAGAGACGCGTAGGAAGTGAAAGATGCAGGAAGTTTTCTATGGTTGTCCGGTTATCTGCCTAGGTCAATTGCTTCTGTAATTGGAATTCTTTGCGATCACCCTTCAAAATGGGATATTTTCATTCTCTGCAGAGTTACGGGTTACTTCTGGATTAAGCAATTAATTCAAAATGTAACAATAACATCATTTATTTATTATTGAGTGTACTACAGGTTAAAGCAGATTTTCAATGTAATGATTTAAAGAGCATCAAAATTTTGAAGATTTAGAAAATGCACCTAGAAGAAAATTAGGTCATAAATGCTTGCATATTTCTAACATTTTAGGTCATTAACATATATTTTTTTTTTTTTTTTTTTTGCTTGTTTTAACATTAACGTCCTTTAACAGCATAGATATCGGACAACAAATGAACGCAATGCTTGAAATGATGCTCGAATGGACCCGGGATTCCCAAAGCTTAAGCTACCTTCATTCGTTTTCTCAGTTCCAGAATAAGTTTTATCCTGATACTAACCGACATTCAAACTCGGGACCTCTATGTAAGGTAAACACACCACCACACACCAAGAAGGCAGAAAAAGAGTATTATTGAGCAATTCCGCGAACATGTCATACCGAGTGTTAAAATTTGAAATTAATGTTTCACTTTTTTACTGAGGAAAGATGATGCTAGATACTCCGAAGTATCTTATGAAGTGAAAAATAAATGTTTTTAACGTGAATATGGATTCAAATTTCACTTCTTACCCATATATTTCCAAAGCACTAAAAATAAGCGCGAATAACGGTGATTTTCATATCAATATTTCAGGAGCTATGTACAACTGTTTTAATTTTTTTGTTCTGTACATCACACAATGACTCTTCGTCTTCGAAACGTGTATATGGCTAATAATTTTCGACATTTATAAATAATCCTTAGAGTCTCTTTAATTATTACTGTGTGTCAATGTCAGTTAGTCACGGTAAATAAGGATAAAGTCCTCTGGAGGGAAAAGTAATAGACTGAAATAAATATCCTTTTTGATTCTGCGTCATTACAATATAACAAATAAAGTATCAGAAAGTTTTCCTCTATAGTCATTAGTTTTCCCACAAAACACGTGACTAACGGACAATTAGTGCTGGCGCCCTGTGGTCGTCATACGCGTACAGTGCTTGTGAGACTTCAGTCAGGATAGACGTATCAGTCTGTTTTTGACTCCATGACTAAAACACCAGCCCAAAGACAACGTGAATACAGACAATGTCTGAAGGAGCAAGGCAGTTATGCACAATGGAAGGAAAAAATAGAAGTGACTATGAGGAAAGGAAGAGCAATGCTGAAACAAACAAAACAAGGAAGAGAACACCTCAAAGCTGAATATAGGAGATATAAGCAAGCACAGTGGTCAAGACAGAAGATAAGAGACTAAGAAGGGATTGATACGGATACTCCATCAACATCAACCGCTTTCAAAAGCAAACGGTATTTCGGAAAGTGCGGAAAACGTGTTGAGGAAGCATTGCCGCAATCTCCACGTAAAAGAAAAGAAATGATTCGTAAGTTAGCAGTTGAAGAGGGATTACATGTTGTAAAACCAAAGCATTCTGTCCCGGTATCAGGAAAACAACTATCAGAGGAACTTAGAAGTGCACTCATCAAGTTCTGTCAGGATGATTCAATATCTTACCAAGCTCCTGGAAGAGATGATTTTATTGAAATCCATGTTGAGGGAGAAACAAAAGAAGTTCGCATTAGGTATCTAGTGGTAACATTAAAAGAAGCACATGCACTCTTTCTACAAGACCGAGTAGAAATGTCCGTGGGGTTGACAAAATTCGCTGAATTACGCCCTGCTCACGTGCGTCTTCAAAGTCAGATCCCACATAATGTGTGCACATGCATTATACATGAAAATACGAAGTTTCTTCTCAAAGCATTGTGTAAAAATCATGTACTCACTGAGACTGAATTTCGTAAGTTCTTAGCACAAGTGGTTTGTGATCAGAAATTGAGTGAATGTGTGCAGTGAGGACGCTCTAACTGCCCGGGATTGAGTGGAGCAGACATTTCGGATAAACTTGCTAATTCTCCATGCGAATGGAAACTGTGGAGTTCACGTAATGGAAGAATGGAAATAGAAGTTAAAAATTGATCTGTAAAAGACTGCATTGAAGAACTGACCAATTGCCTGCCATGTTTCCTGAATCACGTTTATGTAAAAAGACAGCAATCCGAGGCCTTTAAGAAGGCTCGGGAAAATGTTGCAATTAGTGAAGCTGTGATACAGATCGACTTCTTTGAGAACTACACATGCAAGGGGCAAAATGAAATTCAAGCTGCCCACTGGAACAATACACAGATCTCAATATTTACTGTTGTTGCCTGGTATAGGAAAGAAGATATTGGTGAAATTCAGAAACAATGTTTTGCTTTGGTGTCTGATTATGTATCGCATGACAAATATGCAGTTGATATTTGCTTAAGGAATATATTTTCGGAAATATTGGATATTGTTCCGAATCTTGAACTTGTGAAAGTGTTTTCTGATGGAGCTGCTTGTCATTTTAAGCAGAAATACATATTGAGCCATGTGACATATCTTTCCGAAGTATTTGGAATCCAAATTGAATGGCACTTCTTCGAATCCTATCACGGAAAGGGGGCAGTAGATGCGATTGGAGGACAAGTGAAGAGGATGGCATGGACAGCTGCGAAAGCAGGAAGCAGGATTCAGAGTGCTGAAGAATTTGTTAATACTGTTAGAAAGAAAACCAAAATATGTGTTCTTGAAGTTTCTCTGCCTGAAATTGAAGAAGCAAAAGAATTTCTCGACAAAAGATTTGAACGTATTTTACCTATGCCGTCCACTCAGCGGGTTCATTATGTGAAAGTATTAGGTTTAAATGTTGTGGAATATGCTTTTCTTTCATGTGCGGAAAGTGTCAGAATGATGCACAACTTTCGGAAATAAAAACAGTGTAGTGATATGCGCGTGTACTACGGGGCTGCTGCATCTAGCGTTCCTGCACTATAACGAGTCCAATCATGTGATACAGGTATGTACTGTGTGCTGTGTGCTGTGTGCTCTCATGTGTCGTCTTTGTTATGGGTTTGAGTCAGCTTTTTATACTTGCAACGACGTAACTGTAATAAGAAATGAGAACTGCCAACATATGTTTATTCTGTTTATGTTGCGTGACAGTAATGCTTCTCCAAAGGATATGATTCTTCTCAAAATGATAAATACAATTACACACCTGTATGTATTACATGTATGTAACGTATAATATGTATCACTCTGATTTACCATATGTTATACCATGTAAAACAAAGACAAGGTATTACAATTTTCGCATATGTCAGTTAGTGACAAACTCATGTCAGTTAGTCACGCTGACCTTTTGAATAAATATCTCCAGATGAGAATAACATGCCAAACCTTTTTTCAGGTCATTTGAAAGCTTAGAAGTTCCTCTCTCAAGTGATTTTTCAGAACAAATCAAATAAGAAAGCTTTCAGAGAAAATGGAAGACAAACGTTTGAAGTTGGACCTGCAGTTGACAAAAATGTCAGTAAGTCACGAAAAGTTTAGCGCTCATTATTAAATAATTGTTTCACTTTTTTAAGGTTTTTATATTTCCTATCACAACCACCAATGTATTCTCTGTCATCGTATGTCGTTAAAATAACATTTTTACACCTATATTGACCATTAGACAGACATTTTAGGAAGAAAACTTTGTGTAAATGTCAGTTAGTCACACGCGGAATTGCTCTATTAAGGACACATATATTACGATGTAGCTGCAGATCTACACTGGTACAAACTCCGTTACAGTAAAGTATTACGCTATCACGAAACAGTGGCAGAAATACATAGATTTGCGTGTATAGATCGCTGTAGACGAGACCTGAGTTAGCTTAGCAGGTCGCTCGCTATGTAGCAAACCTCACTGTGAGACTTTAGACCCTAAAGCTCTTTCCAAACCATTTCTGACTGCTTCCAAATCCCTGGAACATGCGTATCACTCGACAACAGCAGATTCGTTAGCAATGCTTTGAAGGCATTTTGGCCAAATGGAATCCAAGATGAAAACGTGGTGGATATGTTCTTAGTTGCTGCAGCGTTTATGTTGAAGGCTGCAAGTGCTCTCAAAGAGTTCTTTCCGAACTTAGTATAGTTAACACGATACTGTGCAGAATGTGGCCAAAGAAATAAGAATAACTTTCCTGTAGTTAACTTGATTAATCCCAAAAACGTTATTTGCGAAAGCTTCTTAAGGACTTCAGTGCTATAAAGAGCAGTTGCTTAACCTTGCTTCGTCTCTGGCGCCAGTACTTACGAAATGGGGTACTTGCACAGAAGCCATGAACTTTTACATTGAGCATTTTGAATCTGTCAAGTCGGTAGTAGAAAATGTTCTCCCTAATCACATTCTCAGTCTGTGAAGCTCAAGCTGCTTTCAAGAAAGCTGACATTGAGAGATATATTGCATACATTACAAGCAATTTGATTGGGTTCTAGACAAGTTTACAAGACTGAAATCTTCAAGACTTTCCTGCAGGCATCTCTGGTTACTATGGAAATCTCCATAAAGTAATTGATATAAATCCCAGCTACTCTTTCCTCTCTATAAGCAAGATCCTGAACTAGCGAAGAGTTGCAGCCTCCACATTTTCTCGAGCAAAAATGGTCTTATTCAAGTACAGTCCTGTAACATATTGCGATGTCGAAAGTTCATTTACTTCATGACAAGAGTTTATCCGACAGAAGAATGTCATTTACACTAAAGTGTGACGAACTACCTTATCGTGCATGAGAGAAGAACTAACAATAGTCTGTTACATTCTCATTCTAACTTCTCCAATAATTGTTTATGAAGAGACAGTTTTTATGTTGTTTTATTCATAAAATTCTACGTGCTTTACGAACAGGGTTTGATGTGTCAAATATGCCTCCCGATAAGCACTGCATTACACATGTACCTAGTGAAATTTATTTTTACTTTTTCTGCCACATAGTAGAAGTATTATTTTCCACCCAAAAATTCGATAACAGGATTTCACCGAAAAACATTTTTGGAAAAGATCCGTGCGCGTCTGTGAACCATAAGTATAGTACAAACACGAATAATCGATTAAACACCAAACTTAATATATAAGTTGAGCATGTCCCAAGAATGCAACACGAATAATTAAGAAATCCACCCCACCCCCCCCCCCCTCCCCGAAGTAGCCCTTTATATAGAAAATGTTTCGGTAGTTTTTATTTCCTCGAAAATGGCTCTAAGGATTTTGATTAAAATTATAAATGCTTAACATATTTGTATGGTAAATACAATGCATGTATCAAATTTTCTGGGAAACCGTGAGAGACAGGCAAAATTCTACTGTACAGAAAATGTAGACCTCATACGGCAAAAAAGTATGTAAAATAAAATGTTTTTGTAACGTTAACCATTTTCGGGATACCTATTTTTTTAATTCAATTCTCAAGAGGAGAGTCGCTATACATTTTTTTATCGTATTCATGCAAGGCGGCATTTCAAAGCCATCACATACCGATTCGCTTGTTAAAATCTAACTACCGCTTAGATTATTATATCCTGCCTTTACCTTCAACATGTGTAAATGCATAATGGAAGTTTATCTCGATTGGCAAGAAGTAGATAAGAGAATAACGATTTATAAGAATAGTTTGTAGCAGGCTAAGTGAATGCAACACATTAGATTTGTTGTTTCAGAATCAATATGGTATTTTTTTTTTCAAGAACAAATATTTTTAATAAATGTGTTAGATTTTGAGCATCGAAATGCGATAGTCAACGTCGGTGGAAAAGTAAAAACGAGTTCATATAAATGAGGACTAAAAAATGTAAATTTCGTTAGAAATGTGGTAACATTAAGCTGATCACTAAATACCTTTTGTTGGTGAGCCTTTCAATTAATAACAAACCCAATGTCCTTAAACACAAATGATGGAGAGAGGGGCATCATTCAAGTTTTCAACTTTTATTTTGAAATTCATAAAACCTCACGTTACCAATTCGTAAACCTCATCAGAAGAATTTTAATGCATATGCTCTCTTTGATCATACGCAAGTGTGCAATTTAATAACGGCGCAGAGAGCTGTTATTTATTTATTAGCATTTAAAACACATGGTTTAAACGCCGTTTTTATGAATCAAATTAGTTGCTCAATTTCATATTTACTGTGGGGAAGTCAGAAGTTTTGAGTCCTCTTATTAATAGTAAAGCGTAACTTGATAGGTGAAATTCAACAACAAAAGAGCAGGCACCAAAAATCGAAGAAAGCGGACAGCTTCATTCAAAGAGAGAACGAAGTTTCTTCCCCTTCTCAAAGAACAAGCTGGCTTTGAAGTGCTAACAGTTGACTGCGCTTACATGTCAGCTAGGAAACTTCATCTCAGAAGGTTACACACAAAGGGTTTGATTTGTATCAAATTACTCTCCCTTGCAGCCTACAGGGTAACAGAAAGGGGCTACAAAAGCTCAAGAATTCCACCGAGAACCTAAGCCTTCATTAAGATGTCTGATACACTTTCCTTGAGTATGCAGTCAAACGTAAAATGATCCTAGTCGTTATTCAAGATTTCCCTAGAATTCATCACTGCTACTATGCTATTGCGTGGGCGATGTTGGCATTCTGCTTCAAGATGAATCCAAGTAAAACACCTACGTGTTTCTAAGGAAGATCTGCAGTTCGTTTTACCGCAGGTTTGTATACAGTTTTGCTTCATTTATGCCAGGTATGCGATGGAAGCATTGCCCGAAAGTATTATATTTAAAGAGATCACTCAGCGGAATTCCACATTTAGAAACAAATACTGTCCTTTAGAACGTTTGCGGTAAACCATCGCCTTGTCAACTGCACCCGTAGGATACGCAAGAATGAGTCGACATAAGCTGTTAGGAAGACATAAAGAACATGTCTGAACCTGACAGTTTCTGGAGTGCTGTTAAACGCATGTCACCTTGTAAGTGGATACAATAAACATCAATACTATTACATTTTCATAAGTGTTATGCTGGTACATTTATTGTTCTAGCATTTGGTTTACGATGTACGATAATTTTGAATACAAATCTATAATTTTGAGTGGCCGGTAGAGTAACTTTACTTTTTAAACATTGGCAGCCCTGATTCCTACTGTTGAGACAGGAATTAATAAACCTAAGACCTTACAGACTAATAATCATAATACTCCTAGAAGATGAAGAGGTTGATGAAAGTAGCAACGAAAGCTACACCGAGACCGTAGTAGGCCCCTGGGGGGCCCTAAAACCCAAGCATTTGTAGGAGAAAGTTCGTACGCGTACACATAACTCGAAAACGAAAAGTCAGCTAAAAACCAAATTTGGTGTTGAAGTTCAGCGTCTCCCAGGGATGCGACATGAAGATTTTCAAGAAAATCTCCCTAAGCTAATCTACCTTTTATATGATATATTCTTAAAAAATGTTGATTTTCTCAAAAATGCCTCTGACGCTTTTGATTACAGTACCACATGTTTAAGATATTTTCATGAAACATGAAATGTATACATATCTTGAATTTTCTAGGAATAGACACTAAAGTGTTCATTCTGAACGACATTTGCATAACTGGTAATCCGCGAAAGACAAAATTTTACTATACAAAAACTAGATCTCGTTAAAGCGTAAAATTTAGCTCAAATACATTTTTTGTGGAGTTAGTCATATTCCTTGTTATTGGTTTACATTCTGAAACGCTTAACTTTTATTTCCTCAGCTAGGAATCCGTTTCCGTCCCCCTCCCATTTCTTTCTTTGGTTATGCAAAGAGAACGGAATTTCAAAGCCATTACGTAACGAACCACTTTTCAAATAGTTGATTATCGCTTAAAACCTGCTTTAGTCCCGTAATTCCGTTGTGCTTATAAAGAAATATGCAATGAAACGATTTCTACACAACACAGTACATATATGTATGTGTGTGTACATATACATATGTACAAGTATATATATTTATCCATTTACTTATTGCTATTGGTTATTATTCATTAGTGTAATGTTACAATACCCCGAAATGGTGACTGAAGGGGATGAAACCACGCGTAGGACGCGGCTCCATCAGGTTGCATTAGCTGAATTAAAATTGTAATTTTCATTTCAATGCGTAGAAGATGAGCTTCGGCAACAAAGCTGGTGGAGACCAAGTACAATGTAATTCCAAAGGTTTAAAATAAACGAGCAAACCCGCAACAGAGGCTTTCGCTACACCATTCATCCGTTCCTTTAGCACCGCGTTGGGGAATGTCGCTGACAGAAAGAAACTGAACCAGCCAACTTATTGTTTACGTAAAATAAAACCATATACTCTACGCTATGATTGTAAACGGAGAATGCCTTTCTCTACTTCGCTCTTCCTTTTTGGGTTTTTAACTCCTTTAAACAAAGATAAATAGTATATATGATGTAAACAATTAACACTTAAAATACGTAATACCAGTATAAACTCAAAATACGACAGAGCAAAAAAGTTCCGAACGGGTGCGCGGTGTTTTCCCTGTCCGCATACTCGGCACTCGTTGCCGCCCGCTACTTACCAACTTTGCAAAAGGAGATGCTGAAAGTAGCCACCATCGTTGTCCACACGTATGTGTACCCCAGAGATAAAAATTGCAGGGAGTTAGGTGGGGGACGAGGGGATCACAAACCTCTACTAATAATTCTGTCCTGAAACACTTTCAATTGTTCACATCGAAAGATTAGCCGTATGAGCTGTTGCCGAGTCCTGTTAACAAAATGGCAAAATCACGCCCTCTGTCTGTTAATTCTCTTAATTAGGGACAAAATTGTATTCGCGTATGTATGGACGTCAGCTGTTAGCTCGAAAAAACAAAAAATTGTCGTTATAACTCAAAATCTAATATTGTTCATAAAGTATCTCTCATGATGAAAAAATTGGTGTATGGTGCGCCATTGGCGGAGAAAGTGTTCTCAGAGCTCCAATAAGCGACGGTAGCAGGTTTCAGCATCTTTCGTAAAGTTGTTAAGTAAAACCTCTAAAAGTAGTTTTCAAAATCTTGCACGGTTCACCCGAGTCTTTCTATGATATCGGCAGACGGCAACGAGCGCCGAGGATGCGGACAGGCAAAACACCGCGCAGCCATTTTTTTGCCACTTTTTTTTTTCTTTTTTTGGTAACATAAGTTTTAATGAGAACTATATTTTTAACTTCACATGGAGCTTCGGTTGCACAAATTTTTAATTCCAGTTTTTTTTTTCTGTTTCATTACGTGGAAAAGTGCAACTCTGCAGAAAAGACTGAGTAACACGATTATAAGAGTTCCTCAAAGGAGGCAGCCGAACTGCTCAGTTTCACTCTTCTCTGAAAATTCAAATGCTCCACAAACTGGCCGATCTCGTTTTTCTGCATTGATATTCCTGTTTTAAAGGAGAAATTATCTTTTTTTATTTCAAAACGTTACAAACACTAAAGGTACTGGTATGCTCAATTCCTAAATTATGCAACATGGAAAAATGAAGTTTAGATATATAAAGTTTTAGGTATCCTTACCAGTCCGTTAACTGTAAATTAGAGTGGCGTTCCGTCTTTTGCATTACTTTAAACCAGTATTCTTTTACAAATTAAATATTTTATATTTACGATAAGCGCGTATTGTTTGTTATGACTCATATAAATTGTTTTATTTTGAATGACAAAATACTTGTGTTCAAATATTGGACGGTGCTGCAGGCTTGTTGTTTCACTTATCGTGATAAACCCAATCACTAGAAGCTCAAGTACTTAGCATAATGAGGCGGGTTTCGTCCGTTCTCGAATCTTCCAACTCCATGTAAAAGTTCTCAGTTTAGAGTGAAAGGCTCGGGTGCTTTGCAACATCATGTACATTATCCCTGATGGTTTGTATTTCTTCTATCGCGGAGAAACTAAGATTCTAGTACTTCTGTGATTTTGACAGATATACCGGATGAAAGGTACTGCTTCAGCCATATGTTAACCAGGGATTTTACACGATGTAATAAATGTCCAACATAATTATTGTCAATAAAGAACTGTTTCGCCGAAAAAAATAATCTGGTGAAATATCTGGAGTCATCTAGCTTCTAAACGAATGAATTTAAATGGTTTACCATTTCAGAAACTGTAGCGCAAACATTATGTGATGCATTGCTACCTTAATTCGAGTGAAGTTAGTCACAGTTTAATGTCACTGTGACGTTGCCAAATCTCTCTTAGAAATTAAACTTTGCATCACGTTTTAATATCAAACTGTGATTAAATTTATTCGAATGTAGAAATTCATTACAGCATTGTTCACACAATGTTTGTGCGATGGTGAAATAATAAATCATTTATGCCATTCTTCAAGAAGCTAGATGGTTCCAAATATTTGACACAAATTATTTGTTTTTAGGCGAAAAGGTTCCTTATTGACAATAATTGTATTGGACATTTGTCAGACCCATCATGTCGAACTCTGGTTATGTGCGTGCAGTTTGATTAACGCCTCATTGCAGCTCGGGTAGTGGCGGTTTTGGTTGAGCTATGATATTCTATGGACACAAATTATTATTCGGAGACACCCTGCTTCTGATATATTACTGGTATGTGATCAGTTAACAATGTTAATATTTTGTAAAAAGTAAAATTTTCTTATTTTTCAATTCTTTATGGAGTTATACATTGTCCCGACCTACCAGAATTATCACAGAACTACTTTAATGGTATGTCGTATTTTTATGAACAGACAATGCTGTTTAAATTTTTTTTTTTTTTTTTTTTTTGTAGTACACTACTTGGATAGCAGTATTTTCTCTTGGATTTTCAACAGTTGTCCAGTTGAATGCCAACGATATATGAGCATAAAAATCTTAGTATCATGAAGTAGGCTGAACCTATTCTACGCTATATGTAAATCCATCAATGCGGCTGCAATTTGATACCTGCTTGGAGGCAGCAAAATATCTCTAAGAATCGGAATCAGCTTATGGGCTACCACAAGATAAAAAAGTCGAATGTGGAACATGCGATCATAAAAGAAACTGTAACAAAGAGTGCTGAAGAAAACGTTCCCTTTAGGCAAGTCATGCATATTTTAGAAGTGGGAAAAGAATGGCAAGTCTTTCTTTTTTTAAAAGCTCGCTTCTATGCAATGGATGCTCGCATTTTGAAGCACAAAAAGAAAACTCGAGCCATTCGAAATGTAGTTTCGTAGCAAAGAGAAACAAAGACAAAAAGATCTTAAGACAACGGGAATGTGGGTTACAGAAGTTCTCCAAAGCCTCATTAAAGAGGGAGAAGTAAAAACTTTGAGCAGAAAGAAACGTCGTATATCTGTCATACACCCCGTTTTAAAGCAAAATTAATAAACTCTGGTCATTATATTTTCTCTTGTTTTTATACCCCTCTGCATGTTTTTAAAATTCGAGAAAGGATGAAAAAAATATATGAATTCAGAGTATTGGTACCTCGCCCTAAAGCCATGTTCCTCTCTTTAGTTTTACATTATTGATGTAACAAAAAGTGAAAATGTAACAAACAAAAAACAACTATTCTGAATCAACTATGCTGATTATCAAAACGTCCGTGAACATTTCTGATTAACTCTAGTTTGCAAAATAAAAGAGGGGACATCAGTTAAGGACTTATAATTAGTTTTCAACTTTTCGATATTGTCTTCGAAATCCTGCGGATTGTAAACAGCGTGTACAATAAATATATAACGCATTCTGGTTTAATGCGTTGGTTATGGTCTATTTTTAGTCTGGAATTGTAGGAACAAGTATAGGGGGAGGGAAGGGCGGAGCATGCGGTATGTGGTGACATACTGAAACTCAGTTTTTTGTCTGTTCCAACTATGTTCCGTGCGTGTGCTACACCATAATACAACAATGTTGTAACAGTTCTTCAGTTCAGTTTAATTATGTAATTCAAATGTCTTGCAGCTGGGCACACTACTGACAATTTTTGCTATATTTGTGGAAAGGTAACTTTGAAATCATGAAAAAGGCCCTTAACGTCATTGACTTCGTAGTCTTACAGTCTGTACTTTGTGAAATAAGAGACCAGGACAAGCCCCGGGCCCCTCATATGTTGCATGTCTTGTGTTTCGAATCTTCACTCCTGATTAAATCATATAAAATATCTTTGCTATTCCCGTGAACTGGTGAGAATCAGCAAACCACGTAAATGATTGTAATTTTTGTAGGATGACTCCATTATTAAATGGCGTTTCAAAGAAGACATTAATCCTTTGACATATGCTAATATACTGTCGGGTATGCGCCCATGCCTCACGGAGTCGGACTTCCCGTTCCAGTTCCCTATCGGTTAGTGAATCTAGTGCTGCTTCGTCATCTTCAGAACAGAGTACATCGAAATATCCTGCGTTTTAGTGAAATGAGGAGTCTGCACATAAAACACACAGTGAATTATCTAGTAAAATATCTCCAATTGCCACTGTTGGCGTCTAGACTGCAGCAGTGGAATTGTCTCAACCAGATGGTAAATGTGACTACGTTCCAAAACTGAAAATAACTTGGTATTTTGTAATAATATAAAGGGTCTCGCAGCAGCTCTGGAGATCAACCACATTAGAGTTTGTTCATCAGTTCTTCCAGATTAAGTCTGAAGGCTGTTCTTCTGCATAAAGGCAACTTATTTCCATCAGTTATGAAGTTTACATGATGGAAACGTATCACGACATGAAATAAATGTTATGCGCAGTAAAGGATGACAACTTTAAATGATTAACAGATTTCCGGAGATCTCAGTCATTGCCATATTACTTGGACTATGACGCAACTATAAAGGTCGTAAGCTGAGACATGAACAACTTTTGCGCATAGGAGAAGCTGCTTTCCTTCCCTCCCTCTCTGCAAAGACAGAGGGGGCAAAGGCGGGCGAGCTTGCCACGAATGAGTAAACATTATTATAACAGCGTGCAGCTAAACAATTGCAGTTCACATGAAAGTAATTGTTGGCACATAGCCATAGTCATAGTCAAATCACTTTATTCGTTATAATGCTAATTTTTATACATATACGTCATTAGCAATAAGAAATAAAATATCATATGTTGTTTTTCTTTTGTGTGTGTGTGTGCCAAGGCACTTCACTACAAATAAAATGATTGGCTTATGCGTCAACTTAATCTGAAACCCATAACGATGCACTTATCGAATCCGGTAGAGAAATAATCCTAGCTCTTCATGTAAAACTGTGCTTTAAGCTTGTTAGGTATTAGGCAGAAGAATTTTCTGTATTTGCTAAATTTGCAAGTCTCAGTGAAGTCAAAATAAGGGAAGGGATTTTCGTCGGTCCGCACATATGTAAACCGTTTACAGATGAATATTTCAATAACATCCTCAGAGGTGATGAGAAGTTAGCCTGGGATGCCTCTGTTCAAGAGTCAAGCAATTTTGTTGAAAATAAGAGGGCAGAAAACTATTAGTAACTAGTGGAAAGCCTTATGCAGTGCTATGAGAGACTACGGTGGAATGTGAATTTGAAGATACACTTCTTAACATAACCACCTCGACTTTTCCCCCCGAAAACTGTGGTGCTGCAAGCATGAACATGGGGAACACTTCCACCAACAAATTTCGAAAATGGAAGAAAGACACCAGAAAAAGTGGAGTGAATCAACGTTAAAACAACAACTGCTAGACATTCATCAGCGAATCGCCAACAATAGACCACAAACAGCAGGTGAAGTGACTGCGACTTCAGTGACCTTCCTATGAGGGATAACAAGGCAAATACATGCATAAGCTTTGAAAAGTCGAAATCACAAAAAACACCACGACTAGTGTTGAACCTGCTTTTTCATTATCATGTTCAGCCTAGATTGTTTTCATCACTGTCAGAAAAATTTTGTTGCCAGTGTTATTAATAATAATAATTTCTGCATAAATTATCATCTTCAATATTTATGCTTTATGACGAATTCAAAGCACGTGCCAAAACCAGAATGTTTTGAGCCCCAGCAGTTACAAGAGAAGCGTGTAGCTCAGTGAGTTGTGTGAACGTATTCTACATAAGAACGTGCTTGTGAAGAGAATAGACATACCCTCCGTATGCTCCTAGTCTGCGCGTGCACCGACAAATAGCTTAATTTAAAGGGGAGATTGTAGTAATAAGGGAAACAGAGTCTAAAGCTGAGTGGCAGCAAAGTTTCGTGTTGGGGACATCAAGCTCTATGCCATGGCCTAATATCTTATTCCGATCGGAGCGATTCATACTGTATTACATTTCAGCAGGTACTGTTGTTTCTGCCATTATTCTAATGAGAAATATAAGGCACTTGCCAAATTCTTGCACTACGATGCTACTCATTGTATACTTCTGTAAAATTCACTAAACACGGGAACATCTCAGCAAGACGGGGTAGTGTATGAGAGTAACTATGACGCCATTAAAAACTTCTAAAGACCCTGAAACTCTAATGACAGATATAATTCTATAAGCCTGAATTATGATCCGTCACAAATAACTGTAGATTTGAATGACTCAATGAAGTGAGTCACAGAACAGAAAGGTGATTTAGCTTTCCAACTTAAGATATCATTTAAAAGACACTGGCAGCTGTTGGCGAAGTCACACTTTATTACAATTAATTTACTTTTAAAACAGTTCATAATGACTAA
The DNA here is from genome assembly GCA_030765045.1 of Tenodera sinensis. Classification (NCBI taxonomy): domain Eukaryota; kingdom Metazoa; phylum Arthropoda; class Insecta; order Mantodea; family Mantidae; genus Tenodera; species Tenodera sinensis. The sequence continues at coordinate 170,832,399 of CM060963.1, read as the reverse complement.
TTTCACTTCCTTTCAGTTGAGCACACCGTTGCATATATCACTAGAGTAATGTTAATCTAATTTGCTCAGCCTTAGTTATTACGACGTGGCCCAACAGTCAGAGAATAGTCTAAGCACAACTGACAATCACTAGTGAGCGCTATTATCTTGAATGTCGCCCTTCTCACCCCCAATCTTAACTCCACCACATGGATTAATCCGGCATTAACATCATGAACTCACAATATACTCGTACCTAATCTAGGAATAGCAATCCCTCACTCTCAATCCCAATAGTGAAGGTGTATGCCACCTGCGTGAATTCCCAAAGGACAGTAGTCGTTTAGAGTCAAATATGTCTCCTAGGATCCTCCACATTTATCGCTCCAGCAGCACTGCCTGGGAGTCCATCAATCTATCACCATCTGAATCCCGAGGTGCAATAGGGGTGCCCACAAACATGTTTTTCCGTCCCCTTATACACCAACTGATAGAGGAGGCGACATAGACTTTCTTGGTTGAAGGTCTCTGGGAAGGGACAAGGGACAAAGTAATTGGCGCCGTCACAAAAAAGGAAAAACCTAAACCAGGGCTTAAAAGCGGTAAACCAAAAGCAGAAATCGATCTAAAGTAGCACGTTGCTTAAAATATTAAAATTCACAATAAAACAAAACTGAATAAGTAAATAGTAAATACAATTAAACAATGATACTGACTACAGAATATGATTCTAAAATATATGTCGTTGAGACAAATAAGTCTAAAACAGAGTGAACTGTGTGAGCATGTGTTAAATGCTAATAAATGTTAAAACACCTTCTACAGCTACCAACTCATCCGCCAAAATCACAGCCAATGCAGCATTTATCCGCAAGAATAAAAACAATAAAGCAGACATGGGGAAGACGGGTGACAGGAATGCAATCGAGTATTTGCCCTCTCCACTTACCCCACGCCAAATGCAGGCCACCTATATTTTCCCGTTCTGCTGTTTACGGATACACACGTCTTAACAAACAAGTTAAGTTTCAAGGCGTGCAGTGGCGGAACCGGATAGAAACGTGATGTATTGGTTTAATGATTACGTGATTGTTTGGCATAGCAAACACAAAGCTTTATTTTTACTAGAAACATAAAATGCTTATGTTCCCATTCGAAGATGAAGTATTTTTGTCTACCTTGTTATGCGACACGATTCCACCACTGCCTCAACTTGATTGCTAGTCGGTTCCCCGAGCTAAACGGATAACAGTGTGGGGCGTAGCCTAATAGCTAACCGGTGTGTAGGAGAGTGGACAGGGTTAAAACTACGTTGTAGGGGAAATGACATATTGTGTCAGTTCTTCCCATCTATGGAACAAAAGCTAAAGGCTGACACACTACACTGTCAAAAATGCGTTGTAACGTTAAATGGTTGACATAGTGAATAATTTGTTTATGTTAAATAATTCAGAAAGCTTCCAGGTCGGTGTCCATAATGTTTAGGGCTTCCGGTGATGCTCCGATGTTTCGCCTGTATCTCTGTTGTACTCTTGGTAGCACGTAGCATGTCCGGCCTACTGATCGTTATCTAACACACTCTTGAGCGGCCTATTCAGAGTGCTTATCTATAGGGATTGGTGTTTCTTTAAAGATGACCTTTTAGGTTTTCAGTGAGAAATAGTACTGCAAGATTTTAGACTAAACAGTTATCTCCGTAGCGCAGTTGGTAGCGCGCTTGCCTCTGGCGCGGAGGACCCGGGTTCGATCCCCGGTACCAGCATGGGAATTTTATCCCCTCTGGGAGGTCTGGCACGGGGTGCACTTAGCCTCGTTAGGTCCCGGGGGGACCAATTGAGGAGCTACTTGATGGAGAAGTAGCGGCCCCAGTCTAGAAGACCGCATAACTGGCCGGGAGGGATCGGGGCGCTGACCACGTCCCACCCTCCAGTACTGCACCTCACCAATGACGTCTGTAGTGGGCAGAGGTGGGGGACGCAGCGGCTGGGCGGTAGGCCTTGACCCCTTGTGGGCTGTCGCGTCGAGGTTTAGTTAGTTTTAGTTCTTTTTACAGCAATGTCCTCGGCCGCTGCAATATCTCAAAATCTCTTAGTTTTTAATTTTGAAATATCGATCGATTCCCACATATAAGGAAGAGCAGTGCGTTTGTTCTATGTAGCTGTTGGTTGAATTGTTTAATGCTAAAGGTAACGGGGACGCCTGTAACAATGCGGAATATCCGATATTGCCTGAAACGGCGGTTTCTTAGAAGTAATTCCCCAGGAACACATCGTTCTTAGTGGCAGACGTTCACAGCGAGTAAGGTTGATCTTTTAAGCTTTTTTTTTTTAGTTTTTTTTTTTTTTAGTTTTTCCCAAAAGTACCGATCCTTATCCCGTTTGGCGCAGGAACTGGTAAATGTGTAGTTGATGCTTCTATCCTGGAGATGATGTTTCCAGTGTTGGATAAACTTCAAGCCATTTGCTAAAGACGAATCTGGTTGACACATCTGGGTTCATGGTTGGAAGATTCACTACCATGCGGTTTGCGTTCAGACCTTTGTGTTAGGCCTTGTGGTTCTCAAAATATTTTTATGAAGACATCACTGTTCACATCCGGAAAAATCTGTATCCAGTGACCAAGCACTCATTTTTTTTCTCGAAATAAAGAGCTGTCGCGCATGAAAGCGTGGGATAACTTACTCCGAGGTTACACGCTTGATAGGCTCTATTCTGGTAGAGTACTACACAGTTTAGGGACTAAGCAGGAATAATGTCAAACAGAGTTTATCCCAAGTTCGTACAACTGGCCCTAAGTGATCAACGAATTCAAATTAATGCCCACATTAACATGATTACATGCCCAATATTTCCTTAGGGTTTTAACCCCACCATACTAATCACATTAACAGCTATAATAGGCGGAAGATCCATGGTTCAAATCCCGTCTATGGCATTTAATTTTTCAGTCCTGATTCCACCTCTTAAACATTGCCCACACACAGTTTGTGTGTTTAAAACTACCAGCAGTAAGCTTGTTGGCATAAATAAATAATAACTATAATTCCAAATGCTACAACCACAATCCTCAGTTTAAGGTCTAATTGCGTCGGATCTGCATGTATCCCCAGACAGAGAACATACAGGTTACATGATCTATCGCTCTTGCATGCCATGCATGTGAACACTTACGTCTCTCATATCTGTAATTCCATGTGCAGTAGTGGTAACCTACACATTTATCTCCGTCTCGCCCTACATTCATGTAGACAGACTTTCCTACTGTTCGCCACTGAGGGGAGCGAGGTGGGGCACCTCCCCCCTCGAGGAATTAAAAAAAAATGACCACGCATTAGACGGAACAAACCCAACAGAGAATATGGGGGATGAAACATAGCTAAGAACAACAGCCGAGACATGCCCTTCACTGGAAGACTTAGGTAAATTTTACATTTAGTTTTGATTATACAAAAAAGCTAATGTTTTTATCTCTAATATACAAGTTAAGTTGTTTTTGGTCTGTGCTTTAGTTGTCTGGACATTGAAACACCACTATGTTCCAATGATCTTTGCTGCTAGCAATTTGAATATTTCCCATTTTTAAGTGAAATGTTTTCTATATGTGCTGTGCACCTACCTAAGAGTTAATTTATTATTATTATTATTATTATTATTATTATTATTATTATTATTATTATTATTATTATTATTATTATTATTATTATTATTATTATTATTATTATTATTATTATTATTATTATTATTATTATTATTATTATTATTATTATTATTATTATTACTGATGTGGCGCAGCGAAGGGAATATGGGTTTTGGGGGTTAAATGCCGCTTCCAAGAGCCCATAGAAAACATCGTTCGCGAAACATCTAGAATGTCATTAGGGAAGATCAGTTTTTCCTGCAGATAACCAGTCTTTTACGCTTATGTCATCATAGGATTCAATAACTAAGCCCGGTTCTTTAAGGGCTTTCTTTCTTTTTTCCCTCCCTTTTTTCAGCAAGTGCTGAGTATGTAAACTTGGAAATACTTTCGTCAGTGCTGGTTTTCAACAGCCTATGTGATTGTTCGATGTCTGCGCTTGTTATTTGCTTACAGAGCCTCTGCACAATTGTTATCGTCTGTAGGATTTACTTGCCAACCTATATATTAACAGAAAGAGCCATTCATGCATACACGGTGATTTCCTTTCAGAATCACAGTATACCACAGTATACCATGAGGCGTATCGGAAATAATGTGAAACTGCCGAGTTGTATACGCGGGCTTATCGCACATACGCGGCGAGATAGGTGTGTACACTGCGCTGATATATCTTCGGGACAGCAACGTCTCATATATCGGCAGGGACGACGAGATCATTCGTGCTGCATTACTGACTGTTCTCCAAGTTACTATTTAGTATTTCACTGTTCTAGTAAACAGATAAGCGATCGGAGCGCTCTGACAACCAAGGTCAATATGCCTGGATCCTTTATCAGGTAATGGCTGAAGAGTTGTTTATTTTTTGTAAAATTTTCCTTTAAAAATACTAAATTTGACGTATCCGAACATTTTTAAAAAGGTGTTTAATTTTAATCACATTACTTCTTACTTATAAAAGGTCCTGTATACGAATTAACACATACCACAACTGTTACAAAGTCTACGTTTATAATTAAAATCTTAATAAGTTGCAAAATAACTAGTCCTAAAGGTAACCACAATAAGTCCGAAGATAAGAATGCAACGCTTCACGTCAAGTCTGGACACATACACTTATTTAATATAATTTCCATTTATCTTCACTCGTTAAATCGTTTTTCACTTCAAATAACATTCACAGTTAGGCTTCTACTTCACCTAGTTGCTAGGCAGTGGAGTTCTACTTGTCAGAACTAAACAAATTATTAAAACGAAAGTGATAAATGTAATTGGGGAAATGTGTACTTCGGAAGTGAATTCGGAAATAGAAAATGCAATGAGTATGCTAACCAAAAGAATAATTGAGAAACTTACAAGTCAACAGTTGGTGCCAAAATGAAGTGTCCAGTATTAGTGAAAAATACTTTTTGGAGACATCTTCAACATATGTATTTTATAGAATAGTTATTCCGTAATTGGGAACAATTAATGTTCATAAAAATATAATTATTAGTAATTATATTAGTGTTTTGTATTGTAATAAATATTTAGCATACTATGTTTTCAATATTTCAAATTAACTTTACTACGCACAGAAATTTACTTTTAAGCCCAGTAATTTATGAATGCGAAAATACGACACGTGGGTACCAATATAATTGTTGTCTTTATTATGAAGCGATCGTAAACAGTTTAAACATCACGATTATACTCTGTACTTTGGGATTATATCGCTAAAAATGTATATTTAGTCCAAATTACAGTGTAAAATATTTCAACTTAAGTACATCGTTTTATTTTATTACTAGCTGAAACACCCGGCGATCATGGTTTGACGATTTTATCCCTACAACTTTTAGAGTTACTTTGGATACTATAAAGAACCCACAATAAATAAATAAATAAAAACACTGGCAGAACACTATGCAAAATCACTGAACAACCCCAAATACCACAAGAAAAGAAAGAGAAAGCTGTGTGAATGGAAGACGTTGCATTTATAAGTCAATCATATAAAAAGTTGTATGAATTATTTGTTGTAGAGGAAGTAGAGAAGGAAGAGCGACTATTTCATAAATGTGTGTAGAGAAAATCATGTGAATGTAACGTGTTGCGTTTCTATTTCAATCACAGAAAATTGTATGAATTGTATATTGAAGGGGAATAGAGAAAGAAACGTGATTCTGCTTCACAAAAGAAAAGTGAGTAGAGAAAATCGTGTGAATGTAATATGTGGCATTTCTATTTCAGTCATAGAAAATTGTATGAATTGTATGTCGAAGGCCGAGCAGAATTTAATACGTGAAAGAAAAGCGAGTAAAGAAAACCATGTGAATGTGTAGTAATGTGCCGAGTTTCAAGGTGATCGGTCAAGCGGTTTAGGAGGGCATAGAGGACAAATATACATTCATAGTTGAGCATGATCCCCCCCCCCCCTTCCAAAATGAATACCTAAGCCGGATATATCCATGCCACAGATAGTCACAGTTTGCAAGACGCGTCAAAATTAACGCAGAAGAATTAAACTAATTCGCGGGGGTTATAAGAAACGTAAAAAGATAAAGTTATGGGAACAGATGGTATTCCTTATAAAAGCTACCACATGGGCGGTAGAATTCGTCATTGCTTGAAACTGCGTTTCGAGATGTCCGTCGCTTCCGGAAGAACCGTAGCCACGAAGGTATCTATTTAACATAAGCTTATGCAATTGTACGGCGCCCAAAGTGGCCTGCAGTGCGCACAGCGTCGCCCCAGCGCAGTTCTATTTGGAAGCAGAAATCGATGCCAAAGGAGGCGTCCACGTGAATGCTCCAATTTCGCATCGTGTAACACGGGATCGGTGCTCGCTCGATATGTCGGCGGCCTTGCTGGTCTCCAACACACCCACATACCTGCCTGCCAGTCACTCCGTCATCCCAATTCATTCACAAAACCGCTCCATTCAGAGCCAGCCAGCCAGCCAGCCAGCCAGCCGAGAAGCGACTTTTTGGCACGGGATTGCGTCTCGAGTTGGCACTTTCTCAGAGTGCCGTATGCCTGCCCAAAGAAAACGTGGCGGCAACGACAGTTTTGCTTCACTTTGGCTTTCCAACATTGGAATGACGCATTTCTCTGTTTTGTGCTTTTGCGTTACCTTTGTCTTCATTATTAATCTGGTATGTAACTAAAGCCAACAGATTAATTTTGCATTCATTGATTTGGAAAAAGCATATGATAGTATTCCATTAAATATGTTTGGGAAAGTTTAAAAGACGAAATATTAATAATACCATTATAACGGCAATACGGAATTTACATGATGGAGCTGTGGCAAGAGACAGAACTGGCAAAAAATTATCAGATGAAATACTGATTTCAAAAGGTGTTCGACAGGGATGCAGTATATCGCCAACGCTATTTAAACTGTACCTATACAGAGCCTTGAAAATGTGGAAGTCAAAATGTTCAGGAATGGGATCTTAAAGAGGAAATGCTATACTCGATATTTTTGCTGACGATCAGGTGATTATAACACAAGAATAAGATGATGTGAAATACATGTTTACGAAATTGAGAGAAGAATTTGACAAATGGGGATTAAAAACAAATATTGAAAACACATTTTATATGTATGTGAGATACAACTAGAGATTTACTTTCAGAACACGGAAAAGGTAAAATAAAGAGATGTGAAGAATTCGAATATCTAGGAGTAAAGCTTAATAAGGAAGCAAAACAAGAAGAGGGCATTAAACATAGGATTAATGAAGAAAACAGTTATCAAAATGTTAAATGGACTATTATGGATCAAAAACATATTCAATGAAACAAAAATTCGAATTTACAACGCTATAATTCAGACTACAATGACATGGAGTCGATATGTGGAAATTAAATAAAACCTCACGATCAAGCAACAAAATGGATTTTCTAAGGTGTGCGAGACATTCCAAATTAGAGAAATTCGACCAAAAATGAAAAAAGGACAGTTTAGTGTCGGACTTTATAGAATATAAACAACTAGCATGGTATGGACATGTGAGGAGGATGGGAAATGAAAGGATGCCGAATAGAATAAAATGGACTCCTTCGGGAAGATGTCTAGGTCGACCTGGACACACATGGATATGGGAGATGACTATTAAACCAAGACGATTGGGAACATCGTGAATATTGGAAAAAATATATCCAAGTGTCGCTTTCGGGACAGGAAGATGTATAAAGCATTGTGAACCTGTGTAAATAAATATAAATAATTATAACCAAAACACAATATTGTTAAATAAGAACCGCATAACAGTACAACAAAATACATCTTGGGTGTTGCGAATGTTCAGATGAAGTAAATCGTTTCTTTATGTGACGCAGAACATACACCGCCTTCTGTAGCATGGATTTATGAAATAATACAATATATTATGCAACAACACTATGACAGCTAACGGCGCGAGTGTGAAATTATGATGTAAGCTTTGGCAAACGTCCTAACGTAGGGAGTATAAATACACATTACATAACTGCAACACCAATCTTTTACATAAAACCAGAAACGTAAATATAGCGTAAGAATTAGTTGCTCTTACAAACTAACACGACTAACACGAAATACTGCATTTCATAAGACTTAGCAACATAATGCAAAACATTCTCACTGACATGGTACCTATTACTAAGGAACGAAGCGACCTAATTATATGATTAATCATTCTTAAACACATAAACCATATTTAGGAGGTAGTAGAATCTCCAGGTGAACATATTAAAGGTGATAACCTGTGAAAATTTCAATTCCTGTGTTTCTTAACCAATAAACTTAATTTCTTTACCACATGCTACTAACATATTAAACTACTTGCCAAATTTTCAAACAAATACACGAAATAGTTTTGAAAAAAAAATACTTTTTATAACCACGCAACATAAAAAACTCCTTGCAGCTCAGTTTCCAAAATTTTGCAATAAAATTTCAGATTTACAGATTTACCACTTTAATTTATCACACGAGATTAGTATCAACGAAGTATTACTGTGGAAAAAATGTATAGATAAGCAGTTTATAATTTTGATCACATATTAAGGATTGCAACAATCTTAGAATGTGTGCACGTGCGATTTAACTTGGGTCAACGCCAAAGCTGATAACTATTTATTATGATGTTAAGGATCTAATGTGAAAAAATCAGATTGTTTAAAAATAGTACCGCAAGGATCATTTTGAACATTTGCATGCGTTGGAAAATTACATTATGAGAAAAATAACTTAATATTTGAGATAGAGGGCCCTGGCTCATAAACTATTTGTATTAGAGCATTATTTATTCTTTTTCTAGCACCTAAACTCGCCTTGGATCACCTATTCTATTGGACATATTGAAAGTTACCTATGACCACTAACCCTAATTTAATTCTCCTACATACAATAATATCCTTCACTTACTACCTAAATCTGTATATGTACGTATATAAATATTAAATGGAGACTTTTATATCTATTCCTGTAAAATACTAGAGAAAACAGCAAGAAAAAGAACTCAAAATCATTAAAATTGTTCACCGCCACGATTATTTCCTTTCTCCGTTTGTTCACGGTTTACAACACCCTCACCAACACACACACAAATTATCCCCCGACTTCCCTCCAACACAGGTATCAAACAGCCGGGGGTTTCAAAATGCATATTTGTAATGTAGAAGCGAAACTTTGATACAGCAGCAAGGTACAATTTTAAATAATGCTATCAATACGTGCGCACGACCATTCAAATGGCATCGTAAATACCAATCTACAAGAACCAAAGGTTCTACGAATTTTCACAGGGTAGTCCCCTTAATAAATTAACACTGTTCGCTGAACTGGGTAACTTAAAATAGAACTCCGCCAGTGCAAACGCCTTATGCGTAGGCAATTTCGTTACTCGTCTGTACGCGAGGTAATCTATTCTGAAGGCGAAAGCCGCAGATAGAAGGGTGAGTTCGGAAGTCGACTTCCCTGCTATAGCAGTGGTCAAAACCTGAACACAATGATAACACGCAAACACAGACTAATCTCCTTGATTACACGATGTAATCCCAACATGTGTTTTAGACGAACGACGAGTAGCGAAAGGGAAGTTGCAGATGCATGAGGTTTAGGATGTGAACAAGTATGTTCCACGAAGCCCTTCGTACTGCAGACAAGCCAGCTTAATGAACTGGATGTGCATTGTGCAGCACCTGTATGCTTAGAGGTAAACTGATCTCTTGCTGTGGGGCGAATAGATTAGCAACTGGAGTTGGATTTGTTTTCAGTTGTTTAGTATGCTATGCTATGTATTTAAATGAAGAGTGCGAAACGGTGATTCGGTATCTCCTACATCCCTGGTCAGAATTTCAAGTTTTATCTTCTCGACAAGTAGCTAGTAGGTAAAAAAGTACGGCATACCAAACAAAAATTCGATGTCGAGATTTCCGGAAATACATGTAAAAAGCATTCTAGAAACTCTAGTTTATTTGTGTGTGTGTGTGTGTGTGTGTGTGTGTGTGTGTGTGTGTGTGTGTGTGTGTGTGTGTGTGAGAGAGAGAGAGAGAGAGAGAGAGAGAAAGAGAGAGAGAGAGAAAGAGAGAGAAAGAGAGAGAGAGAGAAATTAAAATTATTTTATTATTTAACGACGCTGTTAATTGCCAGGATCACATCAATGTCGCCGGTGTGCCGGAATTTCGTCCCACAGGAGTTCTTTTACATACCAGTAAATCTACTGACATGGAGCTGTCGTTTTTAAGTCGGGGCGGGATTTGAACCCGCGACCTAGGGATCAGTAGGCCAGCGTCTAACCAACTGAGCTACCCAGACCGAGAGAGAGAAAGAGAGAGAGAGAACAGCATAATTCAAAAAGGAAATGTACAAATACCAAATTCCCATTAAGTTTAACACCTTCCAAAGAAAAAACACGACGATTTTCAAGAAAGTTCCGGCGCCCCAAGCCCTCTAGGTGAAAATATCCTATTTTTTTTCAAAATGGCTCTAACGATTTTGATTAAAACTTCAAGTGTTTTAACATATTTACGTAAATAAATGTGTAAATTATTCTGCGAGTTTACCATTTTTGAGCCAGTATAACTTAGCTACGATACTGTCAAGAGTATCCAGATCAATTGATGCTACCTATTTAATAAAAAACTTGAAATGTCTTCATTAGTTCATCATTTGTTATTGGCCCTTTGCCACCACGTTTTGTCATCACTGCGTAGGACCGGTAGCACTTAGTTTTTCACATTCCCAAACAAGATGACCAACTGACTGCTTTTGTTACATGAAGTGTGTGTGTGTGTGTGTGTGTGTGTGTGTGTGTGTGTGTGTGTGTGTGTGTGTGTGTGTGTGCGTGCGTGTTTGGCCAATAGTGACGTGATGAAGGGTCGTCTCTCTATATTTTCGATATACACACCCTGTTTGCAACTATAGAAAGCCAATATAAGCCAGGTTAAATCCAGCAGTCTTAGCACACGACAAATGACAAACGCAAATGAATAACATGCAGTACGAGATATGCCAACTTCGCAACAACGTGAGGCGACACTGAAAATTATTACTGTCATGTTTCTAAAAACAAATGAAATTTGTTTACACCTCTTTGACAGCTACTTTGTAATATCTTGCAAGTTCAATGCCACGTAGTTTGTTCGATTTGCTCTTATAGTTGTTAATGTGGCGTTGAGAGAACAAAATCATATCTCTGGGTAGATATATCCAATTTGTTTGAAATTTTGTGTGCTTATTATTATCATCGTAACTGACTACTATATAAATTTCACAAAATGTTTCGTCCATTAATTTAAAAAACAAGTAACGGTAATTTACAGAGGAATAGAAATTCATAACACCATCATTTATATGTACTATCTCATGTACATACCAAATAACCTGAACCTATAATATTTGCATTTTGCGCTTTAATTAATTTCTAATTAATTTTTTATTTTTTTAATTTGACTTTTAAGTTTTGAATTTTTTTACATGCAGTATTTAGCAGAAAGGGTAATGTTTTAGGTTCAGTTTCAAAATCACATGTCTAATAATAACCACAAAAAATTCATGCAAATCTATCCAACAGTTCCTGAGAAAAGGCAAATCTTTATATAGAAAAATCTAATTAGCGGGAAATTGAGTATATAGAATTTGGTGCACCAGGGACAGTTTCCTCCACTGTAACTCTAAAACTTGCCATTCTTTTTTGAACATGACCTATACATTCTAGTTTTTCAACATTATGACATCTAGCATACAAACGTTGAACCTGTTTCATTTGCATTTAAACAGCCACACCCATTTTAGAAATGTCAAATTCAACAGCCTATAACTAAAGATATAATGAAGATATCACAATAAAACAGCTTTAACATGATTTATCAATATATTGGTTACCTGATTCACAAATTAAAAAAGAATCACACATCTCATATGCAATGCAAGTTAACGCCACGTTATTATCATAACTTAAAGGATTTAGGTTCACTCAAAAATGAATTTGACTAAATAAATTTCCAGGTTGTGATTTTTTACAGCGATTAAGAATGTGGAGATTGGCTTACAAATACGTTAGGCGAAGATGCTCCATCTAAGGTAACAGCGAAGCAAAGAGAGATCATATTTTTTTCTTAATGATGAATTTCATGAAGGTCGCCCAAGAACTTCTGTTACTGATGAAAATATTGCCCCTGTTCGAGCAATCGTTGAAGATCAACAAGACTTCTTATGGATTTATTCGGGCGACATGGGTTTGAGTAAAATGAAAAATATTGTACATCAACAGATAATGCTGTCGATTGATTCCACATAAAGTCTCCGAATCAAAACCAACAACGTTAGGTAATGATTGGTAGGTAAAAAAACTCGGGAAGAATTTCAAGGAGGTATGGTTTGGAATACTATTACTGGTGATGAATCTTGGATTTATTAGCATGATTCCGAAAAGAAAGGTCAATCGGCTCAATGGGTTTTCTGTACAGAACCTAACCTATAAAAATCTGATCTGTTGCACTCACGACTTTCTCTACTCTTGTACTAATTATTCTTACAAACTCTTATTCCTATCTTCTTCATCTTAGTGAGATAAACATTTGCAGAAATTGTCTTGCTGCTAATTTTCTCTTAGAAGCAAGGGGAACATGGGAATATAGCAGGCTTTAAGCGATAAACAAACTTTTTAAAAGCTTTGAGATTCCGTTCTCTTTGAACGGCCAATAGATAAAAAAGTGAATAACGACGTGCCATTTGAGAAAAGTTTAACTATTGCAAAACACAAATAACAAGGAATATCTTCGAAATGGTTCACTCCACAAAAAGTGCTTTGGACATAACTCATGTTTTAACGAGATCTACATTTTCTATATAGTAAAATTTGGTCTATCTCTTTATAATTCGCCAATTATGCAAAAGTCATCAAGAGTAAACAGGACTACATGGGCCATAGCCAGAAAATTCAAAATATACATTTCATTTGGCATAAAAATATCTTACATATATGGTATTTTAAACAAAATCATTAGAGCCATTTTCGAGAAAATCAAAATTTTGAAGAAAAAAACTCCACATAGTAATTTAAAGTGGAGGAATTTTCTTCAAAATCTTTGCGTCGCATCCTTGAAAGA